>CM040401.1:20665944-21240944 GCA_022702515.1 Ilyophis sp. 1 JC-2022 | reverse complement strand
ATGCATATAAATCAGCTTGTCAGTCCAATTCATTGTCTGAGAAAATGGAAACGTCAGAGTGCGAAACAAAAAAGAGAAACATCGCAGCGTGAAATCGAAACGCTTGTTATGGGGGTAGATGTCACACGGGTTATATTGTTTGGTGGAAATAGTTCTGGCATAACCAATAAAAGAACAGTTACAGAGTGGCAGCATGTCACAGCAGTCAAACCATTGCAGAAATGAAAAAGAAGTGGTTGGATATTGGATACAAAATTGTATAAGGTTACAGTTGCACTACCATAGTCAGGAATTAATAATAATCGTTGCTATTGAGCCTTGACTCTTATTAACCTGTGATGAAACGTTATTTAAAATGCTATACGGTAATACTTTTTGCGATTTCTTAAAGCAGCACAGATTCACACAGTTACAAGCACGAACGACTGAGCCTACATCCACACAAAACATACAGATATTACACCCACATTACACCCCTCCCCATCAAATTAGAATCTCATTGTTTGACCTCACATTTAGCATTCAAATGGATTCCTGGGGAAAAAAGCACTTAAATCTTATTCCTCTGTGCTGTTGGGACTCTATACCTCCCTGATGAAATTGAATGTAACATGTGGGAGGTGTCACTGGCGGCCTTAGTGTTTTTCAGACAGTCTGGATGCTTAAATACCCTATGGACTTTCAGGCTAACACCACAAAGACAGAAACGACTTCAGCCTGGATGCTCCTCTGACAAGGGATGTGATTATTAGAAGGCTGTGCACTTTGTTATGAAGTGAAAGGAATTGAGTGAAACGGCTCTGTAGGACATTTATCTGTATTTCACTACTTCAGCATCGGAGTCGCCAATTCCCACAGTCTCCAAAACGTGCGTACGCATTGGTCAAAGTTTGAGAAAATGTGCATGTTTTGATATAAAGTTTGTTTTTATAAATCTCAAATCCATGGGGAAAGTGGCATACACATCCTTTCTGTGCATATACACGGTTTATAATTGAGGCCCCACGTCTTGTTTGGATTCAGGAGAGCTAACTAATGGCCCTGTCACACTATTGCGTATCGTACTAGCGTATGCCAGCGTATGAAAAATATCAGTCATACGCTGATATACGCTGACATACGCTAGGGGTACGTTAGGCATAGGTTGTATACGTTTCAAGCACGGTCGCATACGGTGGCATACGCTGGCATACGGCGAGGCACAAAAAGTTTTTAAAGCATGCTTAAAAATTTTGTGCGTATTCGGACGGATGGTTTATACGCTAAGCATACGCTAGCCATATGCTAGCCATACGCTGGCCATGCGCTATTCATACGTTTCTCTCATACACAATAGTGTGACAGGGCCATTACAGAGTCAGACTAACATGTTTAGTGAGGTTTGGTCCATTTTATTCAGAAGTGTCAGAAGTGTGAGTGTCAGAAGTTCAACACTCAATTACAATTCTATACGTCAGTAGAGCCCAATTTAATGAAATGACGTAGACACGACAATGGTTTGGAAAAATGTCATGTTTTATCGGCTACAATTATGAATAACAGGAACAATACTCTAAATATAGAAGCTAACAGTCCATTAACGAGGGTTAGTTTGTGTTATGGGTTAGTGATACGCTAAACTATATTTGGTGGTTAGCTCGTTTTATCAGTCTCATAAATATAACGACGAAGTGGAAGTGCACAGATAACGACGACGTGGGCACGTGCCGCAAGGAAGACAGTAGAGAAACAGTCTGAAGAAACGTGTCCTCAAAACAGCTGTTGACGGAGAATAAACCGGCTTGGGTTTCAGTGTTGCGTCTGGTAGGGTAAGACAGCGTCTTTACCATCAGAGCAACGTTGGTAGAGTTTGATGGGTTTTTCTGGTGAAAAGTCACTGACGCGACCAAACCCGTTCCTTTGATCCAAATTAGGACACCCATGAATTTGATTGGCTCATTTCCTTGGAACCATCAATAAAACACAGATGGATCAGCCATTTCCAATCCTCTCAGGGTGTGTGTGTGTGTGTGTGTGTGTGTGTTTTAAATGTGGGTCCCTCCCCTAAAGAGGGGGGTGTTCCTGCCCAACCCGGTGCCTGATCGATCAGCCAGTCCCATGATCACAAAGTCCCAATATGTTCCTGTGTATCATTAGCTACACATGTGTGTTCTCCAAAGTGTGAAGCCAACACTATTTCTTTTCACACTGCCAACCACCAAATGAGCTGCACAGCCAAAACTGTGTTTCTCAGCTGGCCACATTCTCGTTGACCAGAGGAGATAATGCATAATCAGGCAGCTGAAACCTTTCCTACTGGGGCTAACCAGGCTTGTAAGTATGAATTACCGACTATGGAAAATCCAATGGAACAGCCCTCCAACTCAAAATTTCTAGAAGAAAACACAGCCATCATTTTTGAGCCCCAAGTTTCCAACATCACGTCAATATATCAACCTTCACAGTACATGGTAAACAAAATGAATGCATTTTTAAGCTTTTGAACACAGTGTAAAGTTTAACATGCATAACATAACATGCTAAAACACTGCAGTTGTTTACACATATTAAACTGAAAGGTAAAGTTGTTATTTTATAAGCCTTTTTTCTTACTCAGGGTCTTTAGCATAAGTCAAATAACAGCTCTACAAACGTTTTTGGTGCTCAGCAAGCAGATTTCTGTAGGCATCCATGTTTTTCTGAGCTCAACTACTGTGAACATGCCAAGGTCATAACTCAGAGTTTGTAAGATATAAACTACATGACATTTTAAGTTTGTCTGGAACACATCACACTTTTGCATCACTCCACAGTACTCCCACTTATTTATTTGTGTTTATACAGTCACATGACCATGGTCTTTGCTCCTGCCCTCATGAGTACTATATGTCTTAATTATGACCATAAAAAGACTCCAGAAGGTTCAAAAGTTTTCAATTTAATCACCTCAAAACTGGAAGAAGAACTAGTTCAATTAAGGCCGTTATTAGCTGAAGCGAATGATTTAGTACCAGTATGGAAAAATAAAAACCCAGGACTGTGTTCCAGGATGCGGGCTGGGAAGATACTCATGACAAGAGGGGGATAGATAATGTTGGAACATATGGAAATGGTGACGCCTCATGGCCAAAAAAGATATTCTCGACAGGACCCTAAAGTGCAGCAATGCTCAATGATTCATTGGTGGCGGGAATTTCTGTGCATTTCTGTTAGACAATGGAACTGATGAAGCAGAAACCGATTAACACTGAGAACAGCGAACATTTAGTCCGCAGCTCCGATTACATTATGAGATTGCATGTTATATGAGCAGTAACACAATGTGAAATAACATTGGCAGAGATTGTCTCATGTTGACCCACTTAAAACATCACTGGAAAGTAATACTTATGTTGTGATTGTGTGGGGAAGAATTAAAGAGACCTTGTTGTTCTTCAGGAAGACGTTAAAGATGAATAATCAACACCAATCAAGCCTGAAATTAAACACATCGCTAACATATTGTTGTAAACCTCGACCACCCAATGGGTGAGGGACACCAGAGGCTAACCCCAGCCCTAACCTTAACCCTAACATAACCACACACGCCAGCATGGAAAAATCTACTATTTTCTTGTCATATGATTCGACACTTTGGGAGCTAAGAAACCATAACCTTTAAATGGGTTCGGAGATGCTCACACAACGCTAAAAAGGTGCTAAACGCCTTCACAAAAGAACACTACGAGTTACTCATGCGTACCACATTGCTCACTAAAACGATTGCACACGGCTATTTCTCACTGTCACGCTTCATACCCGGGTATAAAGGAAAAAGACCCCCACCCTGCCCGTATAGTACGGTCCCTATAACTGCAAGATGAGCCACCCTCTTCCCCCAGTAACATTAACTCAAACCAGGTCATACAATCAGACAAAAATGTTTTCTCCCCTGCTACAACCCCCCCCCCTCTCTCTCCAGAGTCAGAGCTTGGAAACTGGGCCACGGCCAGACACACCGCACACAGCGGTCGTGAGTCTGGGTTACGAGTACACCACGAGGCGCGGCGCCATAGCGCGCTCTTACAATCCCACAAGGGAGCCGCACATTAAAGCACTGATCATAATGGCCATTATCTGGCCATATAAAAGCTCCCGTAATAACAGCCTTATCTGGCCATATAAAAACTCCCCTAATAACAGCCTTATCTGGCCATATAAAAACTCCCCTAATAACAGCCTTATCTGGCCATATAAAAACTCCCCTAATAACAGCCTTATCTGGCCATATAAAAGCTCCCCTAATAACGGCCTTATCTGGCCATATAAAAACTCCCCTAATAACAGCCTTATCTGGCCATATAAAAACTCCCCTAATAACAGCCTTATCTGGCCATATAAAAACTCCCCTAATAACAGCCTTATCTGGCCATATAAAAACTCCCCTAATAACGGCCTTATCTGGCCATATAAAAACTCCCCTAATAACAGCCTTATCTGGCCATATAAAAACTCCCCTAATAACAGCCTTATCTGGCCATATAAAAACTTCCCTAATAACGGTCATATCTGGCCATCTTCAACAACAGCGGTCCTAATGACTGCAGTGTTAAAATCAACAAACTGGAATGGTGTACAGTGTACACATCCTAACCTGCCCTGTCTAGCTATTTTTGTCATGCGTGGCCCTAATCTCCAAAGAAATAACACGAGGTAGTACAAGTGCCATACCGCTGAAATTAATAAAACTTCCACATCTACACATCTACAGCTCCCAAACTATGTCCCCCTTCTCCTCACATCACTCCTGGCTCAGCCTTCTCAAAGACCTTCCAGAGTCCAAACAGCACCACAGGTGAGAGAGATTGTTTCAATATAAAGGAGTCAGAGCCACACAGAAGTATTACAGAGCAGTAAACAGAAGGTATCTGGCCATAGTCAACCACGGCGAGTTTGAGTTGCTTCTTTCTGGCCGACGTTTCAGAGCGGCAGTAACCAAAAAAAATATCTACAAGAGATTCTTTGTCCCGACGGCAGTCAGTCAACTGAACAAAACCAGATGAGCTCTTGTTTGATTGTGCTGTATTTTGTTGTATGTATGTATTCTGAGGTCGAGACCAAAGACAAATTTTCAACCTTTGCTGGACAATAAAGTTCTATTCTATTCTATACCTGATGAGTAGCCACAGCCGAGAATGCCCGGTCCCCTCACCACACGCTGACAGTGATGGGAATACATGACCACGTGTCATACTCCACCTGGGACATGTGTACATGTGCTGTATTATAACCATTCTGTCCATGGACTGTAGCAGAGCAACTGCCCTGCAAGCCAGCACAACTTTAGCACTGTTACTCTTACACCCGCTCTATACACGTCCAGCACCATTAACGTCCATCTGGTAGCCACCGCTGGCAGTTTTCTTTTTTTTTTTTTTACTATGGGAGCAGAAGGGTTTAAATTTGATCTATTTGATGCATCTCCTAAAATACCGGAGGTACCCTATGTGTAAAATATGCAGAAGTTGATTTGGGGAAAAAACTGTGTAAATAAGGTGCATGTTCCTTGATCTATGAGTTAATAGGAAAACATGGCCACTAGGTGGCAGTCTTTAACAACTTTTGATTTAGATGGCAGCTGCATTGCTGTCTCAGCAATATTGCATTATTTAGGTATTGTTTGGGATACCATTAGTGGGACAAAAGGAATACCTGCTCAGGCTAGCAGCACAGAGAGATAGAAAGCCTTCTAAATCCATTCAATTCTGTGGAATGGCAGAACCAGCAGTTCAGCAGTTAGTTGTATCTGAAGCATTACATACCTACATTACATTACATGAAGCATAAATGACATCATTGTTTTTAGTGAGCAGTTTGGAAGATGAAAGTGCTTGTTTCCAACACATGCCACGTTTACATACATTGCATAAATACTGTTATAGATTGAATAAATACAATATTAATAGGTTCCATTCGAGTGGATTTGTTTGGGTCAGATCACTGACTCCAAATTAGGTTTATTTCTCCTCTTGTTTATTTCTCCTCTTGTTCTTTAGGCTAATTTTGACATATTTGGCTAACTTCTTAACAAAAATATTTTTATCCAAGAGACACCAGCCACTTTTCATCAGAGATGAATAAATAGTGAATGCACACAAGTTTACAGAAAGTTTAAGGTACGGGGGAATCAGGGACTTTTGTGGATTTCTCCGGCTGGACAGACAATGTTGATAAATGTAATAAATGTCGAGCCGTTTGGCAGGAACAGGCTGGCTCAGTTGGGAGCGCAGCCCTGAAATGTTCAGAACATGAGCTTCGAGACCAATTTAAATTCCAGTCAGCCATCCAGCCAGCAGCCGGAACAACTCCCCACAAAAGGTTTTGAAATTCATCTTTACAGCAAGGTCACTGAGTTTTGTTGTTTTTGATGAATTGGTGAAATTGGGAGCTTGACCGTTTTAAAAGAGTCCCTGGATTTGTCCTTTAAGTGAACTCTTTTTCAATGGCTAATTGGCATTAGCTCAAGATGGATGGATTTTGAGCTGTTATGTGGGTTTTTAATTCCTGCCGGTTCCTACCTGTCTGAAATGTATTCATGTTTTATTAAATGATTCTGTTGTGTCTATAGTGCAGAAATGTATGAAAGGAAGGACTTGAGCACCCCTATTTTAATAAAAACCTTGAGTTGAGTGAATACATTACATTACATTACATTATAGGCATTTAGCAGACGCTCTTATCCAGAGCGACTTACACAACTTCTTATTACATGTATCCATTCATACAGCTGGATATATACTGAAGCAATTCAGGTTAAGTACCTTGCTCAAGGGTACAACGGCAGTGTCCTACCTGGGAATCGAACCTGCAACCTTTCGGTTACAAGTCCAGTTCCTTAACCATTATACTACACTGCCGCTCCATGAATACATGCGTCTCTGTTCAATGAGCGCATTGCGCATTGCTTTGAGCTTCAGCTATATTGTAAACAGGGTAGCATAGGGGCTATCTGAGAACAGAGCTAAGAAAACCTGTCTGATTGACTAGCCCCATTACTAGATACCATACTCCCTACAATAGATCCATAATCCGTCAACCCATGTTAATTAGAATATAAACTATGTCTAACTCTTCAGTTACTCCATTAGAGTACTTTGATTATACCAGCAGTTCAACCAAGTAAAATTAATTTCATCCATCCATGTGCTTCAGAATTTAGAATGAGATACTCCCACTGAAACTTGCCTGATACACTGCCTGGCCAAAAAAAAAGTTGCACACTCTGATATTTCATTGGACAGATTTTAGCTTTGATTCCTCCTGTAGCTAAGACTCATTCTCTCTGTAGCTCAGACTCATTCCTCATGCCATTTTTTCGACAACGTTATGCAACGTCACAACATTTATTTCTGTCCAGAGTTGCATACATTTTTGGTCGAGATCTTGTATTGACGACAGGAAAGTCGAACCACTCCAGTCTTCTTCAGCACATCCCAAAGACATTCAATGGGGTTAAGGTCAGGACTCTGGTGACCAATTCATGTGTGAAAATGATTCGTCATGCTCCCTGAACCACTTTTGAGCCCGATGAATCTTGGCATTGTCGTCCTGGAATATGCCCGTTGATAGAATAACCTGGTCATTCAGTACATTCAGGTACTCAGCTGACTTAATTTTATTGCTGCATAACGTTGCTGAGACTAGACCTGACCAATTGAAGCAGCCCCAGATCATAACACTGCCTCCAGAGGCTTGTACAGTGGACACTATGCACGATGGGTGCAGCGGCGACTTTCTTTTAGGCAGTGTTGTTTCAGGTGTTATGGTTTTACTTACCCAACAAGCATTGACTGCTGAGATTAAAGCAAATTAAAAGCATTTCTAGGATTTCACCTAAGTGTACATTTTTGCTCCAGACAGAAAGAGAGCAGCTTAAAAACTATATTTATGAACCATGTGCATTTGTGGTGGTTACTGAGATTAGGCCTATGTGAATATAAATGATGTAGTGTGGAGTCCATTCGCTGTGTTCTCATCAGAAAGCTTCTGTTTACCAGCACCAGCATGTATTACATACTTGAAAGCATTTGTAATATCTGTGCAGTTATAGAGTGTGTGGAATTCCATAAACTGGAGGATAATATGCCTTATCACCAGATAAGATCTGATCAGAAGCTTGAACTGAAACCAGTGGGTGTTATGTTCTGAGATTCTGTCTGTCTGTTTTGTATTTTTATTTCATTATCATTCATGTTATTTATTATTTTCCACATTATGTATTGCTTTCCCGGTTCATCATTGCATTCCCCTCTGTTCGTGGGTTGTCCGAGTCTCATCTGTGTGTGTGTTTACCCGGTCTTGTGCATGCACTATTCGGGTGACTTCTGGATTTTCCGTTAACGCTGTATTTCCGAAGTCTCGTTTTCTGCTACTTCCTGCTTTCCTGTCCGTGTATAATTGTATATATTACTAACTCGTGTTAACAATCACTCGGGTGCTTTATTAGTTACGTGCACTTTACTAATCCCATTAACATAAATGTGTATTAACAAACTAATTGTCTGTCTTGTAGTTAGATACTAACATTTAACCAGCTTCTCTGCTTTATCTTTTCTACCTGCATTACTAAGCTGTCTTTGAGCTACTTGTTAACTTGTTTCAGCTGCTTATCCTTAGAGACCACGCCTCCCCTTATTACTGTGCACACTCCGCTCCTACTCGAGCCCATTGTCTGTCATGCATGTTTTCCAAGTCCCTTCCATTTATTCGTTCTTCCCTCCTTATTGTTTTATTGGTCCTTGTTAACCCTCATTGTTCTCACCTGTGAGCTATCTCCCCTCCCCGCCTCTGCACACCTGATTCCCATTATGTTTGTCTCCCTCTGTGTATTTAACCCAGTCATCTCAGTAGTTCTTTGTGAGGTCCTCACCATTTGTTAATTCTAGTGTAAATAAATAAATAAATAAATAAATAAATAAATAAATAAATAAATAAATAAATAAATAAATACATAAATACATACATACATACATACATACATACATACAGTCTTCTTTTTGTTTTCTCTTATTTTCTGTTACGCCTCCCTGGTTTTGACTCCTGTCTGTGTTCTTGCGACCCTGATATTTGGACTCTGTTTTTGTGCCTCTGCTGTGCCTTCCCGGTTCCAACCTCTGCCTGTTCTGTGACCACTTTTTGGACTCGTTGCCCTGTCTCTCCGGTGTTCGACCCTGCCCGTTTCATTACGTATTGCTGCCCTGTCCCTCATTAAACTTTGGTTTTTGTACTCCCTGCCTGCTACTGGGTCCCTATTTCCACCTAACCTAACAGTGGGTCTTCGTTAATTAAAATAAAATAACCAAGATCAGAATATCACAGAATTTTATACAAACAGGTTTAGTTCTTAGAATAAATTATTAGATTGATAATTTGATTGCATAAAGGTTGATTTTGTACAATTATTTAATCAGACAGACACTCTCATAAGTACATTAATTTATTGTTTCAGTATTCACTCTCTTCCAGGAATACTCAGAAAACAATGATAAAATAATTGTAACCAATCTGTGAGATCCGCTGTTTCTCTCGAGTCCACCTTCCTTTCGTTTCTCCTGTTTTCCCATTCCTCATGTTTCATGTCATGTTTTTTCAGTTCACTCTGTCTGTCTTGTTTCCGTGTTTGTGCAGGCTGGGCGTGTTTGTTCCCGTTTTGTTCTATTATTTAGCCTATCACTCTCCCCCTTTGCTTATATACCGCACACACTTTAATTATTCCATCAGCACTCTCACCTGTTCCTCACTCTATTTAAACTCCCCAGTTTCATTCACTCACAGCCAGTTTGTTAATTCTCAGCTCGTCTAGACATTCCCGGGCCATTCTGTCTGTTGCATTTTGCTGTGTAACCGGTTTGTTTTTTCTCTGTTCCTCGCTCCAGCCCGTCTAGCCTGCGTCCTGTCCTGTTTGCTCCTGCCCCGTCTCCTGTCCAGTCTCGTTTAGTTTTGCCAACCCTGATTCCAGCCCGTCACCTAGTCTTCCCTGTTCATTTGCCTTGTCTAGCTTTGTTCTCAATAAATATACTCCTTGCTGAGTTTTTGCCTGAGTTCGCCTCCAAGTCCTGCATTTGGGTCCATTTTGGGATACCAGTGTTCTAAATCATACCACAATCATTACAGTGTTTTTGTTGAATCATGTATTGCAAAATTTTATTTATGAAAATTGAGATTGTTGTTTGGTGAGTGTCTGTGCCCAGTGTTTCACATTTACATATCAAAGTGAAACAGCACCTCGTAAAATTCTGCTCCAGCATGATTTATGACGGCTGATATAAAATTGAAGTAAACCTGCATGTGTGATCTGTAGTGAGGCCTGCTCACTGGCTGTGGTGATGATGGTCTCTGAGGTCACAGTTCACAGAAACGCAGGATTGTGGAGAGGGACCTCGGTGGGCCCTTGAGGCAAAGTTCTGATGAGCATCCATCTGTCTGGACTTGTTCTCCAGTACAGCTTCGTTCTCTTTTCGCAAGAATCTCGCTTAATCAGGAATGCCATACAAGCCTAAAACTGGTTTGAGTTCTTGCATGCAACCTCAAATAATCTAACTGAGCTAGAGTCACATTATAATGTGTTGAGTGTTGATTTTCCTATCAAATTGCACTGGACTGGAATGAGCCTGCAAGCTCTTTATCTGCATAATATTTCCCTTTTTGTGGAGGGACTCGAACGACTGGTTCTTGGGGGGGGGAGTAAGGCTCTCTTTCTGGCAGTGGAAATTTTAGAGCTGTAGTCTAGTTTTAGAGTGAAAACACACACAGAGGGAGCCTTGGGACACTGGCTTTTTCAGAAGGGACACTAGAACTGAAGGGACACACTGTTTATTATCCCAGGGCACTGACTCCGAATCCATTGGAAATTATTTAAAAATTTCAGGAAGGTGGTCTGCATATGCAGAGGTAAGAACTTCAAGATGCCTGTTAAACTTTACAACTTGAAATCCTTGTGCACTCCAAAACTCAAGTAATTTCATTATATTTTCTGATGCAGGCTGTGGATTGTTTGTTTGTTGTTGTATATTCCATGAAGACAATGAAGTATGAATATTTGCATAAAAATCACTTAGATTTGTGAGAAATATCTCAATTATATGTTTAAAATTTAACCAATTTACATTATATTAATAATAAGAATATTGTATGTTACATCTGTGACTACAAAAATGAGATTTATACGCAATAATGAGGAATAAGGCTTATCGCCTGTTTACAGGATATACATGTTCATATGTATCATGCATTTATGACACAGTGTTAAGGATAAACTTCTGTATCAGTGTAGTGTTTGTAGGTGACCTCATCTGTCCTACTCCAGAGATTAAAGGATGCTTTAGAATGATTATAAAAGCTTATTTTGATATGCCAATCATATTTTTGTAGCTGACAAATAGAGATGACGCCGTTGCTATTTAAAATGCCTTTGCATGTTTACAATGTCACCTGAAACACTACTCTACCTGTTATTCCACTTTTTTTCTCGCGTGTAGCAGAACGAAAATAAGTGGTTTATTTCTTACCTCACAGGCTGGCCATGATTGATTGTGGGATTGAGGGTGATCTGTATGAGTCAGCTCAACTTCTGTGTGTGAGGCAGTACATTTGCAATCCTCTGGTAAAAACTTGAAATTAACAATGAAACTATTGACCTATTGAGATTCGCTGTGTTAGCCTTTTCCAGGAGACGCTGTGAAACATAAAATTGTGAGAATGACCCTAAACTTAAAATCCCAGAGTCATTCAAGGCAATGGGATTTGCTTGCTGTTACAGTGAAGAGAAATGTGCCACAGATGCTGTAGCGTTTGCTGGTCCAATTTGTAGCTGACAACGTCTATACATTTTGCTCTTCGTTAGACCTGTGTGAATACATTAATCAGCAAAAAGTATTTTTGGAACTGGCGAAGGTTTAGTAGCTGCTCTGTATTTTTGTACAGTGATTATTTCAGGGTTATGACCTTATACAGTTTAAAGTAAAACTGAAGTCCATATCATAATGTTCCAGGATACATTAGATTTAAATGATCTAATTATGCTCCTTTCTCGCAGTTTTCCCTTTGGCATATTTTTAATGAGGCGCTCTAAAGCTAAGCACACCATGTACAGTCCACCACTTCTACAAGAATTTTATGAACACAGCTAAGTTCACAAAACATTCTATATTTATAAAGAATACCGTCAAACAAGAAGCACACTGCAATGGGTAGGAGGAGCTGCTTCCTGTCTGTCACACACAGACCCGTACTGCACTGCTGGAACCTGTTCGACTAGCTGGGCTAAGACCAGGCATGTCGCGAACGCATCATATCTTCTCGGGCACATACCCCTTAGAAACACAACACTTCCCACCCGCTCCAAGGAAATGACATCATAAGGAAGTTACACTCAATCTGCGCACTCATCCACCTCTGGCAGGCATCAGTCCAAGGGCCACAGGGTGTGGCTGTGAGCAGAACGTGGAGAGACGGGGGAGGTGCCTTAGGTACAGGTAACAGAGAACTAGGGGGGAGGTGCTTCAGGTACAGATAACAGAGAACTAGGCGTGGAGGCACTTTAAGTCCAGGAAAAAGACGACTGAGCTCTGAGCTTTCGTTACCCACCACACCAGAACAGCCAGAGTAACGGCGCAGGTATTTGTTTTTTCTTTTTCTCTTATTGGTTTGGATACATTCGTGCTACTCACAGTTAACGCTTGTGTCCGGACCCTGTGAACACTGCTAATCAGAAACTGTGGTTGCCTGCGTGGGTGTGTGTGTGTGTGTGTGTCTGTGTGTGACCAAAGGAGAGACATGCATTTCACACAGTTATGAATTTACTTTGGTGTTGATGAGGAAAGGTTGGAATTATTTACGCTTTATCAGTAATTTACTTGAACTATAATGATGCGGAGAGCTAGGCAGACCAAGAGCACACATGAAAGATGAGCATGGACCATAAGAACCATTACTTTAACTACATCCATGACTCCTTGGTAACAAGGTGTATTTACTTTTATTCCTTATTTATTCCCCTAAAATATCTTCCTTATTGTCAGGCCCTTCAGACAAGTCAAGGCAAAAGTACAATCAAATTACTCTTCATGCACCCCTGGAAAGATCAATTTGCTAGGAAAGCATTAAAAGTAAAGTACATCCATTGTATATGCATTCTGTCAGTTTATCTTGCTTTCGACTTTTGGCCTGCCAGGTCATCAATTTGATAAAGGGTTTGGTAATACACCACTACCAATTTCAAATGACTTTGAAGCTATCAGAATGCTTCATTGCTTCAATCCCTGATGGATGACATACAAGCTTTATACGTCTGTGTTTGTGGGCTGAAAACCTGACCTCTTCAGAGCTTTCCATTTTCATTATAAAATATAAAATACTTCAGCAAGGCGATCTGGCGAACAGGGGACTTGAGCTAGGTTTAATTTTCCATTTTTTGTTTTGTAATTTTTTTCTCAAGAAATAATTATTGTTTCCTTGTGTACAGTGGGCCTTAGCAGTGGGCATTAATATCTTGACTTACTACACTGGCAACCCTCTTGATAAGATATTGTGGTGTTTCAAATGAGAAACCGTAATGTTCAGAAAGTCCCTCATACGAGCAAATGAATACAAACTGTAATAATCAAGCCTTATCCCAGGCAACAGTGTTTTTAAATTAATTTATTAGCAAGAGTACTACTTGTGAATTGACTGTTGATTTTTACTTTATATAGAGTTAAGAATGAAATTGAAGACTCATTTTTCTTACTTTATTTATTCACAGAAGAAGGCAATCTGAATTATGTTCTCCTCGGCCACTCCATACAAGAACCAGAAGTACTCTGAACTGAAGCAGGAATGTAAGGCAACCAAGAAGCTCTTTGAAGATCCAGAATTTCCAGCCACCAACAAATCTCTGTTCTACAGGAAGCCACCTCCAGGCATTGTAGAATGGAAGAGGCCAATGGTAAATATTCAACCCACATAAAGCAACCTTTTAACGGAAGAAAAAAAAGATGAAATCCTGCCATTGTTCTTGATGTGTAAGCACTGTTAATTATTCCCTACTACATTGTGGTACATAATGATTTTTGAGGCCACTTTTACTGTTAAAAGCTACAGAAAACATGAATACAATTCAGACACAGCATTACAACACACAGCATTACACTTAAAAAGTATTACTAAGTTTAATCAATCCAGATGATGTACCACAATACAGTGGCATCCAAAATGACTGATGTCCCCTTGATAAAGATGACTAAAAAAGCCTATATAAAATAAACAGCAGACATAACGGGCTATTTTGTATGCTCAAAAAATGGGGAAATTGTATTCCGTTGAAATAGCATTTTATACAAAGTGTTCAGAACAAGTAATAATTTTATTTCCCAAAATATAGGTGCCAAATGTATTGGTACCCTTGTTTACAATACTTTGTGTACCCTCTCTTTGCAAAAGGATAAAATTAATTAAAATTGTATTTGTATAGTGCTTTTTATGAATGAATGAACAAAGCAGAGAACCTGCTGAACCTGCTGAAGAGTTAGGGTTAGGGGTTTGGCTAAGACATTACTGATAGGGTTAAGCCAAGATAGTTTGGCCACTTAAAGTAAGTTCTTACTTCATGTAAGAATCAATTAAGATGACCACAAAACTAATGTTTAGTCACCAGACTTGAACTAATCAAAAAGTTCTGGTTTGAATTGAAGAGTCTGAAGGACATGTAAGGTTTATGAAGAAGGAATTGTCAGAGACCCCTTAATATAATCACCAATCACAAAGAGCATTCAGTAGTGTTATCATTGTAGTGTAATGGAACATGTTTACATGGTCTTACAAATATTGCAATAAAGTTCTGGTAAGACTGGCCATAGGCGCTCCCATAGGTCCACAGCTATGGATCTCCGATAGGTCCACAGCTTTAGAGCTTCCATAGGTCCACAACTGTGGTTCTCCCATAGGTACTCATTAGCGTTTTCCCTTAAATTAGATAGGATTGTGTGTTCAAATCTCAAACCGACCCGTATTTGCTGGAAAAATAAGTTAAAGCTTGGTTTTTTCCAACTAGGGTGCAGCCATTTTCGAACAACAGCGGTCGTGACGTCACTAGGTTGGTTGGTCTCAGCTGATCAATGTATTACTATGGGAAAATAGCTGACTTTCAGTGAGCTCAATGATGCATCGTGAGGAAAAAAAAAAAAAACGCACAGACGGTTCTTTTGTATTGCCCTGAGATGCTCAAATGAGTATTACCAAACAAAACGTAATTTAAAACTTAATTTTCACAAACTGTTTCTGACCATAGGTAGCCTCTGAGAAGCTGGCAACCCTTACAAAACTGGATAGTTTGCTGCAAACTTGCCGCTAATATGTAGTGTACAAAATGTTGCCAGAGGTTTGTCAGACTTTGCCAGTAGGGGTGAACTAAAAACTTTGCCAGAAGTGTATGGCAGTTCACACAAAGCTAATTTGCATGTGAAAATATGAGCTTGCAGCAAACCTGTGGCAACAATGCCAAAGGTCTGCCACAAATTTGCTGGAAGGACAATATTTTTGTAAGGAAACTGCTGCACCGCTGCCTTCCCTTACAAAACTGGATAGTTTTCTGCAAACTTGCAGCTAATATGTAGCGCATTTGCCACAAACTAAATAGTTTTCCACAAAATCTTGCCAGTAGTGGTGAACTAAAAACTTTGCCAGAAGTGAATGCCAGTTCCCACAAAGGGGATGTGAAAATATGAGCTCGCCGCAAACCTGCAAAAGGTTTGATGCAAATTTGCCAGAAGGCCTAGATTTTTGTTAGGGTTGCCTTGATAAACGGTTTGGGAGCTAAAGTTGCTAAAGTAGTGTCTAGCTAATATTGCCTATAGAAAATAAGCATTAGCTTGTGATGCTAGGTTGCAGTAGATATATATTTGCAGGTTGTTAACTAATATATCAAGGCAATGCAGCAGCGCAGCGGTTACCAGTGTTCTGTCGATTTATATCGTACCGGGAGCATCATGCAGTTATCTATTGATCTTTGCTACCCTATCAGAAGATACTACCGCAAGTAAATTGTGATTCTTTAGTAAAAAAAAAAGTTTAATTAACATCACAGGTCGCCTATAAAAGTTTGATAAAAACACGTAACTATGGAAAACATAGTTAATACTCAATTGAGCATCTCAGGGCAATACAAAAAGACCGTCTGTGCATTTTTTGTTTTATTTTTTCTTCATGATGCATCGTTGAGCTCACTGAAAGTCAGCAATTTCCCCATAGTAATATGAACCAACCTAACCTAGTGGCGAACCAACCTAGTGGCGTCATGAAAATGGTTGCGCCCTAGTGGGAAAAAAATGAACTTTTAACTTTTTTTTCCAGCAAATACGGGTCGATTTGAGATTTGAACGCACGGTCATATTTCATTTAAAGTAAAAAGCGAACGAACCAGAGCCACTTTACAGAGGGCTTCATGTCCCCTTTAAGTCTTGTTATTTATAAGAAGTATGGGAACTTTCATCAGGACATGGGTGGAACGCACTTCTCTCAACAAAATGGTGGAGGAGGGGGGACCCCACAATTATGGTGTCTTGAGAAATCATAAAATGATTAATAGATCATAATAATGCTTTTGCCGAGTTATTTGAATATGACTTTCATATCTGAGGCATAGTTTTAATTTCTGCAGCGCTGGTTTGAAATATAACAAATCGTTTTTTTGATAAATGTCTCTTTAGGACCAAAAAGGTGTATGATTTGCTGTAGTGTAATTAATAGTCATGTTCAGTGTCACATTTCTGCCTGCTTTGTTTCAACATGCATGCAGGAATTTTTAGTGTTAAAAATGTGGGTGGACACAAAGGAGGAACCCTAGTTGTAAATTGGTCTCAAAGCCTAAATGTTACTTAATGCAGTGCTGACATTTATGTGTGCTTGGTGTTGTAACGTTTTTCAAATGACAATATGCAAAGTAACAATCCAGATGCGTATCTGAACTGAAACCTTTCTTACTTTTCTCCAATGACTGTTGAAAATATTTAACTGCCACAGAAGAAAATAAGATTTTATAATTAGTACTCAAAGTCAGAGCTAAATTTTTTTGTTTTTGACCAACAAACCCTGTGGAATATATGCCATATATCTTTTGTAAAGTAGAACCAGGAACTTGCTTGAAATTTCTGGTGCAGATAACAAATTCCTTTATACAGTAACTTTCTATTTAACATAAGTGTACGCTCACATGCTTGTGCAGAGTCAAATAACCACACCCATCTTGTCCATAACCCTCCTCCAGGAAATCTCTGATGAACCTCACCTGTTTGTGGAGGGAATCAGCGCCCATGACCTCAACCAGGGCACGCTGGGTAACTGCTGGTTTGTGGCAGCATGCTCTTGTCTGGCACTCAAACCCGAACTCTGGCAGAAGGTGAGTTTACTTTCTCCCAGAATATTCTCCTCATATGTAATCAAAATGAACAGCTCAGAAGCACCGCGAGAGAATCGTTGCACATAAGACAGCCCTGGGCGAGCTGGACTCACGGTTAGGAGCTTGAGGAGTCGTGCCCTGAAGAGGACGTGGCGTTCCTGCTACCGGACAAAGGAGTTGTAGCGGCGATTCTCTAGCGGTTGCTACACGGGGGGAATTTAATTGCATAGGGTCCAATTGGCTACCAAATTGGGAAAAAAGGAAAGAATCAGGAAATAAATAAATGAACAGCTCAAAAAAATCATCAAAAGCTGGCGGTAACGGGGCCGCCGCTCGGGTCTCATCCATGGAAATGAGGCAGGTGTATCATAAAAAACGTGGAAGCAAAGTGGGATACACTGCTGTCTTTACACGGCAAATGTAAGGTAATAAGAGGCTATGCAGCCTTTATATTGGTTGGCCCTTCAGCAGCAGCATTGCTGGATGTTGTTTGTGCATATGGCTTGGCCCAACACAAATACAAAGTGCCTTTGTTCAGCTTAATTGATTCATTGTTGTCTTGACTGTGAACCACGCCGTCCCATTAGTATGTCATTGGTTATCTTTGTCTCTCTCTTGGCTGCTTGTTTACAGTGAGAGAACAGGCCATCATGCAGAGGCTAAATGTCATTGGCTTTTTCACACCCTCTCCTTGGCATTTCACTTTCAATCCTTCAGTGGTGAGGCTATCACCACCGTTTTCTACTGAGTATTTCAATCCTTCAGTGGTGAGGCTATCACCGCCGTTTTCTACTGAGTATTTCAATCCTTCAGTGGTGAGGCTATCACCGCCGTTTTCTACTGAGTATTTCAATCCTTCAGTGGTGAGGCTATCACCGCCGTTTTCTACTGAGTATTTCAATCCTTCAGTGGTGAGGCTATCACCGCCGTTTTCTACTGAGTATTTCAATCCTTCAGTGGTGAGGCTATCACCACCGTTTTCTACTGAGTATTTCAATCCTTCAGTGGTGAGGCTATCACCGCCGTTTTCTACTGAGTATTTCAATCCTTCAGTGGTGAGGCTATCACCGCCATTTTCCACTGAGTAAATGTATCTGCAGATCGAGGTATAAGGTCAGGTTAAATGAGCATCTTAGCAAATGTACTGTATTCCTCATGCTTCTGTTCTCTCTTCAGATATAATAGGCCTCAGAAAACGGTATTAAAATCACATTTATCTGTACATTCAACAGATGCGTTTGGTGATAATTCACTAATGTTAGCCAGTAATCCATAGTCTGTAGTACGGAAGCTCTGAAGTGCACAAAAACACAAAAAGAAAAAGAAAAACACAACAACAACAAACAAAAAAAAACGTGCACGGTTTTGACGTGCAGATAGAGTCACTGAAGTGCAAAACATAAAAACAAAAAGAAAACAGTAAAACAAATATTTGTAGCGCTGAAGTGCAAAACGCAAACATACAAAAAGAAAACGCAAAAACAAAAGATTACGGCTCTGATGTGCAAGAGACATACAAAAATTAGCGCCTCTGAAGTCCAAACTGGATGCTTGGGAACGACCAAACAACATGCGTCGATACAGCCAAACAACATGCGTCGATACAGCCAAACATGCCTTCTGAGGGCGTGGCAGAAGTTGACAGGAGTTTTCCATCAGCTGTCTGTTTCCGTGGTCAAACCCGTATGTTCACAAAACAATGAAATATATTGTTTTGCCAGTTATGATAATGGAAGCTACACGGATTCAAACGGGGGGTGAGCTGAAGAGAGAGTCCACAAGCGAGGGCCAAGCAGTCTGAAGGATCTAGACTAGAGAGAGCCTGTATGGAGGAATGGTCTCAAATCCCTTGCTATGTGTTTTCCAACCTCATCAAACATTACAGGAGAAGACTCAGTGCTGTTATCTGGGCAAAGGGAGATGCACAAAGTACTAAATAGATGGATGACAATAATAATATTTTGCATTAGAGATTTGTTTTTTCTCAATGTATCACAATTAAACTACATACATTTTTTTTGATATAAAAAAAACTTAATTTAATCCTGCACTTTTTGCTCATGTTATTTGAGGTTGCCAATAATTCTGGTGGGCACTGTATGTATTCATTACATTACATTACATTATAGACATTTAGCAGACGCTCTTATCCAGAGCGACGTACATAGTGCATTTTCAAACTAGGAACAAGAACGTTTAAAAACAACCCTAAAAAGGCAAATATGAATCTAAGTACTAGGCGCAGTCAGTATGATTGGGGTTTTTTTTTTTTTTTTTTTTTTTTTGGGGGGGGAATTACACAACATTAATAACAATAGTCACAGGGAGGTAGGGAGGGGTGGAGAGAGGTGCAGCTTGAAGAGGTGAGTCTTCAATCTGCGCTTGAAGGCAGTCAGACTTTCTTATTCCCTAAAAGGTTCACTTTGTTGGACTGCACAAATTCAAACACACCAAAAGGTGCTTATTTGAGCGTATGCCAAAAAGAAGTGCAATAGTGTGGTATCGAGCACCAGTAGCAAGCCACCACAAACCAGGTCTGTGCCTGAATCAGCGCCCTTCCATACTACTGAGTATGCTTGTTGAGTACTCTAGATAAGAAAGTTCCACAGTACGGTTAGAAAATAGTATGGAGGATATTTTTTGCATACTGCGCGGCACTTACTAAACAATATACAGTATGCTAGGACACAGGACGACAGGGCTCTAGCGTACTCCTTCACACTTTCTGTCTGGAATTGGATGGCGAAAAGGAGTGCTTTTTCGGGAAAGGCGATGGAAAAAATTATGGCACAAATATTCAAAGGTTTCCCTGCTCATTCGAAAAATCTTCAACCACTGGGAGTCATCAAACGAGTGCCCAACGAACAAAGCCTTCAGGGAGATAGCGAATTTTAATGCACCGATGTGATAGCCCTTCTCTGCCGTCTTACCATCAATTAATATTGCATGCGTGTCCTGTCTTTGAAGCACAAGACATTGAACAAAAGTAACTGGGCTCCAGTCGGCGTCTGTCTGTTGCCATGCCAACTTTACCAGCATTACTTTGTGTACATGCGAGTTATAGTAGCTGCGTGGACATGTAAACACACAGTGCCGCATACAGCTTTTGTAATGTAAACACTATATACAAAAGATTGGATTTCTCCATGAAATCTGATTCAGGCAACAAGATCTGCATTGTAAATGTAGCCTTAAGAGGCTCAGCCACTGTAAACCTTTAATAGTGGCACTGTTTAACTGCTCAGTCCTATTGACGGTGGTTTCAAATGCGCACCCCTTCAGTATGACTGTAGGAGAAGTCCCATACGGTTCATAGTGGTGTGTTTATTTGTGGTTATGGTACAATAAAAAATGTTCTCCTCACTTTTGAATGCCCAATTGTTAAGTAGGTCTGTACCACTGCATTATCTTCTGCCAATCTCTACCATATTGTGTGTCACTATAATAACCTCAACTGCCTTAACTGGATATAACAATTAAAGACCATTTATAAGAATCAGTGCGAACTACATCCCATGAGTTGAGTTCTAAACAGCTGGAAAATATGAGGATTTAGCATTTTGCTCCATGTATGGGCAGGTAATTCCTGACTGGAAGGACCAGGAGTGGGATGTCAAACACCCTGAAACCTATGCCGGAATCTTCCACTTCCGGTTCTGGATATTTGGGGAGTGGGTGGATGTGGTGGTAGATGACCGCCTGCCCACCATCAACGGGGAGCTGATCTACTGCCACTCGAAACTGAATAACGAGTTCTGGAGTGCGCTGCTGGAGAAGGCCTACGCCAAGTAAGGATTTGCTGACTGAGTCGCTGCTAGAACAGTCTTTTTCCCATCTGCTCTAATGTCCTATGTGCATGCTATAGGCTATCTGCTCTAATGTCCTATGTGCATGCTATAGGCTGTCTGCGTGCTATGAATCTCTGGACGGGGGCAACACCGGAGACGCGGTGGTGGACTTCACTGGGGCAGTGTCTGAGACCATCGACATGGTGGAAGGAAAGTATGCCACTGACCTGTCTGAGCAGCTGAAGCTGTTTGAGGACCTGCTGAAAATTTATGAGAGAGGAGGCATCATTAGCTGCTCAATTAAGGTGCGTTTTCACTGAGCCATGGTTCCTTCCGCATTTAGTTCTTCTCCACATTCATTAGAGAGCTTTGAGAGTTAAAAGCTTACTATTAAAAGTCATGGAGACCTTTTATTCTCAAATAAATTGTGTGATCGCAAAATATTTTTTTAATAAACATATTTCGACATTCTACCGCTCAAAAATATATATTTTCTTTTTACCTCAAAACATAAAAAACACCCCCCAGTCACATGATCCATTCATCACTCATCCATAATCAGGCACTGTATACCACTGACAGATGTCTATAATACAACCAGATATTCAGCTTTGTGTACTTAATAATGACATTTCTGACTGCCCTTTTTGAAGCTGAAAATGTAATGATTCTTTCGTTCATTCGGGGTTATTGTGAAGAATATCTGACACAACCGCGTACAGCGTACAATAAAAACTTGTTGTCCATGCTGGTCATGACTGAGTGCATGTCCTTCTCCTAGGCCTCTCCGACTGAGATCGAAGCTCGCATGGCCTGTGGCCTGGTCAAGGGCCACGCCTACTCTGTGACTGCCGTCAGGAAAGCACGGCTGGGCCACGGTTTGATGGCCTACTTCAAATCGGAGAAGGCCTTCCTGATCCGTATGAGGAACCCCTGGGGAAAGACCGAGTGGAACGGTGCATGGAGCGACAGGTGGCCATGTCTGTTTCTGCAATCCCCGCATGACCATAGGGCCATTTGGATTGGTTGATATGCTTTATTTTCCCATTGGGGAAACCTTTTATTGCAACTTGACAACATACGGAGTAAGCAACAAATCAGTACAGAGGTGGTATACATTAAATTAACACGAAAAAAGAATGTATAGAAATTAACAATATGCTGATAGCCAGCTGGTTCAAAAAACCATAGTCCATGTGTGTAATGGTGTCGTTTGTTGTTGTTTTGCATCATCACAATGGAATCATGAGCTCCAGCAAGGACTAAGACTGTGAATATAACTCTCCCTCTCTCTCTCTCTCTCTCTCTCTCTCTCTCTCTCTCTCTCTCTCTCTCTCTCTCTCCCTCTCTTTCTCTCTCTGCAGTTCAGAGCAATGGCAGAAAGTAGGTGCTATGGAGAGAGAGGCCATGGACATCACAGTGGAAGACGACGGGGAGTTCTGGTAAGGGATCCGCCTTGTTACGTCAGTTCCCTCTGTAGCAGACGGGGGCACTGTTGTCCTCTGGGTTATGGAGTGCATTCACACTGCAGGATGGCATTCGATGACTGGTGTACCTACTTCACGGAGGTGGACCTGTGTCGCCTCATCAACACCTCCCTGGTGAGCCTGGACAAGACCTGGCACGAAGCATTCCACCTTGGCAGCTGGACCAGACACACAGAGCCCCTGCACAACCGCTGTGGGGGCTGCCTGAACCACCAACAGACATTCTTGCAAAACCCACAGGTAACTCACAGGTAACCAGGTCTGAGTGACATAGACACACTCCTCCACAGGCAGATAACCTAACCGACAGAAAGCAGTCGTGCTGCTACAGGTCAGGTAACACAGGTAACCACTGAGGAGGTTGTCTACTCCAACTGAGTGTTCTCAACCATGCTGTAATTACATTTACATTACATTTATATTTTGGGCATTGATGCTCTTATCCAGAACAACTTACAGCTTACACAACGTATATACACCTAATTTATACAGCCGGGTATTTAACAGAAGCAATTCAGGTTTAGTACCTTGGTCAAGGGTACAACTGCAGTGTCTGCTTCTCTGTGTCCATCTCGGCTCATCTGAGCTAAGGACCCACATTGAAACCTTGTTTTGTACCCTCGGCAGTATCTGTTCGATGTAACAAAGGACCTGGATGAAGTTCTCATTTCCCTGCAGCAACAGGACATGAAGATCCACAGATCCGTGGGTCAGGGGGACAACCTCACGATGGGCTTTGTTATCTTCCAGGTAGGAGAACCACACAAGGACAGGGACAGGGTGTGCTTCCGGAAACCTGAGCCCCAAGGGAACCCTTACAATTACAGGGTTCCATGTGAAAATAAGCTTTACATATTGCATACCCGTATTACAGCATTATTTTTTTTTATCATATCTAAAATGTTATGTCCGTAACTGATTTTTGCCATTTGATTTTTGATATCATTGTAAGTTATTTCCCTCATCGTCAGCTTTCTGAAAGCACCACGCCGGAGATTACTGTGTTTCTGTGGAAGAATTTGGCAAAACATAAAGTCTGGCGTGTATTTTTCCCTTCTTTGTTAAATGGCGAGCAAAGGAAAACACTTGTGCTGCTGACAGGGATATGATCATTAGAACTTCCATACAGAGCAGAGGTATTAACATTTCAGCAACATCTGCTGTCAGATGTGATTAATGGATGAATATGGCGAGTTGCCAGACAAGTACCAATGCACAAAGGGACCAACTTACTCATAACAAATATCTCATTTACATTCATATGAAGGCAAATCCAAACGGGTAAATATTTCTTGCTTTATTGATATCGATAGAAACAACTTTATTCATTAATTTGGTAAGTATGTAATAAAGCAAATCAGGCAGTGTGCATTATATTTATTTTTGATGTACTGAACCAATACATGAATACATAAATTGTGTATTTATTTTTTTATAGGTAGAGCTTAACAGAAAGTATCGAATGCACGATTTAGTGACACAAGACAAGGCGGCGACGTCCACGTACATCAACGCACGTACGGTTTTCATGCGGACAGTTCTTCATAAAGGCCGCTACATCATCATCCCGACCACATTCACGCCAGGAGAGCTGGGAAAATTCATGATCAGGGTTTACACGGACGTGGATTCAGATTGCAGGTAACTCCGATAGAGATTCTCCCAACAAAAAGACGACAGCTGGGATTAAGTTCATTATTAACTATATCTCAAAACCAGTCATACATAGCAGTCCTCGGCAGGGAATTCCAGTCTTATTTCACTGAATAAATATAACTTGGAACCGAAGGAGTGCTTTTCGGGGGGGAATATCTATATCTTTCAACCTATAATGCACTGATGTTGCACTGTTCACCACCCTCAGAGAGCTAATTGTAGACAAGCCAGAAGTGAGGTGCTGGAGTAGTTTTATGGGGTACCCCCAAGCCGTCACACAGATCTACGTACACGGAGCTGAGGGGCTGGAGAACCAGGACAGCTCAGGGGGTGAGTGTGTAACCCACTCCAAAAATCTGTATGTTTTTCTTTTTTGGGTAACGAAAGCATTGTGCTACTAAAAGGATTGAACAAGCTAACTCACACACAATGCCTGGTGTTGTGATTCAGGGTACTTTGTATTCTTGACAGTTAAAATAATGAAACATTGTTTTCTGGGAAACCTTTCTGTGTTTTGTATTTTTCATTTGGGTGAAATGTGGCTTAGGAACCAAACTGAGGGGACTCGTTATGAGCTTTGTCATGGCTGGGATGGTCAGAGATATGGCTGGGATGGTCAGAAATATGGCTGGGATGGTCAGAAATATGGCTGGGATAGTCAGAGATATGGCTGGGGTGGTCAGAAATATGGCTGGGGTGGTCAGAGATATGGCTGGGATAGTCAGATATATGACTGGGATGTTCAGAGATATGCTGAGATGGTCAGAGATATGGCTGGGATGGTCAGAGATATGCTGAGATGGTCAGAGATATGGCTGGGATGGTCAGAGATATGGCTGGGATGGTCAGAGATATGCTGAGATGGTCAGAAATATGGCTGGGATGGTCAGAGATATGGCTGGGATAGTCAGATATATGACTGGGATGTTCAGAGATATGCTGAGATGGTCAGAGATATGGCTGGGATGGTCAGAGATATGCTGAGATGGTCAGAGATATGGCTGAGATGGTCAGAGATATGGCTGGGATGGTCAGAGATATGCTGAGATGGTCAGAAATATGGCTGGGATGGTCAGAGATATGGCTGGGATAGTCAGATATATGACTGGGATGTTCAGAGATATGCTGAGATGGTCAGAGATATGGCTGGGATGGTCAGAGATATGCTGAGATGGTCAGAGATATGGCTGAGATGGTCAGAGATATGGCTGGGATGGTCAGAGATATGCTGAGATGGTCAGAAATATGGCTGGGATGGTCAGAGATATGGCTGGGATAGTCAGATATATGACTGGGATGTTCAGAGATATGCTGAGATGGTCAGAAATATGGCTGGGATGGTCAGAGATATGGCTGGGATAGTCAGATATATGACTGGGATGTTCAGAGATATGGCTGGGGTGGTCATGCTGTAGATATGCCATAGTAACACTGCTGCAGTTAGGGGTAGAGTTATTCACAGCTGATCCTTATCCACCGGGCCACAGGAGCAGATCCCTATGTGATTATAAACTGTGAGGGGAAATCAGTCCGATCCACCATCCAGAAGGACACCCTGGAACCAAAATTCGACACCAGAGCCATCTTCTACAGAAAGAAACCCAGGAAACCCATCACAGTACAGGTGAGCCAGGTCCATTTACAGCACTGCCTCATCGTCATGGCCGGTGGGGTACAGGTGGGTGAAATGTGTTAGCTTTGCCCCCTCTAGCACATGCTGGTAGATACGTATTGGTTAGCATTTCTTGGCATCATTGGCATAGCATTTATTGTGCAATTGTTATCGCAATTAAATAATATCAGGCCATATGTAGACCTAGAGCTGAAATAATGAATGAATGACCTGTGTAATGGCAAGTCCTTGAATAAAAAATCTCTTGCCACTTACCAGTGTCGAAAAGGAAGGATTCCAACGCTCATTTCCAAATGAAGCGAGATCCAAAGATGGGTTTTCACTATTTTTTTTTATTAACATATAATGTGGTTAAAAAACTGGTTGTGCTCCCCACTGCAACACTAGCTCTCTCCTTCCCTCCCACACACCTGGCCATATAAACATCACAGACCAATCAGAATGAAAGGGGCGGGGCAGAAAGGTAGAGAACCCAGGTAAACCAAGGTAAGAATGGGAAAGAAAACAAAGCAAAACAAATAAAGCTTAACATAACATAAATGGCTCCTACAACTTGATTTAACGAACGCTCATCTACAGCACACATGCGTCTGATTGGCTAAATCACACCACTCCAAGCAGCTGAGCCATTAGTTTTGAATGGGTTTGTGACTTTAGCTGGGTTTAAAAAAACATGACAGCTTTCCATTAAAAGCACTTGTGCTTTCTGCATCATATCCACTGGTTTCATTCAGTACTTTCCACCGCAGTTGTGCAAGATTAATTTCTGTTTCGGCCATTTCTGTCTTTTTGGGTAGTTATGAATGAATAAGCTGCCTCTCAAACAGCAGACCCCTCCTAAAACCAAATAAGCTTCACTTGTAAAGTGAATGCAGTGTCAAGTCTTGAATTGAATTGAATGGTCATAGATATAGCTTCTGTTGTTACTGTGTAAAATCTGCAGGTGTGGAACAGCAATGTGGTGCATGATCAGTTCCTGGGACAGGTGGTCCTGGCCGCCTCCCTCGCAGATGCCCGTGAAGCTCAGAAACTGCAGTTGCGCAAGAGGGGCGCGCAGATGGCCGACGAAGTGCCCGGGACCATCAGCCTGAGAGTGGTCACCACCAGGGAGCTCACAGCCATGTGAGCCGCAGTGACGTCGAGCCCGGTCCCACTCTACCACGCCCTGCCCCGCCCGCCCCACGCTCCCCCTGCCCCTCCCAGCCCTGCCCTACCCTGCCATGCCCCAACCAACTTTCCCCTGAGCCCCCGCCTCACCCATACACCCAAACAATGCCATACAGTCCAAATAATGCACAACAAAACCCGCTGTATAAGTCCCAGCTTGGTGACAGATTTAAGGCCATGTGTTCTAAAAAAACTACCATAAAGAGGAATAACTATGGACTGCAACGGACCAGCATGTATCCTGGAGATTTATTTTAGGAACTGCATTTCAAATGTTATTTTGCAACATGAAGTGAAAGTAATTATTGTTGCTTAATTTTCCTTCTGGAGAAACCCATTCATGGAAGCACATCGCTCACTCATGGTTGGCGCAGTCTACTGTTTTTTTTAACACAAACAAGGTGTTAAATGTTATTTGATAATGCACACATAGTTATTCAGGACATTTTTTCAACATTTACAACCAATTTATTCCTCTTATTTTTCAGTATACTATTGATATACATTAGTATGCATATTTTATATTACTGCAGCATATCAATTCACCAAAATTTTTTAAATGTAAATGAATCATGTAATTTTTTACTGAATATTTGTTTGGACTCTTATTTATACATCTCAGCTACATTATCTGAACGTATATAATGTGTTTTGTTTTAGAGGTTTACACAGTCGAATAATGCGAGGGCACAGTATTTAACGTTCTTTCACTTTGGCTAAAAAACAAAATGGAAAACATAATTGGACATGAACAGCACGCTCATTTAAAGCAAAGGTTTGGTTCAGGATGTTTATCTTATTTATTTCAGTCAAGTTCCCAAACTGCAGTTTTTTTGTTGTTTGTTTTACACTCAAGACACAGCCATGCACAATTCATAATTCAAAAAATCCTATTGCTTCAACCACAACTGAAAATAGCTTTTATTGAAACCAATTCCCCTACCCCCTTTCTCTCCTTTTTTCTCATGTTCTCTCGCTCTCTCTGTCTTGCTCTTTTTATTACTCTTTTAAAAGATAAGAATAGGATACATCTGCTGATGTACAAGAGATGGATAAGCAGTTTACAAATGTAATAATTTAAAAAGAAACATTTTTTTCTCTCCGTTTCTTTCTGATAAAACACATTTATAGAGGAATTTCACAGCACATGTACAGATTTACACATCCAGAAAAAGGGGCTGTACAGGGTTAGGTTTCGGCAGGAGGGTGTGGCCATGTTTGTGCTCATCGTCCCACAGAGAAACACCGCAGGACCAAATCTCTCTCCTTCAGTCAAAAGCAACACAGGTACTTGAGTACAGCAACACAGGTACTTGTGTACAGCAACACAGGTACCATGTGTACAGCAACACAGAACAGAAGATGGGTCTGGTTTACTACCGCAACACGACAGCGTAATCCTCTCATTCTAATGGCTGGAGCCATAGCTGTCCATATAACAAACTTTCTGCGTTCATTTCATAGTTTTACATTTTTCCCATTGTCACACACATTAACTTCTCATGCTATATAGGTGGGTGTAAAAGAAACAATAACGGCACTTCCCACCTACATACACAATTAACCTTAGCCATGTTAATGATAATGAATGCAAAACATTTAACTGTCCGTACAGTGAATGTGTTCTTTTCTCCATGAATCAGGAAGCTTACCCCAGCAGTAGAGAGGGGACCGCAGTAGAAACAGCAGTAGAGAGGGGACAGCAGTAGAGAGAGCAATAGAGGGGACAGCAGTAGAGACAGCAGTAGAGAGGGGACAGCAGTAGAGAGGGGACAGCAGTAGAGAGAGCAGTAGAGAGGGGACAGCAGTAGAGAGGGGACAGCAGTAGAGACAGCAGTAGAGAGGGGACAACAGTAGAGAGGGGACAGCAGTAGAGACAGCAGTAGAGGGGACAGCAGTAGAGACAGCAGTAGAGAGGGGACAACAGTAGAGAGAGCAATAGAGGGGACAGCAGTAGAGAGAGCAATAGAGGGGACAGCAGTAGAGACAGCAGTAGAGAGAGCAATAGAGGGGACAGCAGTAGAGACAGGACAACAGTAGAGAGGGGACAGCAGTAGAGAGAGCAATAGAGGGGACAACAGTAGAGAGGGGACAGCAGTAGAGACAGCAGTAGAGGGGACAGCAGTAGAGACAGCAGTAGAGAGGGGACAACAGTAGAGAGAGCAATAGAGGGGACAGCAGTAGAGACAGGACAACAGTAGAGAGGGGATAGCAGTAGAGAGAGCAATAGAGGGGACAGCAGTAGAGACAGCAGTAGAGAGAGCAATAGAGGGGACAGCAGTAGAGACAGGACAACAGTAGAGAGGGGACAGCAGTAGAGAGAGCAATAGAGGGGACAACAGTAGAGAGGGGACAGCAGTAGAGACAGCAGTAGAGAGGGGACAACAGTAGAGACAGCAGTAGAGAGGGGACAACAGTAGAGAGAGCAATAGAGGGGACAGCAGTAGAGACAGGACAACAGTAGAGAGGGGATAGCAGTAGAGAGAGCAATAGAGGGGACAGCAGTAGAGACAGCAGTAGAGAGAGCAATAGAGGGGACAGCAGTAGAGACAGGACAACAGTAGAGAGGGGACAGCAGTAGAGAGAGCAATAGAGGGGACAGCAGTAGATACAGCAGTAGAGAGGGGACAGCAGTAGATACAGCAGTAGAGAGGGGACAGCAGTAGAGATAGCAATAGAGGGGACAGCAGTAGAGATAGCAATAGAAAGGGAACAGCAGTAGAGACAGCAGTAGAGAGGGGACAGCAGTAGGGACATGTCACAGTGAACAGGCCGGTGGGACAGACTGCCCACCGGTGTTTATAAGGACCGTACTGAAGAAGGGCATGCTGGGAAGCTTATGACAGAACTGTTAACGGTTGGGAACAAATGCTTATTTACATAATGGGGTGTTGGTTTCCAGAAAAGCCATCGCAAACCTCCCTAACACACAGCAGGACACATTTCACCAAAGGCATAATCAAACCCCCTGCAGCTCCACCAGAGGCATAATCAAACCCCCTGCAGCTCCACCAGAGGCATAATCAAACCCACTGCAGCTCCACCAGAGGCATAATCAAACCCACTGCAGCTCCACCAGAGGCATAATCAAACCCACTGCAGCTCCACCAGAGGCATAATCAAACCCACTGCAGCTCCACCAGAGGCATAATCAAACCCACTGCAGCTCCACCAGAGGCATAATCAAACCCACTGCAGCTCCACCAGAGGCATAATCAAACCCACTGCAGCTCTTTCACTTGATCATGGTATCCTCATTCTGCCTCATTTACTCAAACTCCCTGTCAGGACCCAGAGCTGAGCAGAAAGATTTTCCCTCTTTTTCCGCATTTCACTGTTCATACAATCAAAAGATGAAACTCACCATCACACTACAGTCTGTAAACCCACTGCGCCCCCTATCCCCCCACCCGCCCCCACCCTCCTCTTTTCCGATGTTAGTTTAACGGAAAAGGAACCTTAACAGAAATTGGTGTGACAAAAGAAAATCTTTAAAAATTAGCACCCCTTACAAAAAGTATGTACATATTCCGTGGAAAGACAGACTTTCACATAATGTAGACATACATCCATGACCCATTCAACAATTCCACTAAGTTGTACAAATGGTTTGTCAAAGTGTACATGGAATCTGCTTTAAAGACCTGGGGTAGATTCACAAATGGGTGATAGTTGTATCATGCAGGGAACTAATACAATCATTGAAATTAGGCCAACTTTCATGAAGACAAAAACAAAATGGCAGCACCCTGTAATTTGTATTGTATTGCAAAGCCTGTTGCTGCAAGACAGATGAGTTTCCCATAAATGCTAACGGTATCTTAAATGATCAAATATGTTTCCACAGCAAAGGAATTGCAGCTATGTTATGTGCATAAGCATGAATCTCTTAAAGCCAAAATCCATTTAGGGATACGAGATATTATCTGGACATGAACAGTACGGTAGCACATGATAAAAATGTCAACTGATTCATGAGGGTTTATTGTGCTTCACCTCAGACTCTTCACCTCACCTCAGAGTTCTTGGTCCAAAAATATATTACAAAAAGGTATGTTTTTATTACACAGAATGAAAGGGAAATCCAAATAGTGATGCACAAGGCTCCTGAAAACCTGAGAACAGGGGCTTTCACATTTATTTAATTCAGCCTGAAGCCAATGTCTAATTTCCTGTTAATACACAACACAGTTCTTATACAATTATTAATGGAGGGCAAATCTTTTTAGATATAATATGAAGTGTGGACGTGTTGACACACAGAAGGGCCCTATGAAAATATGTATTTTTGTGTATGGGCTGAATAGAAAAAGGCATAACAACTGTACATAAAATGGCATGCAGTCAAAGCCAGGCCAGGATTTTTAATGAGGCTCATTAAGAAAGATGATGATAAATAGAGGCTTTTTGTTTCATAGAATTATAATTAGATTTTATGCAATGTAATTAGACCTTTTGGAATAATTAGATATAATTAGGATTATATTTAATTAGTTGCGCTCACAAGTTGCAACTCTGCTAATATATAATCATATGAGCTCAATTCTTTGTTCAGTAAACATATCGCCAGTTTGTGAAACTACCCCACAATGTGCATATTACCTGGAAGTTCATAGCTTTGTCTTCATAAAACAATGAAAAAGTGTTTTACCTCTTAGTTTTGTATACATGTATACATTATTTTGTATTGCAGCCCCACAGACCACTAAACAGCAATCAACACATCTGGAAATAGGGCAACATACTACCGTGTCCCAAAATGCACATCCTCCAATGACTTTCATAAACAAATAACTTTTGTAATGGGGGGTATACCTCTTCTCTCACACACAAAAACACGCATACACGCACACACATGTACGTACACTCACACACTGACACACATACAAATGACCTTCCACATTCAACAAGGAAGATATGAGCGGATCCATTAGACTGTGTCAGGAGAGACATGGCCATGCAGGTGCACACAGTTTCTGGAGTCTCTCACAGAGATTTGATGGTGCCCTCCGTGGGGGGAGGGGGGCAGGACAAAGACCAAGGCTTTTTTCAGTTTACACACAGGTGCTGTTTTTAAGTCTCCTGTCAATCGCTCTCCAGAAACATGGGGAGGGGGGGGTGACTTCCTGCAAAGTCAGACTCCTTTACAGAACATAAACTATTCTGACAAATGCCACATTTAAAGAGTTCTTCAGAGCACAAAGAAGGGTCTGGCTCGCAATCCTAGCCAAAGCAGAAATGCCCCCCCCCCTCCTCCTGGAGGAGTTTCGGTTTTTTGTGCTGTCCTAACAGAGGTACACGACGCCCCAGTCAGAGAGCATGATGGGAGGTCTTGGCAGAGGGACGACCCTCTTAACGGCTGCTGCTCTTGATGGCTTCCTTCGCTGCTACAATCAGGGGCGTCAGACTGGACAGAGGTTTGGCTAACTTCAGGAACGAATGCTGCAGATTAAAATTCAAATGAACAGTAATTCATTCAGCGCTTGGAATTAAAACTAGGGATGGTCTTTCTACATAATTCTATTTCTTTGAAGGAACGGAACACCATAGATATGGAGAACTCACATAGTAGAAAAATGTAAAGCACGATTTGAAGAGCGAGTGGCGGTGTGAGAGAGAGACAGGGAGAGACGGCGAGAGATGGAAAAAGACGGACAGAGACAGAGAGATGGAGAGTTACTGTACCTGCAGGAGTTGTTTAGCAGAGCCTCTCATGTCCACATCCATTTCTAGGCAACGGTTGAGGAAGTCTCGGAACACAGACGAGAGCCTCTCCGGGTTCTGCAGCTCAGGTGTTCCGTTAGTAGCAATCAGGTACAGGGCCTGGGGGGCGGAGCGTACAGTGGTCAGCCAAGAAAATGTCATTACCCCCCACTGCACTTAACATGTGACCTGGGCTCCGAAGCCTTTTCACATAATGAATTTATGGAGCAAACTATTACATTAAAGACTCCTGATAATATTTCTAAAAAAGGTCTTAATGGCTTTTCTCAGGTGGTATCGTAAGATAGATATGTGGCTCGTCTGTGTGCTCTTGGTGATGGTGGTTGCACATCTGCACATGCGTCAATGCCACCCCCACGGTCCCTTTGATGTGTAAAGAGGGGCCTTACCCTGAGTGGATTCTCATTTAGATAGGGAGGCTCCCCCTCCACCATCTCGATAGCCATGATCCCTAAGGACCAGATGTCCACTTTAGGGCCATAGGCCTTACGGGTCACCACTTCAGGGGCCATCCAGTAGGGGGTGCCCACCATGGTACTGCGCTTGTTCTGCTCAGGCGTGATCTGGGCACAGAAGCCAAAATCCGCTAGAAAAGAGATGGAATATTGTCAAAAGGGTTTCCATACATACCTATGCCATCAATCCACATTCCTCATGATTGTTCCTGACTATCACTAAAGGAGTGTAAAGATGCCATCAATATCCCTCAGAATGAAGGCTGTTTCAGGATCCAACCCAAGCTGCAGCTTTTTTTGAGCTGTACGTAAATTCCAAGTCTCCGCTTGGAGGAGGAGACCTAATTACAGTAGCTAGACTGTCATTTCTCCACAGGTTTAAATACATGGCAAATGCACAGTTTGGTGGAGTTCCTGCTGGTCTCTTACTCAGTTTCACAGAGCCATCCATGCCCAAGAGGATGTTGTCACTCTTTATGTCTCTGTGGATCACCTGGTTGGAGTGCAGGAAGTCCAGAGCCTGCAGACACTGCGGGGAGAAGAATGAGCTTCATTAGGACAAGCGCGCGCTCTTAGCTCAGAAGGGACGAATACCAGACCTTGCGCTAAGCTGTAGGCTCAAGAAGAGTACAAGTGAATGTGGCATTGAGTGTGCTCAGGATAGAAACCAGGAATACTGCAATCTGCTAAGAATAGGGAACAGGAATACCAGAGTCTGTTTAGAGAAGAGATCAGAAATACCTGGGTGTGCTTAAGGAAGAGATCAGGGTTGTGTCTGAAACGGAAGGCAGCTGCCTCGCTGCCTTTCTGCCTTGCTGTCTTGCTCCCTCTGAAGGTACCTCAAAAGGCAACGAATTTGGGACGGACTTCGAAGGCAGGATGATGTCACGTGAGATCAGTGTTTACGGTTGTTCATTACGCTACGTTAGCTTGCTAGGAAGGCACCTTAGAAGAAAGCATTTTATGCTAACTTTCGAATGAGACTACCTGCCTTCAAATGCTGCCTTCGAAGGCAGCATTTTTGCCGTTTGCGGCAAAGCCCAGGAATAATGTAATCTGCTTCGGGAAGGGATCAGAAATACTGGAGTCTGTTGACACAGAGAAAGCAGGGGTGGTCTAAAGGGAAAAGTGGAAGTGAGCAATAAGAGCTCCATGGACTCTCCTGTTCCTGAGCTGACAGGGATGTGGTAGGGTACGGGACCCTACCTCTCGGCAGACGGCAGCAATCTGTCCCTCATCCATGCAGGTCTCAGTCACCACATCAGTCAGGGAGCCTCCCGCCAGATACTCCATCACCACCCACAGCTCGTCTCCAACCAGGTAACTGCAGTCAGAGGAGGGGGGTGTACCTGGTCACACAAACACCTGCTGCCGCGCATCTTTAGCTGGGAAAGGTGCTACAGGAAGAACTAGATGGCTCCCTTGTTGGTAGAATAACTTCTCGGCTGTCACACTGATCTTGACGAACACTGTATCTGATGCATTGAGTGAAAAACCAGCTGTGGTCCATCACTTAAGAGGGAGCTTCTCAGCACAGGTGGATAAGGGTGTGTTGGGCTTCTTACCCACAGAAATGCAGTTGAGGGTTAGGGTTACATTTATTCTTCCACAGTGTATGGTCTGATCTTAGTTGTGTTTTCTACCTTAGAGGAATAGGTGGTGCATGTCTGGCAGGCAGGCTTACCTGTCCAGGTAATTGACGATGTTGGAGTTTTTGTTTTCCCTCATCACCAGGATCTCATTGATGATCAGCTCCTTCTTGGGCTGCTGCTGCAGGGTCATCTGCTTGATGGCCACCTGTGAGGGAATACCCACAGGGCGGAGTCAGAGAGCTGAAGGCCTGGGGGCGGAGTCAAAGGCCCAATGTCCACCCTCACAGACTTTGAGGCGCGTTCCCGATAAGTCATGGAGGGCTCAGGGCTGTCTCACTGTAAAATCAGCCAGTGCATGCTAGCTGAGCCCTTTATGGAGACTTTCCTCAAGTATGCAATCTTGCCTACTTTGCTGAGGAAATTACCCACAGTTCATAGCATTTGTGGCGATAAAAACGGAAATGAAGCCGGAACATCTCAAAAACTGCAAACAAATGACACACACGGTGGGCAGAGTTCTTTCTGCGGGTACAAACCTAAAATTAAAAGTCCTAACGCGGCGATTGTCATAAACATCTTGCATGTGAGACAGGCGACGTCAGGGCAACATATAACACCATTTTGAGCCCTTGCACTCTCATGCACTCACACACTCATGCTGGGCATGCATGTGATCTCAACCAAAGTCTGTGGGGCTCAGTCCTTAGGGCTCAGGGCGGACATTGAGATTGGGCCAAAGAGCCAAAGGACTGGGGGAGGAGTCAAATGGCTAAGCTGTTACTCTCTCACAGGAGCTTTATTCACCTGTTTGGTGGCCACTGGTCTTTATGTGAAGGCACCTCAAGCCTTTATGTGTTTCTGAGAAACACCTTAATCAGTTTGTTTTTCTTGAGCGGTCGACACTTTCTTGAAAGATTGGCATTGTAGTGGCAGCTAGCAATACCGGGTGGCTAATGCTTTGTGCGCCACCATGTTTGTTGACGTTCGCTTGTGTCCTAGCTATCCTTTGTTGCTTTGCGCGTATTGTAATATGCGTCTCACGGTAGATGACATCGCCTGGGTAGAGGATGGCCCTCGGTCATTCTCCCCTGTTTGTTAAGCTTGTATTCTAACTGTCTGCTATATAAATAAAGAAGCATAAGTGTTATCAGCCTGTTCTTTATCTCCAGCACGCTGCACATCAGACGCACACTGCAATAACGTGCTGCACATCAGACGCACGCTGCAATAGCGTGCTGCACATCAGACGCACGCTGCAATAGTGTGTTGCGCATCAGACGCACACTGCAATAGTGTGTTGCACATCAGACGCACACTGCAATAGCGTGTTGCACATCAGACGCACACTGCAATAGCGTGTTGCACATCAGACGCACACTGCAATAGCGTGTTGCACATCAGACGCACACTGCAATAGCGTGTTGCACATCAGACGCACACTGCAATAGCGTGTTGCACATCAGACACGCACTGCGATAGCGCACATCAGGCACTGTAGCTGGTGTTTGACCTACATACTGTGGTTATGACCCTGAAGCTCCACAGGGCCCTGTCTTAAGGAGGTTTCACTTATCTATGTTAAACAATAACAATAAGATCAAATTCCCCTTGTGGCTCCCTTTTACCCTCAGCAATAAACTGCAGTTACTAAAAACATTTTCTCTTTACAGGTGTGCCTTCTGCCTACAGTGCTTTCTACAAAGCCAGCAATGTGACTATCTGGGCAGAGCCACCAAATCCACGTGCCTCAGGCCTTTACCAGCATCTGAGAGGCTGCTGTTCCTGGCTGCTGTACGCATTCTGTCTCTGCCTTCTGGTGCTCATTGTGTCTCTCACAATTTATTTACCAATTCTGGGACAGGGAAGGTGGCTTACCTCCTGACCAGTGGCGATGTCGATGGCTGTGTACACTGTCCCCGATGCTCTGAGGAAATAAGTAAGGTAATTTATGGTTAGAATTAGGGTTCGGATTGATTTATTTGTTACCACTGAACGCAGTGAAATCTCTTTGCAGCACACATGGCTGTGGTTGCAACACAAGCTTATATAAGATTTAGTCGAGTATTTTTACTCTTGCTGGATATAGTCATTTGGCAAGTAGGAAAGAGTTTGGTAAGTTTAGGTACAGTTAAAGACCCCATTCTTCTGCAAGTGTTGAATGAAATAGTTTGAAGTGAATCATAAAGCCCCTATAGATTTCACATGATTTGCTTTTTAGTAAATGTTTAATTGTCAAAATCCAAGCAGAATGTGGTGCTTGCGATTGACTATCCACCTTTTGTTTTACAAGGGTTCACATTCCAGTTGAATAAAATAAACCCACTAACCACCAGGTGGCAGTATTGCACAAAACTTACACTTGTAATTTTGGTTTCAATTTGAGAAAGAGTTCAATGGTACCAAGCACTGGTTCAAAGGGCTGGGGGGGGGGGGGGGGGGGGGGCTGTGGGTGGCCCCACTTTTTTTCTGCAGTGAATAATTCAGTCACTGTACTCTGGTGCTATGAGCGATGTAGGAAACTAACTGCCTCTTTGCGAGGACTGAGGCCCTGTGGTGACGGATCTTTGCCCCTGTGCTGAGGGATCTGTTTGAGTTTTGTTGTTGGTTCGTGAGACGGAGTGTGGGAGCGTAGAGCTGGAACACCTGGTTATCATGCAGGTGAAAAAGAGATGGAGGCAGGGCGCCGTTTCCCTGGTGTTCGGTTCACCCTATGAACCCCGGCCTAATTTCGCCGGCTACAGTAGGATAGTATTCTCTCCCTGGCAACACCCTGGGTTACCACACTGACTGACAGGCTTGTGGGAGGAACAACACCCACCAATGCAGGTCTGCAGCCTCCAGCTACACGAACGTTGCCTTTACTCCCCTCGATACCAAACACGTAAAATACACAACTTGCACATTCTGATCGATGTAATTGATGGACTGGCCATTGAAACAGGATCCTCCATGTGACACCACCCCACACAGAATGTGTCGCTTTTATTCTCAACCTTGGGTCTGTCCAGGGCAAGCAGAACCTACATGGCTGTGTCACAGGTGGCACGGTGCTGCTCAGTAAACTACCACCTGCACTTATCGTCCGTGTTGCACTGAGATTACGCAAGACGGCTCGCACGATGACCACTGGCGAGATTAAGAGAGACCGCGCTCTCTAAGGCAGCTTACCCTTGAGAGACTGCGCTCTCTAAGGCAGCTTACCCTTGAGAGACCTCTCTCTCTAAGGCAGCTTACCCTTGAGAGACCGCGCTCTCTAAGGCAGCTTACCCTTGAGAGACCGTGCTCTCTATGGCAGCTTACCCTTGAGAGACCGCGCTCTCTAAGGCAGCTTACCCTTGAGAGACCGCGCTCTCTAAGGCAGCTTACCCTTGAGAGACCTCGCTCTCTAAGGCAGCTTACCCTTGAGAGACCGCGCTCTCTAAGGCAGCTTACCCTTGAGAGACCTCGCTCTCTAAGGCAGCTTACCCTTGAGAGACCGCGCTCTCTAAGGCAGCTTACCCTTGAGAGACCTCGATCTCTAAGGCAGCTTACCCTTGAGAGACCGCGCTCTCTAAGGCAGCTTACCCTTGAGAGACCGTGCTCTCTATGGCAGCTTACCCTTGAGAGACCTCGCTCTCTAAGGCAGCTTACCCTTGAGAGACCTCGATCTCTAAGGCAGCTTACCCTTGAGAGACCTCACTCTCTAAGGCAGCTTACCCTTGAGAGACCGCGCTCTCTAAGGCAGCTTACCCTTGAGAGACCTCGCTCTCTAAGGCAGCTTACCCTTGAGAGACCTCGCTCTCTAAGGCAGCTTACCCTTGAGAGACCTCGCTCTCTAAGGCAGCTTACCCTTGAGAGACCTCGATCTCTAAGGCAGCTTACCCTTGAGAGACCTCGCTCTCTAAGGCAGCTTACCCTTGAGAGACCGCGCTCTCTAAGGCAGCTTACCCTTGAGAGACCTCGCTCTCTAAGGCAGCTTACCCTTGAGAGACCTCGCTCTCTAAGGCAGCTTACCCTTGAGAGACCTCGCTCTCTAAGGCAGCTTACCCTTGAGAGACCGTGCTCTCTAAGGCAGCTTACCCTTGTCCGATTTTCTCGAAGCGCGTGTACTTCTTTTTTGGGTCCCCGACGCTCACAATGCTTCCTGAAAGAGAAGAAAGAGAGGGTTGGAGTTGGGGTCAGATTGGGGTCAGGAGGATAGCTGTGCGTGCTACTGAACATGTCTCTGTGTCTCTGCGCCCCTGTGCAACTCCACCCTGTGTCCCTGCGCCCTGTCTATTATTCTCTCAAATGATTTTACAAATAATATTATTATTTTAAAAAGCATACCTAAAGTAACACCCCTGAAATTGAAGGAGAAGCAGTGATTCAATGGGGACAAACTGGGTTTTTTACAGTGGCGGATATGTGATGGGAGGGAAACATACTCAGGCGCTCCAAAATCTCCTCGTCCGTCATCTTGGACTTCTTCCTCTGCCGGTCAGTGTGCCTGTACAGGGCGCTGGAGGTGTTCTCAGGGGCCTGCGATTCGGGCGGGGTCGTGTCCTCCTGCACAGGAGCTGGGGGCGCCACTGGTTCGATGACTGAGCGGGTGAAGATCTGGCGGGACACTCTCCCCGTTAGACAAAATGTCCCTTTCTGAATTCTAGTGTTAGATCTGAGGCTTATATTGAAACAAAATGCATCAGCCATCAGGTTATTATTCCCACCGCTCCACAAACTAGTAAACAACTAGAGCTATGTATGAAATATGTATTTCTGAAAGCTTTATATGTTCACGGTGTCTTATCTTTGTAATTTTTCTTTTTGCTCTAAAAAAAGTGTGTATTTGCTTCTCATGTTGTATGGGCCTGCTCTCAAACATGCAGCATTACTGTGTTACACAGGCAGTTTTCTGAAAGGTGCATTATACAAATGCGTGCTCAGGACTGATCCTCTCACAGATTTGGTGTGCTCTGGACGGGGTGCAATAATTGGGGGCAGTTCAGTGTCATCATCGTCATCATCATCCTCTTCTTCCTCATCCTCATCGTCCTCCTCTTCTGACACCGGAGGGGCCAGGGGAGGCTCGGAGGCTGTTTTAGTGCCCTGCGCGATAAAAGGAATCATGCTTACCGCTTTGTGCCGATTGCACAGAATTAGTTCTACTGTGTTCGTTGCCAGGCTATACTCGGTTACACCCAGTTGTAAGACTTTTTCAAAATAATTCTCAAAAAAAGGGACACTTCTTCCGCCTTTGAGCAGGTGCCACACTTTATCGAAACTTTGAGAGCAGAAAACCACACCAGGAGGCCACAGAAGTGACACACAAACACGTTATTTTCTCACCTTCGCAGAAGCACTAGAACCTCATGGCGGATTTAATGGTAATTTGCCACAGTATTGCCATGTGTCCACTAGGGGAGCATGTCAAGCCTGACTGTTAGCCTGTATCTGCGAAGCCGCAAGCAGAAGCGATGAAGCTGAAAATGAAGCAGGACTCTGACGCTCAGCTGAAACCTGCCGTTGGAGCGTCTGATACACCAGCGAGGCCCGAACACCTGAAATTCAACCCTCATCTCTCACTGTCTCACATCTATAATTCAGGGTTTAAAAAGTGCCTGTACCACACATCTGAGCTAAGAGCTGGAAATGAGAGGTGAATTACTGCTGCAGTTAGAATGCTCCTGATGATACTCCGGGAACTCCAGTATTGATGATTATTACCCTTACACATCCCTTCCCTTACACATCCCTACCCTTACACATCCCTTCCCTTACACATCCATACCCTTACACATCCATACCTTTACACATCCATACCCTTACACATCCCTTCCCTTACACATCCATACCCTTACACATCCATACCCTTACACATCCATACCCTTACACATCCATACCCTTACACATCCCTACCATTACACATCCATACCCTTACACATCCATACCCTTACACATCCCTACCATTACACATCCCTACCTTTACACATCCCTACTCTTACACATCCCTTACACATCCCTAACCTTACACATCCATACCCTTACACATCCATACCCTTACACATCCCTACCATTACACATCCCTACCTTTACACATCCCTACTCTTACACATCCCTTACACATCCCTACCCTTACACATCCATACCCTTACACATCCCTACCCTTACACATCCCTACCTTTACACATCCCTACCCTTACACATCCCTTCCCTTACACATCCCTACCCTTACACATCCATACCCTTACACATCCATACCCTTACACATCCCTACCCTTACACATCCATACCCTTACACATCCATACCCTTACACATCCATACCCTTACACATCCCTACCCTTACACATCCATACCCTTACACATCCATACCCTTACACATCCCTTCCCTTACACATCCCTACCCTTACACATCCCTTCCCTTACACATCCCTACCCTTACACATCCATACCCTTACACATCCATACCCTTACACATCCCTACCCTTACACATCCATACCCTTACACATCCCTACCCTTACACATCCCTACCCTTACACATCCATACCCTTACACATCCATACCCTTACACATCCCTACCCTTACACATCCCTACCCTTAAACATCCATACCCTTACACATCCCTACCCTTAAACATCCATACCCTTACACATCCCAACCCTTACACATCCATACCCTTACACATCCGTACCCTTACACATCCCTACCCTTACACATCCCTACCCTTACACATCCCTACCCTTACACATCCCTACCCTTACACATCCGTACGCTTACACATACCGTTACACAGATATACCCTTACACATCCGTACGCTTACACATACCCTTACACATCCCTGCCCTTACACATTCATATGCTTACACATACCCTTACACATCCATACGCTTACACATACCCTTACACATCCATACACTTACACATACCCTTACACAGATATACTCTTACACATCCCTACCCTTACACATCCATACCCTTACACATTCCTACCATTACACATCCATACCCTCACACATCCATACCCTTATGCATCCGTATGCTTACACATACCCTTACACATCCATACCATTACACATCCCTACCTATACACACACACACAGCTTCTGAATATTTATTAATAGCCTCATTAATTTTTACACATGAGGGTAAATTAAATGTGTGCAAAGGAAGAACCAGATATCCACGTTGGTTTCTTCAAATGGAATACAGAAATCACTAAAAAACTGCCACAAAAATACTTTTCAAAAATATTCAAGACTACTAAACAGTGTGTGTGTGTGTGTGTAACTGTATGTGTGTGTGGGTAACTATGTGTGAGTAACTTTTGTGTGTGTGTGTGTAACTGTGTGTAACTATGTGTGTGTGGGTATGCGTATTGCATAAAGTTCTTTCCTCTTCTGAAAGTGAGTCAGTTATCCAAGCTGTTACAAAAACACTTCTCACATTTGATAGAGGTGAGAGGTGAAAACTACCTGTAGTATGGACAGTATAAAGCTTTTGATAATTCTTTTGGAAACTCTGTTATTAGAGTGTTGATTGCTATCATTCCCAATGCCTTTTTTGTCTCCTCTCTAATATGTGTACACCACACACCCCTTACGCAACAACGCCAGCAGTCTGGCTTTCTGAAACACACACCCTGCTATCACTCCTCTATATCAAACATAACCAGTGGATGAACATGAGATTAAAAAAATGCCCAGATTTAAACCATGCCCAAAAGCTCACTGCAGCACCGACCATTTTCCCAAGTCCTCTATTCTCTTCCACTGGTGCAGCAAGGCCACAAGTCAGCTTCTCTCATCTCTGCCATGAGTTCATGAGCAAGTTCTGCCAGGAAGTGAGATGGTATCCAGGGATCATGGGTAATGTTACATAGTGAGGTGATGCTCCGGGTTTGAGCCAAGTAAGGCATGTTACACACGGATATGATGTCTCCAAGCAGCCTCTGAGCAATTACCTGACAGGTTGAGCAAGTTAGTAGAGAGCATGCAATAGATGTAGCATCAAAAGGACTACATCACTGTGTAAAAAGGACTACAGCTCTGTGGTGGCACATGCCCTGGAAATGCAGAGAGTTACTCCAGGATGGTGATGGGAGATGGTGGCATGGTTGAGTTTAGCATATCTGAGATCAGCCGACTGAGCTGTTGAGAAGAGCTAAGCATGGCGGCGGAACAGCTATGCAGCTGACTGAGCAAATGGGGTGCAGTAGCAGCAAATATGCAGTCAATCTATAAATCAACCAATCAAACAGTTAATCAAGCAGCCAATAATGCCAAAAGACTGGGGGGTATGCAAGACATACAAATATAGCTTGCATGGGGGGTATTCCATAAAGCAGGATTATTGAGTTAGATGGATAACTGCACTAAGTACAATCTGGAACAGCTCTTTTACTGCAGTCCATGTTCCAGATTTGGGAGGGTTCCGGGTTTTACTCAGAGCAGTTATCCAGCTAATTCTGCAATACCCCCCCAGTTTGTCAGCACGCTCTTTCAGGTGAAATAAAATTTCTTTAAAAGGTTACTGCATTTTATTATGACACTTGGAGTAAAGGAAACCGGTCCTGAAAATGAACAGACCACTGCCATCATAATCAAAGCATCTATCTAATCTGTCCATTCCATCATGATTATTGTAAAAGGGAATAGTTCAATGTTCCAAGATGATTGTAACATTTAAAAAACTCTGATCATTGAATCTGTGATCATAAATCTTTGTGGTGTAAAATACATTACAAAACTTTATGGCGATCTATCAAATTCCCACAGACTTTTAAAGCAATATTTTAAACATTAATCTAAAATCATCATATCCATTATAAGAAAATAATCTGTGTTTAATTTCTACAAAGAGACATATTTTACATGTGTATATAAATATGTATATGAGCTGTATAGTATATGTGTATATTATATATATATATGAGGTGTGTATTATATGTGTATATAAATATATATAAGATGTGTGTATTACATGCATATATTATGTGTGTATAAATATGTATGAAAGATGTGTATTATGTGTGTATATAAATATGTATATAAGGTGTATATTATATGTGTATATACATATATATAGGAGATGTGTTTATTATGTGTGTATATAAATATGTATATGAGGACCATATTATATGTGTATATTATATGTGCCTATACATATGTATATGAGGTGTATATTATATGTGCATATAAATATGTATATAAGGTGTATGTTATATGTGTATATTATGTGTATATAAAGCATGTGAGGTATTACCTTGTCAAATAAAGCGCTGCAGGTTCTAAGGCTGACAGGCGGTCCGGAGGACAGCAGCCGGTTCTGAATGTGAAGGTTGAGAATGGGAGGATTTTACACACAAACCGACACACAAAAGCAAATTAACTGTATGGAGGGGGGGGGGGGGGGGTGGCAGTATTGCAATGTCACTTAGATTCACTTATCAAGCTCTTCATTTCATTTGAAAATGCTGCTCCCTGAAAAAGATGCTTTCACAGTTATAGTACTGTCGGGTTTGTCTGCCAACAGAGCCCCCCTCAAAGGCTTCTTGCGCTGATACATTTTTGTGACATATCCCGATAGCTGAAGCTTCTAAGACATGAAGCGCACAGCACTAATGGCATCAAGATGAAACCTTACAGATGGGACTGCACTGAAGATGAACTGGTGTAAACTGTCATATGTGCTCTGCAAGAATGTAGGGTAGACATAGACCTTATAGTGATGTAAAAACTACAGTGTCAACTATTTCTCTTTATGTGTATTGCATGTATTATTGGAGTAAATTATGAGAAGAGGAGGTAAAGTGGACCTTTAAGGGCCCTCTTTCTATCGTTCACTTCATCCTTCCGTCATTATTTTTGTCCCTCACTGAAGTGATCACCGGTTTTTAACCTTCATTGAATTCATTAAGTGCATTATATTATTCAGTGCATTATCTAATGCATAATTAAGTGCACTCAGAGCACTAAGTATTGTCCACCCCAGAACCCTACTGATTTTCAGAACACCGTTTACACAATGTATGACCTTATTCATGTGTCCCTCACCTCATTGCTAGTATGTAATTTTCTATGTTGTTGAAGTCTGTTCTTTTTTCCTCTTTACTGCCAAATTCTTGTATTACATTTATTAACTAACTGCACATTTTTTAACACTAATGGGTTACAAATAAAACGTTGTGATATTATGATTCATATTGCATTTTAGAACATGTCTGATTGATTTGTAAAAAAAGAACCGACTTCAACAACAGCATATAAATGGCTTATATGTTGCAATTAGAGTGCGATTAGAGCAGCACTAAAAGTCACCTTTAGTGATGTCATAAGGTAAAGTCATAGATTCAAGACTTAATGTGCTTTCAAGGAAAGCCACATGATGTTTGTGAATGAATAAAGATATGATTATTCCAAATGTTATTATAGCCTCAAATTCTTTTTAATATAATTACCAATCAGGAACTTTATTAAGAAGTTTATACTGCGAACATGGAGCACTTTATTGATGAAATGGGGCCAGTGACATTACAGGCATTTAACAGACGCTCTTATCCAGAGCGACTTACACAGTATTTGTGCATTTATACATAGTATCCATTGATACAGCTGGATATATACTGAAGCAATGCAGGTGAAGTATCTTGCTCAAGGGTTCAACGGCAGTGTCCTACCTGGGTATCGAACATGTAACCTTTCGGTCACAAACCCAGTTCCTTAACCATTATACTACACTGCCGCCCCTGCTGACCCTACTGTTGTATACTTTACCACTTATGTGTGCATAAATAACACAAATACTTTTATATAATGCACTACGTTCTTGTTGTATTCATTCATTACATGACAATATAATATAGATCATTCAGCTTTATTTCAAAATGGCCAGCTGCATGCCTTCATATCGGCCACACGAGAATGCTGAAATCTAAAGCAGCTGGAAGCAGACTCTAATAGAGACCTACTACAAACGACTGGGCTGAAATATTTTTCCATTCAAAGAAATGGCCATCTTGACTTTCCCCTCTGAGCACTGCTGGGAACATTCTGTTTTATGAGATACCCAACATTTGCATTGTAATAAAGGTATTCTTCCTTCGAAAAGGCATCAAGAACCATCTTCAGCCCATTTCTGAAACTTAAGAAGAACTGACAGCTATTCCAAAAATTCTTAAAGCTCTTTACTGTTTTTTTGGATACTACCGCTCGCCTTCATGCTTACAAATGATTGATGAACAGGATCAGAAGTGAAATAATCTATGTACAGTTACCCTGTTTGATCTGCACTTCAGAAGGACTATGTATAAAACAGATTGCCTGTTGCTGATACAAAATAATTATAATTATTTTATATATGCATATAATTAGATTCTCAATACTATTTTCACTTTGGAATGACAGTCTCGTACCACTATCATCGGAGTGCATTCTGGAACACTTTCTCTGAATTTGAATCGGCTGTCCTGAACATTAGAGGTACAGCATTATTCTGTGGTCTTAATCATTGATGAGCAAACCTTGACAGCCTTGTTCCACACAAAGGATTATGTTACGAAGCAAACTCTCTTAACGCCAGTTTAAGGGCCCACCAAAAGTCTCAACTTCACCCTCAGTCTGCCAGTTCACAACATAATGTGTCCCAGTATAATTGTTCAGAGTGAGTTTGTGGAAAATCACACATATTTCCATAAATATACTGCTACATTTCACCAGAAACATTGCGGCAGCTGAAAATATACAATTTGCCCAGTGGCTCACAACTCAAAAAGTTGAGCACCAAATGAGCACTAAATGAGCATGAAATCAGGCTCAGCACTAAATCAGAACTTAATCAGCACCAAATCAGCTGTAAATCAGAAGCTCGAGTTGATGGTGTAAACATGCCAGCAGCTTGAAACAGCTGAGAAACAGCATATCGAATAAATTGCAATCAAGTTACATTGCCAACATAACAGCTGACACAGTGTCCATTACTGCACAATGATACAATCATACTTACAATAATACTGGAGGCATTAGTGTGTCATCCACAAACAGCCAATTGGGTGTACATTATTAAAACAGGTGAGATTCAGCCCAGAATACCCCAGCACCCGCTCCTGAATAGAGCTTCATGGGGAATTGGCACGTGCTTCCAGAACCTGAAGCTTTCAGTTGTGTCACTCAGGATTTTTAAATGCTAAAAATGAGGTGTGTCACTTACCTCACTCTAATTGTATGCAGATTGCACACATTGGTGTGTTCATGACACAAATAATATGTGGGTTTGAAACACTGGCAAACCATACTGGACAAAACTGGACAGAACTTATGGCAACAAAATCCCAGAAAGTGTATTGTTCGTCCACAATTGCCAAAGTCACTGAAAGCTTTTATTTTTTTTGCAAACTAGACTTACCTGGACACTCTTGGTCATGGGAGAAAGGCCTGCTACCATTTTACAAACAGGCATTTATGCATGTAATCAATGCAAAGACATTGGGAAATGGACAACCAAAAAATGTGCCAGGTGGTAGATACAGTCAAAAGTATGGTATTATTGATCAATGGTAGAATAGTCCATAATAAAGTTTCTATAGGAAAGTTTAAACAGCTCAGAAAGTGTTATGACTTTCATGAGGAATGTGTGTGAAAGGACATCAAATTACTACAGAAATATCCTAGACGGCTTTATGAAGCCTAACTCTACATATAGACCAAAGGTAAAGACCATAGAAGGCTTGATGAGGTCTAGCTCCACACACCGACAAAAGCTAAATACCATAGAACAGGGGTGTCCAATCTTATCCGAAAAGGGCCGGTGTGGGTGCAGGTTTTTGTTTTAGCCCAGTACAAAGACACCTGATTCTACTTATCAATGTCTTGATTGAATACCATGATTAGTTCACTAGTTGAATCAGGTGTAGTAGTGCTGGGCTAAAACAAAAACCTGCACCCACACCGGCCCTTTTCGGATAAGATTGGACACCCCTGCCATAGAAGGATTGATGAGGCCTAGCTCCACACACAGACAAAAAGTAATTTCACCAGAAATGAAGACTACCTTTCTGCTGAACCTCCCAAGATCATGTATCTTCAGTGGTGCTGCTTTGTACAAGTAATTCTCTGTTTCATCAGCATAGCTGTATCCTCACGTTAGCTCCGCATGATGCTCGCGCACATGCTACACCAACAGCTCTGATTAGTGGGAGCTAAGGGAACTGCTTGTCTGTGACATGATGAAACTAAATTTGGCCTGGCATATTGTACAGCATGCAAACAAATTTATAATTCAATAACTACTGCAATGTGAGGACACATGGTTAGGGTTGAGCTGAGCACCATAGAAGCTCAATTAAATCTGAGTGTCTGTGCATTTATATTAACTATAATATTTCAAATGCTTGTTTTCACAAAGCCATTACTTTGCCTTACATAATGATTTAAAAAACATCTGAGATAGGGGGTATTACAAAATTATTATTATTTTTTTTAAAAGCACAAAGGAAAACTGCATGTTTTTCACAGAAGAAAGCTCAATCCCGCATCGTATAAATTGGCCTCCCTTCAGCTCCCCGCACACCTGCTTTTAATTGCAATCACCAGCAGGTGTACATCTGGCTTAATCAGTCACAAATTCCGAGACCATTACCAGTTAAAGGTAGACTGGAATTAAATCAGTGTTAGAACAGAAGTCATTCCCTTATGACATGTTAAAACATTTCAATCACTTAACAAAAAGTCATAGTGAATGAGCCTTCATCTTCACACTTTTTCCATGTTAGACTTGATAACGCAAAACATTTATAATAAAGTGGTGTTGATACTCTAATATACAATGAAAGGAAAAACAAATGTGTGTTACATTGTCTAAATGAAACAAACACTTACCAGAGTGTTAGCTGCAATGTAACCGTGTGCAGATTTATCTGAAAAAACACAAATGGAACATAAAAACATAAAATCTTTGATAATGTCATTGACAAGCTGTCATTTTTATCATAGTGTTGAGCGAGCTCTTTTATTCTCTAAGATATTATTTTATTCTCTTAAATATTTTATTTGAATAACTTTCTCACACATTTATCCAATTTAATTCATCATACAGTGCATTTGGTGTATAATAGCCCTACTTGCAAAGAGACATTAGATTGTGTCATTGACGTTATACATCAATTCTTCCAACGGATTAACAAAAACCTCTGCTTTTCAGTGCTGTTGAGAGGTAATATACAAATGCTGAAACAAATGAACTAAACTAAACTTTAGGCTACACGTCACAGTATTACAATCAATGTTTTGGCCTCCCCAACCTTGGTAATATGTCCTTAAATACATTAAAACTGTCAGCTCTGTGGGCTGAACAGAGAGGCCTTGGAAGCCATTTGGTGCTCACCTCCGGAGGTAAAACTCATGTACTTCTGGTTGTTGACCGTCTCTTTGGAGTCGTAGAATTTGAGGACATCCAGAACAGCTTGGGGGTTTTTCTTCTGCTCCAGCTTTGTGATGTTAGAGGTCTGCAGGAGTCTGGCCCACTGCTCAGGGATGCCCTGTTGTGGGGGTTAAAAACCGACCTGTGTGTCAGCACTGCTGCTAGTGATCCCATTCATTCACTATGGCCTCTCACTGCTGCTAGTGATCCCATTCATTCACTATGGCCTCTCACTGCTGCTAGTGATCCCATTCATTCACTATGGCCTCTCACTGCTGCTAGTGATCCCATTCATTCACTATGGTATCTCACTGCTGCTAGTGATCCCATTCATTCACTATGGCCTCTCACTGCTGCTAGTGATCCCATTCATTCACTATGGTATCTCACTGCTGCAAGTGATCCCATTCATTCACTATGGTATCTCACTGCTGCTAGTGATCCCATTCATTCACTATGGCCTCTCACTGCTGCTAGTGATCCCATTCATTCACTATGGTATCTCACTGCTGCTAGTGATCCCATTCATTCACTATGGCCTCTCACTGCTGCTAGTGATCCCATTCATTCACTATGGCCTCTCATTCCTGCTAGTGATCCCATTCATTCACTATGGTATCTCACCGCTGCTAGTGATCCCATTCATTCACTATGGTATTTATTACAAAAAATTAGTACATACATTTTTGTAAGTAAACTTAAGTACATCACATTTATTTCATAAGTACAATGGGGGAAATAGGTATTGGACACGTCAACAATTTTATTATCAAACATATTTCCAATGTAGCTATTCACATGAGATTTTGACCAGACATTGGTATTAACTCAATAAAACTACACAGCTAAAGAAATTGTAATGTTCCAATTCTTTAAAAAAGTTATGTGCAATAAAGTGAAATGACACAGGAAAAAAGTATTGAACACGCTAAATTAAATGTGGTAGAAAAGCCATATTTTTTATATTTGGTTGCATATCCTTTGCATGCCATGACTTTATGATGTCTGTGACCCAACAACATCAAAAGGCTCTTGATATCTTATTTGCTGGTACTCTGACAAGCGATACTATAACAGCTCTGCATTTGAATGGATCTCTATGGGAATTGGGGGGTGAGACAAGATTTAGCTGTAAATTACACTGGAACAATGTCACAACAAATCACTCTGCTGCCAGAAATACAGTAGATATGGAAGGATCACTTTAAGGGTTGTTTCTCCTGACAGATTTTCCTATTGAACTCTATGGAAAAATAAGTCAGGAGAAGAAACCCTTCAAGTTATCCATCCATATCTACTGTATTTCTGGCAGCAGAGTGATGGTTAAAGGCTTGTTTAATACATCAGACCCTTGATGACTTAGAGCCACTTAGCCAACCATGTGTTCTATATTGTTCCAGTGTAATTTACAGCTAAATCTTGTCTCACCCCCCAATTCCCATAGAGATCCATTCAAATGCAGAGCTGTTATAGTATCGCTTGTAAGAGTACCAGCAAATAAGATATCAAGAGCCTTTTGATGTTGTTGGGTCACAGACATCATAAAGTCATGGCATGCAAAGGATATGCAACCAAATATAAAAAATATGGCTTTTCTACCACATTTAATTTAGCGTGTTCAATACTTTTTTCCTGTGTCATTTCACTTTATTGCACATAACTTTTTTAAAGAATTGGAACGTTACAATTTCTTTTGCTGTGTAGTTTTATTGAGTTAATACCAATGTCTGGTCAAAATCTCATGTGAATAGCTACATTGGAAATATGTTTGATAATAAAATTGTTGACGTGTCCAATACTTATTTCCCCCATTGTATATTTTAAGTACTTTATAAAACTAAACTAGGCCATTTTTAGTATAATTAAAGTATTTTCTGGAACTCTACTTGAAGTATACTGTTTATGAACTAAACTAAACAAAATTCTGTATCCTAAATTAGTAGACTAAATATTTTTAACTGTGGTCTGGAAAGTAAAAGGAAAGTGCACTAAGTACACTACCTGGAATTTAATTCAGAAAAAGTGTCTTTATATAAGCCATACTGATATAAAGAGATCTTATGTCATAAAATGCTTTTTACCACGCAATTACCCCAACCCTGCAATTTGCAGCTGGCTTTATACCATAACGCTTCATCACCATAGTTTGCATCTTGACCAAACATGACATCATGATGAGTTGTATATAATATTATTGTGACTCTGTCACAACATGCTATAATAATATTTAAGCTTTAAATTTGTAGTTAAATGTTAAATATGTAAATATTTACAATGGCCAAAATGATATTCCCATTACAGTATATCAGCATCAGTATATCATATACAGTATAATACTAATCCCTGGTCAATTATTAAATTAAGTGATTGCCTGTTTAATAATGTAGCAATGGGGAACACAGTTAGCCCCTGCAACCAGGAACCATCATCACCCCTCAGTCTGTCCAGAATTATTTTGATTTTTGTTATTATTAATTTCATTTCTGCAAGCTTTATCCCATCTAAAGCATTGTGCACAATAACTGGTTCCATTGAAGATATTGCTGTTGTTTAGATCCCAGCACATCGGTGCTCATTAAGGTGTGTTCGGGAGCAATAACTCACAGTGAACTCTCCAGTAACAGCATCAAAGCCGACATGTATTGTGTGCTCAAAGTCAGAAGGCAGAGAGATTTCAGGACGTTCCTTTTCCTTCTTCTTATTGGCTGCAGAGTGTAAAGATGTAACAGATGGTGAACCAAATTATTTCAGTACAGAGCAGATCACAAAGCAAACATTTGCATTTCACTCCAATGATCTAGATCCTTGCACTGCTAATTTAGTGTTTGCATCAAACTATTAACACATAAAACAAGGTATTGTTTGCTTTACTTAAATAAAAAACTATTATTGCTGGGGTTTGGAAAGGCTTCTAATTGATAATAGGAGCCAAAGAGGGAATATTTAGCAAGAGCGGGTTTGTTTTGATCTTATTTGCCAAGGGTTAATTTTCACAAATGCAATTTCCATTCTTCAAAGGGCAATACATGCAACAATCTTTTATAGCTGTATTCAGTGGCTCTGGCAGTGTCTTTGTATCAGTGGTTTTTAATGAAAAGACCCCTCTCCAACTGTCATGGTAGCAGAACTTATGGGGGGGGGGGATGGGGGGGTACAGACAGGTGTGCTCACTTTTGTCTCCTCCGGGAAAGATGGAGCGCAATCGAGCTTTCTTGTTCTTCTCTTCAGGAGCCATTGGGAGAGGTTTGGAAGCGTGATTCACTGATGAAGAGTCTCTATTGTTACTGTTCATTCTCAAAGGGGGGGCCGGCGGTTTCTCTTCAATATCCACACTATCGGACATCTTTAGCAGCACTGACAAAATCCTGAAACAAAAGGAGGCCAAGATCAAAACATGATTCTCCGTCAGATTACTGTTGTTTCACGAAAGAACGAACAGCCCTAATGCCATGTACAGTATTTCACTGAATATACCCTACTGGCATATATACCCTAATTATTAATCACTCACTAAGTTTGAAAGTGGAATTTAAAGACATTAAAGACAAATTCTTTCAGATGCATAAACACTGAGAGTGCTACCCCCTCCACGTGCACTCTGCTAGCCTCTCTGGCTCAACACCGACCCAGTGTCCCGACAGAAAGGGTGAGAGAGCAATTCTACGAGACACGCCTTGAGCTATGGTGAGGGACACAGTGTCCATATTATGTTGCCTGGAGCACAATATTACACAGCATCCAATATCTTCAGTTCTCAAAGAGCTGGGAAAGTGCAGTTCTAGTTTGATCTCAAGGGGTCACTATATCCTATAATCTCATCCGCTTAAATCTTCAATTTCCTGTCATCTGTAGCTCTTTTAACTTTTCCCCTCCAAAAATGAATGGAAATGTATGAGAGGAGAAGAGAAGAGGTTTCAAACTGCAAGTTTGTGTGTTCAGTTCTCAAGCAGGGCACCACACCCTGAGCAGGGATTTGAACCTGAAAGGCCTCAGCTATTTATATGTGAAATGTACACTAAATTGCCTCAGATAAGGGCGTCAGCTGCAGAAATAAATAATATAAAAATCTTAATGGCTGATGCGTCTTGAAATGTGGAGCTTGAGAAACCTGCTAGGATCACATCATTTATTAAATGAGTCAGCATTTTAACACTTTTATTCAAAGATGGGTTCCCTCATATGCTGAGCCTCGCTACTTTTCAACTCCTCCTCTACAGCATTGGCCTTTTGCATTACACACAAAACAAATATACAGACACACACACACACACACACACACATACACACACAAAGTATGCACGGATACCAGTCAAGTGAACATCCAATGCCCGTGTCTTTCTGTCAAACCTCATCGTATAAATATACTACTAATTGTGTATGCTGGAAAATAATTGATTGGCTCACTTTCTCCAATGTATATATTTAGTTGGCTGAACAAAGTCAATGGCCTTTAGGTGGCTGATTTACAGGCCTGATAGCACAGGCTGTGCCTCCTCACTGATCCTGCAGAGGGTCTTTAAATTATGGATGCAAATAGTGACACAGCCAGCGCACGATTAGATTATTTACACCAGCCGTCTTCTGATCCCACAATAATGCTGAAAGGAGACGCTCTTTCACCTGTAAACGTTACTTTTTGTTAATGTTTCTTACAGTTGAAAAATAAATATTGCAGGCTCCAAATTAGTTTTTTCTCAAATGTCCCAGTGCACCAGAAAACACTGAATACCGGAGATCAAGTGAAGAAATGAAATAGAACTAAAACTAAATTAATTTATCCGCTGTTCAAATATGAATGTCCTTTGTTTATTTCGGAAGGCACTTCTGTGGAAATGTATGGCACTACTCAGTCAAGTGTCTCTACCAGGGATAAAATAAAATAAATAGATGAGGTTTATTTGATTTACCTCCCTTAGAGGACTGCACTGCAATCCCTTCTCCATCTGCTGACCTCTCTGCTCTCCCCCATCCTGCCTGAATGGTGTAGAAACATTTAAAAAGAGGAGGCCATCTACTGTTCTTTTAAGAATGGAAAGAAGTAAAAATATTTGTGGGTTTACTACTTGTACACTACTCCTTATGGTCCAAAGGTAATGTATGTGTAATATATCAGTGTGGCTGTGTAATATATCAGCATGGCTGTGTAATATATCGATATAGCTGTGCAATATATCAATATGACTGTGTAATATATCGGTATGGCTGTGTAATATATCGGTATGGCTGTTCAATATGACTGTGTAATATATCGGTATGGCTGTGTAATATATCGGTATGGCTGTACAATATATCAATATGACTGTTTAATATATCGGTATGGCTGTGTAATATATCGGTATGGCTGTGTAATATATCAGTATGGCTGTGTCATCAGTATGGCTGTGTAATATAGCAATATGGCATGTAATTTATCAGTATGGCTGTGTAATACATCAGTATGGATGTGTAGTATATCAGTACGGCCATAAATTAGTATGGATGTATAATATATTAGTATGACTGTGAAACATATCAGTAAGTCTGTGTGATATATCCAAGTATGTACGTATATCTGTATACATAAGAGACAGATCCCATGTAACAGTCTGTTCAAGCCTGCAGCTTGTCATGTGGGTGTGTATGTGTGTGTTCTTGTGTTTGTTTGTGTGTATGCAGATGACCTAATGAGAACTCTCTCTCCACCCAATCTGTTTTATGTCAGCAATTAATCTGCAGTGGTCTCATATCATAAAGCTTTCTCTGCTCCCAGCCCATTACAGCCCCACTAATGAGGCATGGAGAGACAGCAACGCCCCCCAACCCCTACCCACACCCCTCCCTGTAGCAATAACCTGCAGTATGTATTTAGATGGTGCTAAAATTGACCTATTTCTTATTTAATTGTAATATGTTGTTTTAGCATGGCGGATATGCTGTTTTAGCATGGCGGATTTGTTGTTTTAGCATGGCGGCTGTTTTAGCATGGCGGATATGTTGTTTTAGCATGGCGGATATGTTGTTTTAGCATGGCGGATATGCTGTTTTAGCATGGTGGATATGCTGTTTTAGCATGGTGGATATGCTATTTTATCATGGTGGATATGTTGTTTTAGCATGGCGGATATGTTGTTTTAGCATGGCGGATATGTTGTTTTAGCATGGCGGATATGCTGTTTTAGCATGGTGGATATGCTGTTTTAGCATGGCGGATATGTTGTTTTAGCATGGCGGATATGTTGTTTTAGCATGGCGGATATGTTGTTTTAGCATGGCGGATATGCTGTTTTAGCATGGCGGATATGTTGTTTTAGCATGGCGGATATGCTGTTTTAGCATGGTGGATATGCTGTTTTAGCATGGTGGATATGTTGTTTTAGCATGGCGGATATGCTGTTTTAGCATGGCGGATATGTTGTTTTAGCATGGCGGATATGTTGTTTTAGCATGGCGGATATGTTGTTTTAGCATGGCGGATATGCTGTTTTAGCATGGTGGATATGTTGTTTTAGCATGGCGGATATGCTGTTTTAGCATGGCGGATATGCTGCTTGGGCGATGCCCTACTGCCCTACTGCCTGAGTAAATCTGTGAGGCATAAGCACATGCCTGAACACATCTGGCTTACACTAATTCCATGTTTAATATGTGCCACTGCTAAAAATCTCCCTTTTCCCTATCGGCCAGCTAAACGGGTATTTCCCAGCATCGGCGTTGGTTATATAACATCTGAAAGTCGTGCTTCGCCCTGCAGCCTTGCACACACCCCTCACAATGGTGCTTTGCTTTGTAGCCTTGCAAACGCGCCTCATGGTGGCACTTTGCTCTGTAGCCTTGCAAACGCCCCTCACGGCAGCCTAATTAATTGCTGTTTGAATGCATGCTGACTGCTGAGCTTCCGCAGGGATGGATAAACATGGCGGCTCCTCGGGCGCCAGGCTTTCCTTATCCTTCAGTGAGGCTGAGTATAATATACTGACCTATTTACCGTGCAGACAGGACGACCGGCCCAAACTCATCCAGCTCTCAACTCTCAACCCTAATGGAAAATAAACTGCTAAATGGCTCTTACTGCACATCACTCAGAAATATTTCCACTCATTAAGTCAAGACATAAGATATTAAAGTCATTTGACATCTGTTTTGCATATGAATTGAGAATTTTTATAAAATATTTGCAATTAATACATTATATTGTAATAATTACATGCATATCTGTAGTTTATATTCAATATATTCACATTAGGCCTATATGAATATACAGTATATGTTTTTAATATCAGTTAACTCATTGCTAGAGTCCTTACTAGCATGGCCTAGACTTCAGAGTAATGGAAGCTACAATCACTAAAGCTTACCAGTACAGATGTATCGGACAACTCAGATTCATTATATTATATATTTTCTTTAGCGGGAAAACGTCCTGCCTTGAGTAGATAGACGGTTACTGTCTTTAAACCAGGTCTAGATACACTGTAGATATAACCTGGTATAATATGCTGTCTACCTGTGTATCCATTTTAGCACTGCTTGGTTAACTTTATGTGGCAAACAGCATTGTGCTGTATACTGGAGACTGGGGGTAACCAAAAAAGTAACAAAATAAATGATCTGTTACAACTTCTGGGTCTACATTATCAATTGCACAAAAGTTAATTAATAAAATCGACTTGTAGCCTACATGGTTTGTCATAAAAGGAAATGAGGGTTCTCGGTTGAGCAACCTCTGATTCACTTCCCCTGCACCTTCTAAGAAGAGAAGGAACCCCTATACCCCTGGTATTCAAATCACGGTCCTCGAGGTCCGAGTACTGCTGGTTTTATACCCTCCCTTTACCTGTGAGTCAGGTGTGAAGACAGTCTGGCCAATCAGTAGCACTAATTATTCAGTTAATTACCTGGGAGAAAGAAAACCAAGGCTGGATTTGGATTTGAGGTCCAGATTTGAATATCCATGCCCTATACCATTGCAGATTGCATTTTTAAAGGGATTGTGAGCTTATTTTTGCTTGACGGGGCTAACGCCGACGCCAGTCACATTATAATAAGACATCCTGACTGAGACGGGCACATTTGTCTAAAACAGACGACATTCCCAACAGCACAACAGCCGCACGTTAGTTATCCGTGAAAGATGTTCCCGGTTTCCTACAGACTATGGTCCTGTGTTTGTTTACAATCAAATAAGTCTCCTCCTCTGTCCTCCTCTGTGGGCAAGAAACACGCTTGAGGCAGCGAGCACAATGTCAAGCGAAGATAAAAATTAAAATAACATTTTTAGCAACATGCATCGTTTTACATGGATGGTAACAGTAAGTAGGCAGTGTTGTAATGATGGAATAAACACTTTTGAAATCGTTCTCAGCTCCCTCTCCCCACACCGACCACTGCTTGTGCCTCACCATCTTCCTATACTGCCGTCTCCGATGAACGCAGTTGTAACGTTAATTCAGGATTCTATCATTGCAACCTAAATGTTGCCAGTGGTTTTAAGGATTGTAATGTGTAGGCTGCTGATTTCTTGGTGTGATGGGATTACATAAAACATCAAGTTCCCTCAAAAAAAATAAACACTCTGTGGAAGCTGTAGCCTGTAATCATTCGTGCGGGCACAAATGACACCAGGTTTTTAAAGAACGATTTTACTTCACTATATAACTGTATCAAAAAGCTTGTGATCTCAGGTCCGCTTCCTGTTTTAAACCGTGGCAGTGAGAAATTCAGCAGCTATTATTTTGAACACTAATTTAGAACTGGGATGTAAAGACGGAATTGTATGTGGAATAAGTAACATTAGCAGACCATCTATATACAGTTGAAGTATACATACACTTAGGTTGAAGTCATTAAAACTCATTTTTAACCACTCCACAGATTTCATGTTAGCAAACTATAGTGTTGGCAAGTCAGTTAGGACATCTGCTTTGTGCATGACACAAATAATTTTTCCAACAATTGTTTACAGACAGATTATTTCACTTTTAATTCATTATATCACAATTCCAGTGTGTCAGAAGTTTAAATACACTAAGTTGACTGTGCCTTTAAATTTGTAATATTTGGTCGCATATCCTTTGCATGTCATGACTTCCTGATGTTTGTGACCCAACAACATAAAAAAACTCTTGATATCTTATTTTCTGGTACTCTTACAAGCGATACTATAACGTCTCTGCATTTGAATGGATCTCTATGCTGGAACATTATGGAATACATGATTGGTAAAATGGCTGTAAGTCATCAAGGGAGGTATCAAACGAGCCTCAAACCATCACTCTGCAGCCAGATATGCAGTAGATATGCAGTAGATATGGATGGATCACTTTAAGGATTGTTTCTACTGACACATTTTCCTCTTGAACTCTATGGAAAAATAAGTCAGTGAGAAGTTATCCATACATATCTACTGTATTTCTGGCAGCAGAGTGATGATTAAAGGTTTGTTTGATACATCAGACCCTTTATGACTTAGAGCCAGTTAGCCAACCATGTGTTTCCATACTGTTCCAGTGTAATTTACAGCAAAATCTAGTCCCACTCCCCCCAATTCCCATAGAGATCCATTCAAATGCAGAGACGTTATAGTATTGCTTGTAAGAGTACCAGAAAATAAGATATCAAGAGTCTTTTGATGTTGTTGGGTCACAGACATCAGGAAGTCATGACATGCAAAAGATGTGCGACCAAATATTTAAAATGTAAAGAAACAGTCAATTTTGTATATGTAAACTTCTGACCCACTGGAATTGTGATATAGTGAATTAAAAGTGAAATAATTTGTCTGTAAACAATTTTTGGAAAAATTACTTGTGTCATGTACAACGTAGATGTCCTAACTGACTTGCCAACAGTATAGTTTGCTAACATAAAATCTGTGGAGTGGTTAAAAATTTGTTTTAATGACTTCAACCTTATGACGTGTACCTAAACTTCCGACTTCAACTGTAGCTAGCTAATACCCTTGTAAAGTAAATTACTTTTCATGAAGATATTTAAATAAAAGTATAAGTTATTTTCTCAAATACAACATAATATTACGCAGTTATTAATTAAATAAAAAAGGTACCTGACTCTAGCTGGATAGCTACAGGTAATGCTACTTGCAAGTCCAGCAGAAAATAGGGCAACTCCTTGCAAAATTCCTCTCTTTTCAAACCCTTGCAAAACTTCAGCTGTCACATTGAGGAAAGTCAAATCCTTGATACTGCTTCTTGAATGTACCCTGTCTGCTTCTTGTTTGGCTTCGCTGTAGACTACTTGGCTTTTAACCTCTGCAGTAGTTAGCTGGCTACAAACGCTCCGTGCTAAAAACCTGATTTCACCCCACAGGCTCTGCAGCCAGACCCACCCCTCCCGACACAGAAAAGAGCACCACGCCCAGAAACGTCCCGAACACATCTAAGAATAATAAATAACCGGCAGAGGAGCAAGGTTTCGTTTATTTTTTTCCGACTGAGATTGCCAGTGCACCATAGATATGACTGAGCATGGTTATTTTATAATATTTTCCTGAGAAAAACCCTGCATAGTGCACCTTTAATGAAATCCCCTTTCATGATGGTAATGGCTGCATCCCGTAGAATTGGAATGTCAAATGCAGGAAGGACTTTAAAACGACTTTAATCTTGAATCCATATCATCCGCTGATGATATGCAGTCCTGTGAAGGCGATAAAGGGACATCAAATCAGCGGGCCATGCTGGGCGAGGCCAGCAGGGGGGGGGGTGCAGTGACTGATAACTGGGACCCCTCTCAGTGATTTCGCTAACCTCAGAAGCAGCAGCTCAGCTGAGTTTACTGTCATATCCCTCTCAGGTTACAATAGCCAGCTGAGCACCAGTATGCACTTACTTGTCTTAAAATAAAATGGCTAATTTTATGGTAAAATACTGCCAACTGGGTTGGCAGAACTTTACCGTATAAATAACAGTAACAATATGTTAAGCATACGGTAGCAGGCTGGATATCTATTACATTACAGTGTTTCACTGTAAATAATACAATTATTTGCATTTCCGCTGTTTAGAATTCCATACCATTGCTATTTTACAGACTTTTACCATAAAATGCATGGGGTTTTTTATATTCTTATACAGCAAACAGCATTTTACAATGCAGGCAAAAAAGGAGTGATTATGATGACACGAGACTGAACCTGAAGGATTAGTAAATGACATGGTAATTGACTCGTAATGACAATAAATAAAGTGTGAAATGCATAAAGTTCCGTACTGAAGTTATATAAGCATTCACTGTATTTTTACCAAATAACTGAGTAACCAATTTGCATGTTTAAGAAGTATATTTACTGACATAAAAAATTTCGTTTTCATAAAGCAGTTATAAGATGTCATCTGATTTATGCAAATGCTTGTGCATGCAGAATATGCATTTCAATAGACCTTAATGGAGAAGCTAAGCTTTTACCACAAAATTATAATTATAATATAACAAAATGATAGTTCAATAAATAAAATAACAGGTGTGCTGTTAATTTTTATAAATGACAACATTAGAGTCTTTTTCTGAGGTACCATGAGCTTATGTTTCCCGTAGAAGATGCATATTTAACGCATTAAAAAAATCAAATACAGTAAAACTGTCATCTAAAAGGCCATCAGTCCTATATTAACGTCAGCTTCTGTACTGTTGTTGTAAAACAGGACTGAACTTTTTGCACATTTTGCTAAAGTTTATTTACTTATTTATTTATTTTATCCACCTTGCTTGGCAAATCACTAATTACAACATATTTGTTCCAACCATATATATGTTTTATTACCTACAAGTGATGCTTTCACAAAATAAAACAAATTAACTTGTCTTGTGCCATCATTGCTCTTCTGCTATGAATATTTTTTTAGCAAATGCAATATCTCAGGAAAGTTAACTGGAATTCAGGTATTATATACAGGTATGTGTGCATATAGGTATATTAGTATGTACTAGTAGCATTTCTTGGATTGGAGCAAAATGGATCTTTGCTTTAAATCTGTCAAAGGAAAATGCCACCTTCTTTTTTCAATAACTTTTCTCATATGTTAGCGATATTGGAGTGGGTATGACCAATGGAATACCTTTTAAGGTATGGTTTAATCAACACTGCAGCGGATAGGAGGGTTAAATCAACTGCACGAGAAACATGATAGTAGCAGCCAGGGTCAAATTGTGGTGGCAAACAGTACTCGTAATTTCACAGCATGTAACAGCCCGATATAAGTTCAAATGCATTACTTTTAAAACATTTCCAAAAGCAAGAAGAAAGATGAGAATGAAGACCTGGCAGAAAAAACTTTTTCGTATTTAAATTTTATTTAGATAATAGTGTCTTGGATGACAAAAACAGGTTGTGGTGATTTATGATTATGATTATGATTTCTTGAATTTTTATTGCATGTCCCTTGTAATGTAGGTTTCAACAATATATGGTTCTTGAGATTAAAAACCCACTCAGTAATTTCAGTCGATAATCAACAGAAATGATATGAATGGCAAGTAAGTACCTCGTGGATTATGGTACTCATGCTTTATTTTTTACTGTAACCAGCCACAATACAATAAAACAAGACAAAACCATTCCCAAGGCGTGGTTTATTTGGCAAATGTTAACAAACTATTCCTTTCCGATATATTACCTAATGAGTACCAAGTGAAAATGGTGAGTAAGTGATGAGTTTGTTTCCATGGTGATGAGCTTGGACTACAAAAACGATCAGACAAAAAGAAGAATAAAATGCGTTCGATGAACAAAAAAGTAGTGTCAGCCCGACACTTATTTTTAAAACTTATTTTTTTCCTTTTGAAGTTCTTTTCATCAGGATCTTTATTGTTACTTTTATTTGGAGAATAATTCTATACTATAGTACCGTGTCTTCGTCTTTTTGCTCGTAAGTCATTAGCATTTTATTAGCAACCAAAATGAGTGAGTGGGCCTTTAAGATCAGAGACCCATGTCCCCTGCAGGGGACAGAAATACATTGGCAGGTCTCAGGAGGCTATTAGTTTCAAAGGAATTACTTGTGTGTCACCTGGGTTGTTTAAGCACCGTAAGATCAAACATGTTATCTGGACAGTAACAGTTATGCTATTATTGTTCCTCCATACTAAGGAGATCTTCCTACTGAATGTACAGTATATGTGAAGAGAGGTGTCAAAATAATTCTGATGTTTTGCATAAATTATGAGATTTTTTCAGATTGCTTGAGCTTTTAGCTCAAGGTGTCCAGTCTAATAATTGGATATATTTGCGTTAACTTGACTGGTTTAATGACTCAGCCAGTTAAATTTTCCAACACAGACAGAGGAGCTCACAGACAGAGGAGCTCACAGACAGAGGAGCTCACAGACAGGGGAGCTCACAGACAGGGGAGCTTCCTCTTTGCAGTGCGCCAGGTCCATCACCACCCTGCAGGCGCTCTAACTCTGCTTTGGATATTGTCTGGTGTCGACCAGCAGCCATGTGGCAGTGGGGAACAAAAGATTTGTAGGTTTTAAAGCTCATCAGGGGAACTGAGTGCTCCCCGAGATAATTACAGCTGAACAGACTGTGCTACTGAGCCAAGGATAGTCAACCAGGTGTGAGTGAAGGGTGGGAGGGCGGGGGTTGGCAGCGTGTGGGGGGGGGGGGCATTAATCTGTCTCCCCTCAGGGGTCCCCAGAATATGATAAAACAACGAGGTCATTTCATTCAAACCTGCAGAATAAATTAATCATAGCAGTGCCCAACATGCCCCCCAGGAACACTTCCCTTCCTGGGACATGATTCTCCAGAAACTGAGCGAACAAAGGTGCTGGAAATTGAAGCACCTGTCCTAAAAATGTTGTGGAGTTCATTTAAAATGGTCTCAAATTCAACCTTGTGTATATTTCGGAGAGTCAAAAATTTGTAATCTGAATGTTTGAATGGCCTATATGAAAAAACTCTTCCCTGCCTTATGCATTCTATTAATCAGTTTGGGTTATGGTTCCATATAGCCACGGATTTAATTATTATCTAAAGCCATTAAAGACTATCTTTGGCATCCTGGGTTTCTCAGAACATGAAAATTTTGCCATGAGATTATTTTTTTACATACGAAAAATGGTCAATTGCTGCAGTTTGGCTACTACAGGAAGTCAACCTGGCAAAGTTTATTTTTGTGTTTATTTTGTGCTAGAGGGGTGAAAGCATGAGCCCATCGATGCTTCTGGACGACCAATTGCATGGTAGAGTGCAGCTCCATCAACCAAATTTGGGAGGGGCCACTGTAATGTCAGTGTAAGGATAGTGTAGGTTCGGAAAACCAAATGCGACTGACAGAGAATCAGAAAGAGAGTTTAATACAGACTCGCCACAGAAACGAAAACTAACCACAGGGGAAGGAGTTAAACAAAAGATCGGGAACAAAACCTCCCTAGCATGAGCCAAAATAATAAAAAACCTCAAAGGAGGCGAATCTCGAATAAACAGCGAGAATAATAAACCAACAAAAAAGAAACCTCACGCAGTAGTAGACAGTAGACAAGTATGCGTAGACAAGAGGTAAATAGAACGAAAAAATAAAAACGCAAAAAGAAAAGAAAGAAAATGCAAACCTGTAGCGAAAAGAGTTTAAAACCACACGATACCAGGCAGCCAAAACAAAGAAGGAGAAACTGAAAGAACCCTAACCCTATATTTGTTAAATCTCTAACCAGACTTGCTGCATTCTCTATTGTGACAAACCAAGAATGCAGTGACTGAAATTCCTAAATCTTTACCGACTTCGTTGTCAACATAACAAATGACAATATCGAAGTGAGGAAATGCGGAAGTCCTAAGCATTTATAGCTGGTGGAAACACCGCACAGGTGTGGAAAATAATTGTCGGGCAAGAAGCAAACACCGGAACGGAGGAGGAAAAAATCAGATAGAGCGTCGAGACGACGCCTAAAAGGGAAACCAAAAAGAGGCACCGCAGAGGCAGCCAATAACCATGACAGGACCCCCCTTCTAAGAGACTGCTCCAGGCGATCCCTCAGCCCTGCCTCTATGAAAATCTCTAATTAGTGTAGGATCCAAAATGTTCCTGGAGGGAACCCAGCAACACTCCTCCGAGCCATAATCCTCCCAGTCTACCAAAAACTGATAACCTCTGCCCACACGCCTCTCAGCCAAATTACGCTGAACGGTATATACCGTACCTCCCTCCACGAACCGGGGAGGAGGCGGCAGTTTATGAGCTGTAGCGAGTGTACTAATGAGCACAGGCTTCAGGCGGGATACGTGGAAGGTAGGATGGATGCACATGGAGGAAGGCAACTGGAGGCGCACAGTAACCGAGTTGATTTTACGGATTATCTTGAAGGGGCCCACGAACCGAGGCGCGAGTTTACGAGATTCAACTCGGAGCGGGAGGTCTTGTGTGGAAAGCCACACTCGTTGCCCCACCTTCTGCTTAGCCGAAGCGCGTAGTTGAAAGGAACGCATGCGCCTCGAAACTGCTCGACACCTGCGAACGAAAAAAGTGGCGGAAAAAATCTCCGAATCTTTCTCCAGCTCAGGAAATAGGGAAAGTAAGTAACCCAACTGAGCCTCAAAGGGAGAGAGACCCGTGGACGCGTTACGCAGGGTGTAATGTGCGTATTCGGCCCAGGCGAGATGACGACTCCAGGATGTGGGATTGGACGCAGCTAGACACCGAAGGGTGCTCTTTATACCCTGGTTGGTACGTTCAGTCTGTCCGTTGGTCTCGGGATGAAACCCGGACGAAAGACTAACCGGTGCCCCCAGCTGAGTACAAAAGGAGCGCAAAAATATAGCGGCAAACTGCGGACCACGGTCTGACACCACATCAAGAGGGAGACCGTGCACTCTAATAATGTGCTCTACCATTAGCTGAGCAGTCTCTGGAGCGGACGGCAGTTTGGGAGATTTTAAGCTCCTCTATTTACAAATAGAAATCAGCGTATCAGTCTTAGTGAAAGACCCATGCTGCTCTGCTAACAGATGGATTGTGATCCTTCATTAACCCCATACTGTCATTGGGTTGTGTTGCTTCTCACTGTAGACATCTGAATATCATCATTTTCACAATGATGGCATAAACTGACTGACCACCTACCAAGTAAAAAAGTTAAAAATTGATATTATATTATGGGAGCGAACACGATGTCCTCACATGGTATGGGCTACACACACAACACATATGGGAGCTACACAATGTCCTCACCAGTATGAGAGCTACAAAATGTCCTCACCAGTATGAGAGCTACAAAATGTCCTCACCAGTATGGGAGCTACACCATGTCCTCACCAGTATGGGAGCTACACTATGTCCTCACCAGTATGGGAGCTACACTATGTCCTCACCAGTATGGGAGCTACACAATGTCCTCACCAGTATGGGAGCTACACCATGTCCTCACCAGTATGGGAGCTACACTGTGTCCTCACCAGTATGGGAGCTACACAATGTCCTCACCAGTATGGGAGCTACACTGTGTCCTCACCAGTATGGGAGCTACACAATGTCCTCACCAGTATGGGAGCTACACTGTGTCCTCACCAGTATGGGAGCTACACAATGTCCTCACCAGTATGGGAGCTACACAATGTCCTCACCAGTATGGGAGCTACACAATGTCCTCACCAGTATGAGAGCTACAAAATGTCCTCACCAGTATGGGAGCTACACCATATCCTCACCAGTATGGGGGCTACACTGTGTCCTCACCAGTATGGGAGCTACACTGTGTCCTCACCAGTATGGGAGCTACACAATGTCCTCACCAGTATGGGAGCTACACTGTGTCCTCACCAGTATGGGAGCTACACAATGTCCTCACCAGTATGGGAGCTACACAATGTCCTCACCAGTATGGGAGCTACACTATGTCCTCACCAGTATGGGAGCTACACTGTGTCCTCACCAGTATGGGAGCTACACGTGGTGATGTCCTTAGACTCACTGTGGTTTCTCAAATGGTGCATGTCCCCCTGTACATGCCCAGAATCTCACATGCCCCAAAACAGCAGTAAAACTATTGTGTGCTAGTGTATGTCAACTGTGTTGCAGTGGCCAGATGGCCAATCACCCCCCCCCCCCCCCCCACCCACCATTATCCAGTACACACACCCTGACCACCACTGCCCCTAATTGGGGTCCACTACACTGTCTGCCTTATGCTTAAACATACTTTCAACAGTGGCTACTATGGTACCAATAGTGCCATGTGTTATTCATAAACATGACAGGTGGTTATTTGTATGTAATATCACATTTCCACCTCTCCTGCTGACTGTAAGCATAGGCTAGTTTAGGCACTGATTTTCAACTGTTGTTAACTATTGGCTGAAACAATGTAAAATAACCCAGCTGTGTTGCGTTTTGTTGATAAAACCAAGTAAGCTTAGATCTTCCCAGATCAACATTGTATATAGAGAGCATCGGGATTAGATTTCAGTCCTGTCATAAAAGATGTTGAACTTGTATGGGGGTATTATTGTCTCAAAAATAAATAAATATATGTAAGTGATCCACAAAAAAATTAAACTGATCCACAAATGAATGCAACTGATCCACAAATAAATAGAACTGATTCACAAATAAATGCAGCTGATTCACAAATATGTTCTTGTACTCATGAACAAATGTCTCCCGAACGACCGCTTGGCGCATGTGGAATCGCATGTATTTACTTGCAGATTTTTGAAACAATCTTCAGAGAAAGTTGTGCGAAGAAATCCACAAATAGCTATTTTTTTTTAACTGTGTCTACTGCAGCCACTAATCACAGCAGGTTTCACGCCATGGTTCTGTGAACCTCTCAAGCCAAGGTAGCCTACTTTCCTTCCCTCAGTGATGTGGAGGGCACTAGTGATGGGAAGTTCGGATCTTTTTCAGATTCGGATCTTCGGATCTTCGGATCTCGTTCAGTCAAATGAACAAATCTTTTCGAGTCGGATCGTTTATTTGCGCATGCGCAAATCGAAAAACGAAATGAACGATCCACTTGCAGATACCGGATCACAGACGTGTTGCGCATGGGCAAATCCGATACCTATATTAATGGACTCATCTCGTATGATGTCTGGCAGAACGTAATTCACAATTCAGAGAAGTTCTACATTTGAGGCAATACAATCCATTTTGCTGTCAGTGTTCACTTCCATCACAAACGCTGAGGTCATAATATTCTACAAGTTTTGTAGATATTCAGTACACCGCTTAATCGGTAACAACTCACATTTTTGTCCATTTTGGGCACTACGCAATGTGCAGCATAGGCAAAATGTAACAGCCTACCGTATATAATATTTAATTCATTTTTATAAAAATTTCAGTGGCCGAGCAGTAATATTGATACGTGTGTAGTAATCCCATTAATTTAAATTCTCAACATCATATGACTTTGTAAGAATAACAATGATCATAAAGGCTGAAAATATGTATTTATTTCTTTAATAATTAGGCTGCACTCTTGAACTAAATACTCACTGATTCGGATCGTAGGTACCAGATCATTGAAGTAATGCACATGCGCAAATCCAAGAACGAAAGAAAGAAATGAACGATCCACTCGCAGATACGAATCGTACGTACTTTGTTCAAAAAGAACTAATCGTTCATGGATCGCCCATCACTAGAAGGCACTTGCCGCCTCTGAATGCATTAAAGTTACTATTTAAAAAATACACAAGGGCATCCTTCTAAGAATAAGCGAAATACAAGCAAAATACCTAGCTACTTGTTTGCAGCTATGGTTTGTAGCCTTGGGGAAGTAGTGTCATTACAGTGCTTACAAGGCAACGAGCCGAGGTTGTTTGAACCACAGCTTGACACACAATAACGTTAGCTAGCTACTGCTGGTTAAGTAACTCAGCAAGATGTTAGTTGTGGTATTTCAATTGCGAGATGTAACTTCATCTAGAACTGCGCTCAATAGTGTGCGAATTAGTAGTCTAACTACTAGTTAAATATAAGTCTGAAGTTGTAACAAGCAAACTGCAGATGACGTCAGGATCGTTTATTACCCTTTAACAGCATCAATTTTGCAAGTCTGTCCACACTGCCATATGCCTTTTTTTAATCAGCTCATCGCTGGGAATAGCTACTAATAGCACAATAACTTTGCTTACAAAATATAAGATGATACCGCAAATAACATCTTACTGACATAACCTAGAACTTAGCTAGCTAGCTAACGTATGTGTCAAGATGTTGTTCAAACTACCTAGTATCGTTGCCTTCTGTGGGGGATATCTATCCCAGCTGTGGGGGTTATCTATCCCGGCTGTGAGGGTTTAGCTGTGAGGGTTATCTATCCCAGCTATGAGGGTTTTCTACGCTAACTGTGAGGGTTATGTACCCCGGCTGTGAGGGTTTTATACGTTAGCTGTGAGGGTTATCTATCCCGGCTGTGAGGGTTTTTTACGCTAACTGTGAGGGTTATCTATCCCGGCTGTGAGGGTTTTCTACGCTAACTGTTAGGGTTATCTATCCCGGCTGCTTTATTCCCTTCTCCTGTGAGGGACCCATGCAGGGCTGCTCTTCTGTGCCTGTAGATGCTATTAGGTCTCATGTCTACACAAGCACACACCATGTAGAAAGGCCCTACTGGGTAACCAGCCCTGCAGAAAAGACTTGCTAAGTGTGTGAAGTCTACCTGAAAGTGACTATAGTGACTATAGCCTCAGCCCCCAGAACCAGTCCCTAATCAGATCCTGTTTCCATGGAAACCCCCCAAAAGCCATATCCCATGCACACCGAGTGAAAACAAATCTAATATAATTTGATCTGTTTCTGACAATAAGAGGGATGCAAGCCTCCGGCCTGGCTAGCCTGCACCACTGAGGTAAACAAAGCAAGGAAGAGAGAGGAGATATTTAAACATTCTCCATTAACCATATTAACCCCATTAACCTTGCACAGCCTAATGATTATCTGCATGCACCTGGGAGGTAGCACTGGCCTCTGCCATGACCTGAGCGTGTAATGAAGCCTAATGACCCGTCGACGCTTTAGCATGGCCGCCTGACGCCTCCTGCTCATTGAATAGGGTTAAAGAGTTGCATTTCTTCCTCCCTTCTAGCTGTGAATCTCCTCCTTCTTCTCTTGGCAGCTCATTATAACACAGCAGTTTAGTCTATTCATATTTCACCATTGTTTTTCCCCCAAGTGTATGGATATGTCTCCTTTTTTACTTTTTAACAAAAGGACGGGGGAATTATTTGTTTTGAAAGGAACACTTGGTCCACGGCCTTGCATGCGTCCCCCACACAAACAGCCCCCTCCCCCCACCTATGCCTTTTGTGCTCAAGAACTGAAAGGCCGGGCTGACGGAGGAGGGTGAGGTGGAGCCGCTTGCAAGCGACGAAGGAAGAGAGGGACATTTCAGAGGATGGAGGGAAGAGGAGGGATAGATGTCTGCAGCAAGTGAGACCCGGGGTTGGTGACACAGCGGCCATGGTGGTACACAACCACGGTGCCGGGATGAAGTCCTGATATCCCCCCACCCACCCACCCACCCTTTTAAGCAATGCGCACGCTCACTCCAGGAAGATTCCACTTCCAGGAAGAGGCGGAGCATAGAGACAGCAAATTGTAGTGGCGCTGGTCTCAGCCCGCCTGTCTGCCTCTGCCCCGTCGATCGCTGACGCCGGGGTGGAATTCACGCGCGACACTCATCCGCTCTATGGTAAACGCGTGCATATTGACTGACCGCTGTACTGACGCCACTGCATGGAACTGGATCACACAACTCCCAGAAGGCCTTGTGGTTGGGGAGAAACCCCCCTTCCCCTTCCCTCCCACTCCCCATTCTTCCGCTGAAAAAAAAGAATCCGTCATTCCATCACCACAGCCGACACTCGCACCAAATAACAGCTGCAGCTCATTGTGAGAGAGACACCAGAGCCTGTCTGTGCTCTCTCTGTGTGCTTAATAATAATAATAAGAAGAAAAAAGAATTGTGCCATAAAACACACACACGTACACTCAGAACCTATTTAAACAACATGGTATAAAAGACAAAGAGCCATGTCTGAGCTCATGATAAACGCCCATCGATACACATTCACTAAATGAGGAGCAGAAATGTCTGTGCAGAACGAAGCGTGCCTTAGCCCCCTCTTGGCCCCTAAAATAGCAGCGTCTCTTTTTGTTTCAGCGTGAGCGCTGCAGCTGCTGCTCCCATACAGCCCAGCGCATAGAGAGCCCTGCTACACGCCACCAATTCACATAAACAAAGATGCTTTATGTGAAACACGGGCAGGGAGAAAAGAGACAGGGAGCTGAATAAGAGCGCGATAGCCAGCAGCAGCCATTCAGGCACGCGTACATTTCCCTCTCGCTGTGACAGGCAGAAAACACATCAATACAGCTGCCTTCCCCCCCCCCCCAGAGCAGTATAGAATGCAGAGCGGACAAAAAGGAACAGAATCACACCCCAACCCCCTGTTCTTCCACATCCAACTTATTACCGCCAAATAGATAGATGGGATTACCTGAAATATGGCCTGACATTCTTCCCTCTGTTCTGAAGGGTTCATTCCCAAATGTAGAATCCTAGTGACAGTCAACTGGCAGGATTGCCATTCTGTTGACAGACCGGTTCCTGACCCCAAACCCTGGCTCCTCCAGCAGGCTGGATGCTTCACTGGCTGCTCGCTGTTCCCTAGCCCATGATGTCATCCTGTCGGCTCAGGCCATTGGCTGACAATAAACCTGATAATAATGCTAACAGGACTGGGAGTGGAGGGGGGGGGAGGCAGACAGGATTGGTCTTTTGTTTTGTGGCCAGAAATGCTGTGTTTCAAACTGAAGAGGGAGGCTGGTTTAGATTCTCTCTCTCTCTCTCTCTCTCTCTCTCTCTCTCTCTCTCTCTCTCTCTCTCTCTCTCTCTCTCTCAATCTTTCTGTCTTTTTTTGCCTCTTGATTTTGCTGTTGTGTCATCTTTTTTTTAATAAGGATTGTAGCTTTCTCCGTTTATTTATTTATTTATTATTGAATTGTCAGTTGAAGGGTCACAACTTCTGTTCAAACAATCATACATATTACAAGCTTTGTATGATGTAATGATAATTTTATAGATATTTGAATCAACCAAATCTGGGCCAATATTATTTGTTTGTCTGATTAACGAACTAACTCCTTTTAAAAACATTATTTAGCAACATTACCACAGTTTTTCCCACCACAACAAATTGTAAATGTTCTATGTTCTTTAACTACTGTAGTGTACGATACAGTATAACTATAAAATAAAATGTATTCATTTGGAATTTGATATTAGTTAAACTGATGAGCTACAGATTTATAAAACAGCACTTTCTCATGTGAAAGATCATATCAGTTGGGTTATCTTTAGGTTTTAAAATGTCTTGTCTGTATATGTCTGCCATTACAGGCCTACCCTCTGAGAAACCTGTCTCAAGGACTCCATTTTGTAATCCATCTTTGGAAATTATCAACGATTAAATATTTGTGGAGAGTATGGACTCCCCTCAGTTAGTAACTAACTCCAAGAATTACATCACAGTGTTTTCATTGGTAGTTATCTCACTAGGATTAGCTATCTGCTTGGCCATACGCAGACAAGTGGATTCGTTTACGTAGCTAAGATTTACCTCAGGAAAGCGAACAACTAGCCTAGCTAAATAATAATGTCATCTTCACCAAAAAAGTCTACGGTGAAGATTTAATCTTTCTTCCATGTAAATGCAAAAAAGATTGGGGAGATGCTCTGTTACAGAAGCCAAGGCAAAGCAAAGCCTACAGGTGCAGCCAAACAGTCAACACACTGTGGAGCCCAGCCTGGCTTGAGGACAGTAACTACAACCCATGTCTTTATAAAACAGGCCTAGAAGATTAACTAACTCATAAATAAAGTTTGCGATCTTTGTTAGATAATGAAACGCTTAAATATCCCAATCACAAAACACTAATGTGATAAAATATTTTATCCTCTTTTCGCGTTCTTTTTCATACATTTTTTAAATTATGGTTTTTTTATTATTTTTTGGTGTCTCTGATATTTTGAAGCGTTCATATTGATGAAGTCATAATGCCATTGACAATTTACATATACAATTGTGACCACTGTTGTAGGGATGCTCTGCCACTTATTGTATAGACACAAGCAGGCAGTGAAGACGTCTGGGTGGGCTCCAAAATAAGGGAAGAAAATTCAATGCAAACAGACACCCTACAACCCCCCCCACACAGAGACAGCCCTGTCTGTACTGACTGTGATCTCTGCACTAGGCCAGAGTGACAGTCAGACCTGTCTGTACTGATTGTGATGTTTGCAGTAGGCCAGAGAAACAGAGGCTTGGGTGGCAACATTAAACCAAACTCTCACCGCTTGCTCCGGTTTGCCTATGATGTCATCTTTTTTCCCTGCTCACCTGTGATTGGCTGGCCAGCCCAGCATCTGCACAGATCTCAAGGCTAGTGCATCTTGCCTGAGGTATAGACCTATCAGTGTCGCTCTGAATCATGGCTGGTTGTCGTGACAACCCCTGTAAAGTCAGTAATATGTGCATTGTGAGATGTTGTTTTTTAAAACAGTGGTTTGGACCCTTTGGACTATAATCACCCTTCACCCTTCATCATAGATTGGCATGGTTTTTAATGCAAACCTATGTAATCTTACCTGTAAGTCTGTAACCCCTATTCAAGTACTGAAAACCTCATGTTTTCAGTAGGGGAACACATGATAATAGGGGTCCTAATCATTTTTGTTGTTCTACAAAATAGTTTTAACGAGGGTACTGAAAGAGCATGAATGAACTAATGTTTCAAGTAATTATGTTTTCAACAACTTGGATAACAACCAGTCTCCTATGGGAAACGTTACACCTCATGTTAAACTGCCCTCTCGAATCATGTTTACCGTTTACGCCAATTTATGTATTTTAATTTACAGGCAAATTAAGTGACAATATTATAGAGTAATTCAGTTAATTGTTATTCAATTAAATTATGTTTTATTTTCAACTGAATTTATTTTAACAGAAAAAGCTCTATATCAAAATAATCCATCCGGGTATATGTGTTGTTAAAACTGATTGAACAGTAGAGAACTTAGTAATCTGTCATGTAAAGGTAATTTACTTTGTGTATGCTTCAAGATATAAGCATGTATATACACTTCAAGAATGCACATACAGCAGCTTTTAAGTATATTAAACCAATTGCTTCACGTTCTTGTTCCAGATAGCAAATAGTATTCTAACAAATATGCAGCTTGGCCAGTTTATTAATATTTAATTGATTCAAATCCCCAAGGCAACGAGCAGGCTTTGATCAAACAGGAGGCTTTGTGGCTCAGGGGGTTATGGAGAAGCACATCTCTGCATCAAAATTATATATAAAAAGAACCAAGTAATACTTTTTCAAATGGGAATCAGCAAAGGTTGTGATCTAATTACATTAGATTAGCAGTATGTGTGAATTGTGTTTATTTTGAGATGCTGTTTCTCCACTGTTCCTTGCTGTCGTATGAATATAGATTATAAGTAATGTGCAGATTATTTAAGCATCCGCTTATGTATTTGCATGCAGAAAAATGCACACAACAACAAAATAAGGTCTGTGCTCTTGTAGCATTAATAATGCCCTGGCCTGTTTATGTTTATATGTAACTGTGCTGTGCAGACCTTTATTTTGGTGTCTGCTTGAGGCAGAGAGATGGGGACCAGATGGCAATCTCTTTTCTTCTGAGTTATGAAAGTTCACCAGGAGGCTACTCTACACACTTACTCCTAGTGAACACATACTGTGTGTGTGTGTGTGTGTGTGTGTGTGTGTGCGTGTGTGCGCTTGTATATTTACGTGCATGCCTGCTTGCGTGTGTGCGTGCGTGTGTGTGTGTGTGTGTGTGTGTGTGTGTATACGTGCATGGTTGTGTATATGTGTACATATGCATGTGTGTGTGTGTGTGTGTGTGTTTGTGTTTGTCTGCAGGTGTTTGTGTGTGTGTGTGTGTGTCAGAGTATCAGAGTGTCTGAGCATCAGAGTACCAGAGTATCCGTGTCAGAGTTTCAGAGAACCAGAGTATCATAGTGTCAGAGTATCAAAGTATCCTAGTGTCAGAGTACCAGAGTACCAAAGTATCAGAGTATCATAGTGTCAGAGTATCAGAGTACCAAAGAATCAGAGTATCAGAGTATCAGAGTGCCAGGGTATCATAGTGTCAGAGTATCATAGTGTCAGAGTATGAAAGTATCCTCGTGTCAGAGTATCAGAGTCTCAGAGTGCCAGGGTATCATAGTGTCACAATATCAGAGAGATTAATATTGTGGTTAAAAAGTTAACTGGGATAAGGGCACCAGCTAAATAAATTTACAATGCAATGGAAATAGGATGTAAGTATACCCTGTGCCTGCTGCTGTCTCCCAGGACAAAATATTTCATGTCTAATATCTAATACCGTCAAATGCATTTCTTCAAATCTCACAATTTTTCATGAAATCTCCGACATGTGGGTACATGTGTAGCTAAAATGCTAAAAAAAAAAACAGAAACAAAACACAACCTCATATGAAAGAATGTTCTCTGTTTTCTGTACGTTGTAACACTGCCGCACACGCACTAACCAGAGGGCGTAACTCATCGGTGCCAGTCCAGAATGCGGTCATCTGACTTAATGAAGACGTGCCTGACCTTTCATGTAATGTATGAATCATGCAGTACCATTCTTCACCATTGTGTCCCCTATATATCCTGTCATATGGTCGCCATTGGTTTTTAGAGTTCCAGCCCAGTCTTAGACTTGGTTTTAAATCTGAGATAAAATCATTCTGGTGTAGAAAGCGATTCATACACCCTCCAATGGACCATGTCAGTGAGAACAGTTGCACCTGTGCACAGGTGTTCTCCTTCTAATAAAACCACACACAGGAGAACAACAAAGAATGACTGCTATTACATGCCCTGATGGTGCAATATGAGAGAAATGCAGCAGATTGCAGCTGGAATCTGTGGAGGTTTACTTTGGGATAAAGTGATCTGCACAGCACTTGTGGTTTTGTAAGGAAAAAATCTGCAACGCATTGTGGAAAGAGTAGAGCCTCTTGGTGGCATACAAAATACATGTCTATCACACAGTGTATAAGGCCACACAGGGACATTATCTCGCTAATTTCTTTTCAAAAAAATTAGATACTCAATTTATTCCACATTATCATTAAACTATCGGTGACTAATATAAATCAATGGGTGAGGGCTACAGTCATATGTCAATATAACCACCTTTTCACTCCAATTGCATTTAGGCTTGTTACATGATATTTATTGTCCCAGGGGGAGATTGGTATTTGTCTTATACTGTCTATGTAATCTATGAATGTTATGAAAAGGTGCACATTTCACTCTGCAGTGACATTTCATAATGAGCTGTAGCTTTAAGAGCTACCTTTATAAGCCCTGCAGGGGAATCCTCCGCAGTGGATTTTCTGATACAGCCCACCCCAACAACCACAAGCAGTTGCTGTGGTAACCAATAGATGTCCTTGTTCTGTGGAGGATCAGGGTCCTAGCATCATAAGAGAAGGGGATGATGGGAAAGAACTGGATGTCATAGTAACATACAGACACGACTGGGAAGGGCTGGTAGTCCACTATGGGGGGGTCAGGTAGTCGGCAGTACCAGACCAGCACACTGTGCAATTTCAAACTCTTCACCCCCCCCCACTAGCCACACCAGCAAACTCCCGGAGCAGCAGGGAATCTCAGCTGGTTGCCGTGGAAACCGGCCACCCTGCCGCCCACTTGAACGCCTGCATTAGCATCACAGATTTGGTGCCAGATGAGCCGCGGGGCTTCAGTGTTTTGGGGGGGGGACCATTGGCTGCGTGTGAGGGTTCTCCCCCTGCCCACGCATCATGGCCGACATTTCAGTCATGTGGTCACAGTGTTAAACAACCTCCCGGGTTGCTCTACAGATTGAAGCACAGGCCTCAGCCCTCTCTCTCACTGCCCTGGAACAGAACCCTGCAGCCTCTCAGGAGATTACATTACATACTGATGCTCCAATGGCTGTCTGGAGATATTACAGGGCACACTACTCCTGTTGTGACAAATAGGAACTATAATTGCAATGCTTGCTTATTTTTTATTTTGTGGGGATATCAGTAAATCTGTTGGGCCAACTCTTTATTTTAAACGTGGAATATTGGTCAGTTATGCGTCTGGCTTTAATTCTGTATTAATGGCTAAAGAGCTAGATACTACATGTATGGAGTACAACAGTACACAAATAAAATAAATAAGTAAACACATCATAAAATAAACCCACGTGAAACCCATAGTTAAAATAATACTTCAGATACTTGTGATTGTCAATGGATACAAATTAGACATAATACATTCAATCAAAAAGGATAGCACAATAAAATTTCAGTGTACACTCGGCACCTCTTCGAGACTCATTGCGTTTAAGTGATTGGGGAACAATAATATTTCGCTTTGAGATTGCGTTCTCAATAAAACCCATGGTGGAAACACATCTGTGAGATAAGCTATTTGTTCCTAGAGACAGAACACTGGCATTTAAAAACAAAGTGATTGCCTGGTGAATTTGTGCCAGGAGGCCCATTGAACTCATTCAGAACTGCTCATGTCATGGTCATGAATTCCACTGTCTGACTATAAAGTCCAGAGACACTGATGCAGCGTTTTGTTTCTGCTGTATAGCCTCTTGTTCAATCTAAAGCCCCTTTCTCACAAACAATAGCCAGAAAAGGGAATTATGGCTAGCTTAGTGACCCCGTTCACACATCGCCGTGTTTAGTTGCACCTTTTCACACCGCAGACGAATAGACTACTGAAAGCAGGATGTTACACGTCACTCTTGCATTGCGTAGCGTCGTCTTGTCGTTGCTGCACTGGAAAGGAAACGCGGTGGACGAAACAAACGAAATGTGTGAAAAGAGTGCCTGCAACTATTTGATTTAAAATGTTTGCGCATGAACAATAGAATTTGGCCTTAAATATGTGTCTTAGTTTGGAATTTCATGATTTACACGTCCAAATGATCTATTGAATGTGTTCTTTACATTGCGGAATTTAGCAGACGCTCTTCAATTCAATTTTATTTGTATAGCGGTTTTTACAGAGAACGGTCAAAGATTGCTTTATGGAGAAACAGAAGGTAAATTGGGCAGAAACCAGACCTGAACCCGCAAAAAGCAAGCAAGTGAGGAAGAAACTCCTCAGTGTGAATAAAAACACTCAAACAGTGGCAAGGGAAAAACTCCCCAAAGGGAAGAAATCTTTGGTGGAACAGAGGCTACAGGCGGAGAGCCCATCCTCTTTCCTCTTCTGCCCAGCCCAGTTTAAAGTAAGGGTAGAATGGATGGTAACAGTAACATAATGAGGGATCTTTCACAGCCAATCAAATGGGTTGAGCAGGTTACAGTCGGAGGTATTAAACTAGCTGATGATAATAGGAAGTCCAAATGAAGAGATGTATAATTTGAAATTCATAGGGGCGGTGTGATGTATCTGGGCTCCAGGTTGTGTCGAGCTGTAGGCTTGAACCAGGGGAGGGACAGGGCTGGAAACTTGGACTAGGGGAGGGCAGAGGGGAAAAGAAACAAATAAGGAGTAGGTTAGGCACTATATAATTAGGAAAGTAAGAATTGCGGAGGCCAGAGTGTTAATTGGAAAGCCCCAGGGCAATACGCTATGCTAGCATATCTATAAGTTGTGAAGAAAAGGGTGGACATAACCATTAGAATGATCCTGGACTGACAGTACCCCCAACACAGCACAGAACACGGCTTTTATCACACTCTTATCATCCTTTATACAGCTGGGTATTCAGCTCAAGCAGCTCAAGACTTGTGTTACAGGGCACAGCCCCAGCTGGAACTCAAACCAACAACCTTTCAGGTACAAAGCCCAGTAACCCCCAGTTTTTTTGTGTTCTTGTCTTACATCATGGTGTCTTTTTGCATTTAGGGCCTAATTTACTAAGACCTATAGCGGGTGCAAAACCATTTAGCACACGCAAAACCAATAACATAACCAATGATTGGTGCAAAACAAATTCCATGACCAATCATCGCTCATGCTATTGGTTTTGCGTGTGCTAAAAGGTTTTTTTAAATTATTTTATTTAATTATTTTAGTTACTTTCATTATTTAATTTGAATTATTTTAATTTAATTTGAATTATTTTAATTGTATTTAATTTTAATTTAATTTAATTTAATTATTATTTATATTATTTCAGTTTATTTACTTTCATTATTTTATTATAACTACTTTATTAAGGTAAACCTGTAATTCAGAGACAAAACTTACAATTCCAAATCTGTTCTTGCATAGTCACAAAAATAGGACCCAAACAGTGTTTGTGAAGAAAAAAATATAGAATTTATTTGTATGTTCTAAATGTTTATTGAATCCAGGGCTATATGACAACCCTCTCACCGGGCAATTTCCCCATACAGACCATTATTATGGACACTGCCCATCTCACCGTGGTGTGCGTATTGGGAGCCTCCGCCAGCTGCCTTGTGCCTCTGCCTGCTCTGCTGCTTTTCTGCCTTTGCCAGTCAAGATGGCTCTGATCAATGCTGGTCTATTACAAACAAGCCATTTGTCCTTACTGATTTCTTTTGTAGGGAAAGTGTGGACTTTATGTTCCTGGCAGAAACATGGCAGCGGAATATGGATTATTCCCCATCTAATTGAACTTTGTCCTGCAGACTGCTGTTTTATCAGCACACCCTGGCTGACGGGTCGTGGCGGTGGACTTGCCGTAGTTTTTAGGAACGAGTTTACATGCCACATGGTAAGCACCGAGTCTTTCTAGAATTGCAAATGTCTAGAGTCGGTCGGCTAAACCCTGTTTATTGTATTTTAATTTACAGACGACCAGGCCCAATTGGCTCCTTCTTATCAGATTTCATAGATTTTTTATCATCTATTATAAAGCTGGACAAAGTCCTAATGGTTGGGGATTTTCATTTTCATATTGATGATACTAGGTGTAATATTGCCTCTGAATTTCTTAATCTCACTGAGACTTTCGATTGCATGCAACACGTATCTGGCTGGCTCTACAGACGCGGGAGGGCATACGTTTGGACCTCGTTTTTACACATGGATTTGAAATATTACTTGTTGGCTTTAAGAATTTATTTGTAAGTGACCACAAATGTATTTTATTTGATATTTGTTTAAAATTGGCCTCTTTTGCATATGAGCCGCACCCGTTTCATAAACGAGGCTGCGGCTGTTCATTTCTCTATGATGTTTGACAGCAATATTGTTTTAAAAGATGGCAATGTGGAGACCTTAGTCCAATCATTAAAAAATCGCTGCTCCTCGGTGCTGGATAAAGTAGCTCCTCTCAAGCTCAGAAAGATCTCATCCATAAACTCATCCCCATGGATAGGCGCAAGTGTCGGATGACCGAGCGCTTGTGGAAAGCCACAAAGCTCGAAGTACACAGGTTGCATCTCAAAGAACTTGTGGCTATCCATAATGACATGGTGAAGGCTGAGAGATCTGCTTATTTCTCTAATCTAATATCCTCCAGCAAGAGAAATCCTAAAGTCCTAAACAATATTGTCTCTCCGGGCACTCTAAATTTGCCAATTTTCTCGAACACTGACTGCAATAACTTTCTTAAATACTTTAAAGATAAGGTTGTAAATGTTTTGGCAAACATCTCACCCTCGTCCAGTCCACCCACTAGTGGTTCCTCTAACCCATCCATCAAATGAAACCCTCTTCAAGCCCACTAGATTTTCTACCAAACTCTTTGTTTTTTAAGGTTTTTTATTTTATCGGTCCCTGCTTAGTTAATATTATAAACCTCTCTCTTTTATCAGGGTGTGTACCCAGTTATTTTAAGCAGGCTATTGTTCAACCTTTGTTGAAAAAACCAAACCTGGACCTCTCCTTGCCAGAGAGCTATAGGCCTATTTCTAAACTCCTTTTCTCTTCTAAAATTTTAGAAAAGATTGTTGCAACTTGTTCAAACACTGAATTTGCACAGGGTGTTTGACAAATTTCAATCTGGTGTTCGAAAACTACACTCCATCGTTTCGTGAATTAGCTTAATCTCACACTGAAAAAATGAGAAAAATCCAACCTTTAATTGAAGTAAATTTATTATGAGAAAAGAAAATCCCTCATCAAGAAATCCTTATTTTTAACAAAACCATGTGTGCCACAATTATTGGCACCCCTGCATTTATATATATAAAATAAAGTAATCATTTTTTATATTTGGTCGCATATTCTTTGCATGCCATGACTTCCTGATGTCTGTGACCCAACAACATCAAAAGACTCTTGATATCTTATTTTCTGGTACTCTTACAAGCGATACTATAACGTCTCTGCATTTGAATTAATCTCTATGGGAATTGGGAGGTGGGACTAGATTTAGCTGTAAATTACACTGGAACACTATGGAACACATGGTTGGCTAACTGGCTGTAAGTAATCAAGGGTCTGACGTATCAAACAAGCCATCACTCTGCTGCCAGAAATACAGAAGATATGGATGGATAACTTGAAGGGTTTCTTCTCCTGACTTACTTTTCCATAAAGTTCAAAAAGAAAATTTGTCAGGAGAAACAGTTATATTGTTCTTTCAAACCTGATGAGCTTTACAGACTGTCTGTACTGAACAACTGTTTAAATGCAATTAAGAACTGGATGGCAAATAATTTCCTGCAGTTAAATGCAGATAAAACTGAGGTTTTGATTATCGCTCCTGATAACCTTCACTCAGTGATCAGGCAGAACCTTGGTGCCTTATCCTGGTCTTCCCGGCTTAGTCTGCGTAATCTTGGTGTGATTTTTGACCAAGCCGTGAATTTTGATGCTTATATTAGGAGGCTGACTCGATCATGTTTCTTTCACTTAAGAAATTTAGCCAAACTCAGGTCTGTTGTGTCAAGAGCTGAAATGGAGAATCTAATACATGCTTTTATCTCATCACGTTTGGACTACTGCAATTTTCTTTTTACCTGCCTTAATAAATATTATTTGGACTGTTTACAAACTGTCCAAAATGCTGCTGCTAGGCTTTTAACACAATCCAACAGATGGTCACACATTACACCTATTGTATCCTCTCTGCACTAACTTCCTGTTAATTTTAGAATTAATTTTAAAATCTTGGTGCTCACCTACATGGCCAGGCTCCACATTATATTATCGACCTACTGCGCCCCTACACCACGAGTCGAGCTCTTAGGTCGTCTAACCAGGGTCTTCTAATTGTTCTTCGGACACGTTTTAAGACTCGGGGAGATCGTGTTTTTCAGACGGCAGCACCTAAACTTTGGAATAGTCTCCCAATAAGTCTGAGGTTTCTTGACTCTATGGATTCTTTTAAAAAGCAGCTAAAAACCCATCTGTTCAGACAGACATTTAGGTACTAGGTAGCATGCGGTATTTTATGTTTTAACTTGTGTATTATGTTGTTTTTTCCCCTTGTGTGTTTTATCTGTTGTTTATCTTTGTTTTTATTTTATTTTGACTGTGAAGCACTTTGTGACTGGCATCTGTGATAGGTGCTATATAAATAAACTTTACTTACTTACTTACTTACTTACAAATATTTTACGTCCTGCAGGTGAAACAGATATATTCACATCAGCAGTATTCGCAATAAAATTAACCTCAAATGTACCTTAACCCAGTAAAACAAATACTACAGCCGCACTATGGTTTATCTATTTATCTACTGTCTTTTTAGTTACGTACAAGGCAAGACCTGATGTTGATTGGCTAATGTTTGTTGGCTTCATGTATTATCATCAAAAATCTGAGAAATACTGTAGTTAAAGAAAGGCAATTTCAGGGCTCATTACCAAAACAAAAAATACTTGTACTTAAATGGCATGATTTCAATCTCTCTTATTTCCAGATGTAAAATCAATACTGAAGAAGCTGATGAGCCCTCTGTAAATATTTGAATAACATTCAATTCTACTTTACAATCATTTCTGCTTCAGCAGTTTACAACACTGACAAGTAATCTTCGCTGTCAATACTTTCCTGTATAATACTTCTGCGAACTATGGAATCAGCTATAACTGAACTCTGAAACAAGCAGTTATTCGTAATAAACAGATTTAACATTTAGAGGTTCCCAATGCATACCTGTCAGCTGAATGAAATGGGATAGACTTTGCCACAGGTAGTCTAAAGTATTTGTTAAAAATGAAACGTTTATATTTTTGATGCAACAAACTGCCGCCGCATAGTGTGTTGACATTTGCCTTTATTAAGGAGGTGATTGACAGATGGCGTTGATTGCTAAGTATCTGTCGCTCATTACAGACTCCTGGAGTGTGCTTGCGTGAGAGCAGTATCCATGCTGGGACTGCTTATTTCCTATTTTAAGTAGAACATAGACAGTCTCTTAGCCATCCGCAACAGCAAGGACCTGCCTTAGTGTAGTGTTTCTTTATCTCGTTTTACGCTACTTTATTAAACCGCTAGGCTAGGCTGCAAGGCTGAACACCTTAGGGCTACAAGCGAATGCCCATTAACTGGTGACCTCTCACCCCAAATAGAAGATTGGGATTTACTCAAATGCACTTGCCATTGATGAACGGCAAGCTTTGAGTATTACTCACAAATACAGTGCTTCACACATTACTTGATACAACAGGCCAAAATATGCTGTCAAAATCATGTACAGAAAGCAGAAGCATGCATTATCAAAGCCATGAGCAATGGTCGACAATGGGATGTTAATGAGAAAAGAGCCTCTTCCATTAATCATGCTTTGCCTTGGGCGATGTCATGCAACCCCCCCCCCCACAGGCAGGCCGGTATGATATAAAGCACCATGATCTGCATGCCAGATGGTTCACTTTTTCTCCATCATTAAGTGCAGTAACCAAATTTAAATGCATTCGGTTGTGGTGACAGGTATCAATGTACGCGTGACCATAAAGGAAGGCCATATGCTGTCTCTGAATCTATTTTCTCCACCATTGACTAGGTGAGTGACTGTAAATGCCCATCTTAATTTTTTTTCCCAATGACGAATGTTAAACAGCAATTACAAAACTGCTTAGGTCCTATACAGCTTTCCGGTGGCCTGGATGGGGGTAGGGGATTCTGAATGGAGCAACATCCATTAAAATGCTCTTTTATTTCAATTTAAATATATAGGATCACCTATTGCAATGTAAAATGCTGAAGTAGGCTACCCCAAAACAATATGTCCGTGAAATGCCCATTAATGTGTAATAATGTGTAATGTACTGCCCCTTTCACTTCTTGTGGCTAGGATAAGTTTCCCCCAAACATTCTTTTTACATTTACATATAAAAAACATGTTTGCAGTTATATCCTGGATATGGTTTTGTAATCGAGACTGTCACAGCCATTCACAGTGTGTCTACTGTGATATGTGAATAATTCATTCATTCTTGCAGGATAATTATGAAAAGCCAATACAAGCCACTTGTCTTATCCCTTGCTTGTCACAATAAGAGTGCTGTGTCTGGGTGTTTCTGAGCCTGTGTGGTATTCCTGGTGACACAAATGGGATACAAATGCTAACCGTGTGCACACTAAGCACCACCTCCAGGGAAGAAATGAACACCGAACCTTTCCTTATGCATATTGTATATCACGGGGAAATGTGTTTATGTTCATTTGAATAAATTTCACTGGAGGGTAAAGTACCCCCCAGGTTTCGCAAGTACCTAAATACATTTGATTACCTCGGGGTTTCAAGCCAAATTCAACAGCTTTGATATGCAGCACATTTCACAAGTAATGGATAATGTCTGCATAGAGCAGCCAGATCAGGTAGCCTATAGGTGTTGCCTGACAACACGCTCCACTGCCTGGACTGTCGGCGTTTGTGGAAGGTGAGCCCTGCTCAGTCTGTTCCATTTCAGCCATCAATCAAAGCCCATCTCTTTGACAAAACAAGGGCTGTCCTTGATGACCAGTTTTACTCAGCCAGGTGTGTTGTTTAAAGGCTCCGCTGGCTTTTCCAACAGAGCTGCAGCGTAGGAAACGAGCGTGCTTCCCCTGCTGCATACTAATCAAGCCGGCCTGAGTGTTGCGCAAGGGGGCTGGGCGAGAGGTGATCGAGGATGAACACGGAACGAGGAGGCTGCTGTACAGCCTTTCATCACCCAGGAACATCAAAGGAAAAGGTCGCTCTCCTCTGTTCCTTCCATTAACGAAGCGCGTACCCTACTTCAGAACCGCGCAGATGCATATTTATGCACAAGCTCGTCAATTATTCAAAAATAAAAAAGGCCAACTGAAAGGCTTAATAATGAGGCTTTTTATTTTAAACATGGAACACGGCTGTGCGATTTAGACTGTTTAACTGTTTCCTGTTGAGATAATCTGTTGGTTTTGTTCTTTAGACCATGTATCGGACATGGATTATGCCTGCAGGATTTTACATGGTCCATTTTCCCAATTGTGGACAGGTGTTTGAGGCTGACCTCGAGCAGAAATGAGTGTGTAATGTAGACAGTGTGACGTGCCAGTCAGCTGGGAAAATCTGCACACTGCCGCTTGGGAATTCTCACGGAACTGTTTGTCAAATCAATCGATAATGGACACGCTTATTTCATCAGTTCAGCCTCCAAGATCAAAATACCCTTAATGTGAGTACGCCATTCAAACGAGGCAAGGCAGCTAACGAAACATGAAAGACCAGCGTTGTTGCATACCGATTTGATTGCATTGCTCGGATGCCAGTTTCAGGGTTAGATAGTGGGATAAACAGCTTGACACAGTCCTATAGCTGCTTTTTTCTTATTTTCTTATTTTCTTATTTCTTAGAGGAGCCCTTCCCTGTTATCAATAGAGGGGAATTAATAGTTTAACATTTAATTATTACGTGTGAGAAAATATGAGTTTGGTCGTATTGATATTTACTGGTTATTTTTTGGTGATTTTCGGCTCACCACACATATAGTGAATTAGGGAGAGTGCCACAGGCTGTCACGCTTGTCTGTACAGTAGTGAAGGCTCTACACAGTGTCGAGTCAGACGGTACCACTTGTACCTCTCCTTTTTCTTCTCTATTGTTATGACTTTGGGGTGCCCTCTGTCCCCCACCAACCCCCACCGCTGCTCCTCCCGAGCAACCCCCTCAACCAAGCTCCGTGTCAATATTAATCACTGTCTGTTATGCCTGATGGCATAAAAGCCCATAAATTCAAAGTGAGCACCAATCAGCAGACAGGAGGGGGGGGGGGGAGAAGGATCCAATCCAGGCTGCCTGGTTGTGTAGGCTCTGACCCTGACAGCTGCCCTATTGTTGTAGGCCACACAGATGCCTTATTTACTCCACCAAACTGGTTCAATAACTAATCGCAATTCAACTAGCAGCAGCTATTCTGGCCACCGCTGTAGGAACAGAAGAGTGTTTCCCCCTTGGCCCAAAGCTTCTGACTCTTAACCTGCTCGTCATGAGCCCTCCGAAACTCCCTATAGCAAGCTAACACAATAGCAGCGGCCACACTATTTTATACTCAAAAAACAAAATGCAGTTTTAACACAAGACTTTTTCTTCTTGAAAGAGGTAAGCAGTCATACAAGATACACTCGATAGGTTGGATTGTTTCATTTTTCACAGCCTGTAAAATAAGAAAATGTCTGAAATATATTTTGGAACATTCTGTCTGCTTCACTTAAGATTTGAATGAAATGTTTGTAAATGTTGTCTAAGCCCATTTAAATAATATTGCCCTCAATTTCTTTTGTAGAATTTGTATTCACATTAATAAGTTCAGAATATGTATACGTCCACAGTACACAGTCCAATCAAGCAAGCATATAAAAGAGTATACAAAGCCAGGTCCATGTGATTTAGCGTAAACAGCACATCAGCGGCAGCTATTAGAAGTTTGCTGAGCGTTCAGATGAGTGAGACTGCTTTACACTGCACCAAGCATTCTCCTTTCTGCCATGCAGGTCTTCTCCTGTCCACTACATCAACCAACGAGTCATCCCTGCATTCAGAGGGAATGTAAAATTGCATAGTTTCCTTGTTCAAAGGAGGAAATGACCGAGCCCATGTCCCAATAAGAGATTGGGCTTGAGTGCTGAGGATCAAAACAATCACTTTTCTGCACCACATGAGTAAAAAAAAATCTAAGCTTAAAAGTAGCCTTCTCCCTCAAATATTTTCAAATCAGATTTTAACAGCAACAAATTAAACTAATTAAGTGTGTCATGACAGTTTCTCTCCCACAGAGAAATCCATGTCTTATTTTAATATATATGTAAAACTACTCATTATGATATCACTGCAATATGGCGCACAATCTATTTGTATTAGAACACAGACCTGTACTTTCGTAACAGTTTTATAACTTCCTCATAAACCAGTTTCTGACACTGGTATATATCTGTCCAAGCTGTAGAAGTGATTATGAATGATGCGTACCATTTCAGTTCACAAGAAATTAATGTACTCTTTTGTTCTTTAAAGAGGACATCTGGAATACAATTTTATATTTTCCCCTTATATTTATTGGTCCTCATTTGGATTCTGTGCGTGCCATTTCAATGAGGCAGCAATACCGGCAGTGTGGAATCATCGCAGGTTACTTTGTTTAGACAAAGCCGCCATGCCTCCGTCACAGGCCTTGTACGTTTCTGTACGCTGTAGCTTTTGCTTTCAGTTTATAAACGATCTGTGAATGAAAAACCCAACAGCAGATTTCTATTAATCCTGATTTCAAACACAGATGACAATTACAACGACGGACGGAGATCAGAGCTGGGTCAAATGAGCTTGCGTCGCTGAACCAGGCACAATCGCGAGTACCAATTATCTATCGCCTCACGCTGTTAATCGAAGACGCAGGTTGCTGATCTACAGGAAGCAGTCGGGCCTCGGCGTTCTGCCTGGGCTGACACCAACAAAAGAGGCGAGCGTCTGGAGTGTGAGGGGCCTAGGCCTCTGGGAGGGCAGATGGCACAGAGAGGCTGATGGGCCCACATTAGCATGAGAATAGGGGGCCAGAGATGACTCAGGTGGGTTATGAGTAACCCTTTTCCCCTCAATTATATTACTGGCCTCACCCAAACCAAATGAGCCCTTCTCCCCTTCACAAGAGAATCGGCTGTCTGCAGTAAATTGGATCACAATGAGAGACATGGCGTCAATCTGTCGACACGTGTACAATGCTAACAATTAATTTTAAAAGGGGACGGAAGATATAGCTGCCCTACCAGTCTCACCCACCACCCCCGCCGTGTAAATAATCGGATAAATAGTATCATTAATTCTTAGTAATGACATAATGGATTACTTCAAGGTTAAACATGTAAACAGTTTTATGTTGTGGGGGGGGGGGGATTCTCATTCATAGCTTATATTCATTGTACGATACATATTCACACAATCAAGCAGAAGGCTTCTTGCCAGTGAACTATATAATTGTAGTTAGTAAAATTCTATATTACTAACATACCACATGCAGGAGACAGAAAATATTCATAGCCTTCATGTTTTATGGCACTGTAAAAAATGCACAGTAGAAAAATTATAATGGCAACAATAATCAAATTGTTACTGAAAAAGCACATAAACAGGTTTGGTGTGTCCTTGAATATCTTTAAAGCAAAGTCATTCTATTGAACGGGAATAAGCAGGCAAAAAAAAAACCTGGATGTTGATTACAATGTGAGGGTCTGTTTTGCACACCTCTGCACAAATCATTTTAATTAATAAACATGTGTGGCCTTGCCTTTGTGATGCTTGTACACTACAGCTTTCCATAGTATTATCAAATCCTCAAATTATATGCTTATTTCTGGAATCAATTTGAATACTATTGTCAACAAAAGCATTATGCATAATACACATGCTTTAGTTATTGGCAAGAATGAGTCTAATAGTTTTTCAGATTTTCTGTGAATTTGACAATCATGAATTCCGTCCACTGAAGCTCCATTTCTCACATATCACAGGCTCCCATGACAGATTCAGCCTTCTTCGTATTGCATACATTTTTCACTCACACAAAATAATATAAAAAATATTCAGATAAAAGATGAATTAATTCAATATAATTAATTAATTTTGGGAGCTGCAGTCTCACTTAATGAACTCGTTGCAGGGACTCTTTCCTCCATGCAGTCACGTCACAACAGCATAAAGAACGGGATGAATGGATTAAGCAGCAGTCATCCTGAATGGTAAGAGCAGTAGCTTCCAACCTTGTTTAACAGGGATCGAGGTCGCCACCCTCAGGTTGTCAGATGTAACAACTGGTACTTTAAAATAATTTCCACATTGAATAAAATATGTCTATTAGTTCATATAAAATTTCTGAGTTATTTTATTTTATTTTATTTGTAAACAAAACAGCTGGGTTATCGCTATTTGGCAACAACTGAAATTATTTGCTGGGATGTATGTTAGCTTGACATCGACTATTCAATATTTTGACGTATTTCAAGTTCAACAGAAATGCATAAATGGTCAAAACGGGCCTTCCTTTTGTGTTTTGTAATGTCTATGTTGTATGTTGAATATAGCCGACTACATTTGTTTCAAAGTTTACTTGTGATGTTGCAATCAAAAAATATAAGAGCCACACAGTTAATCTCAATTCCATCTATTTCATTTTTTATTATAATATAAGGTTGCACAGACAAGCGTCATTCTATTTTCAAAGTTGTGTTTTATATATTTTTTAAAACGATACGTGATATATACATATAAAACTGGTTTCTTTGTCAGATGTCCTTGTGCTGTAGATTTGACCAAACTGTTCAATAGTATAATAGTCACTCAGATACAAAATAAATTAAAGATGCTTCTGTCTTTAATCTGCATATTTAAGATCCTTCAGATGTTCTTTCATGCATATAAGACACACCCCTTTCGTTACGTACAACAGTGGCGTAGCCGTACGTACGTAAGAGCTAAAACGTATTCAAACGTGATGACGTCAGGATGAGGCGGAGCAGATGATTTGAAAGTGGCGGGCGGGCTGCTGGATGACTGTACCGTACACAGATCATCGGCATATAAACAAATAATACTTAAATTTTTATGCTACTTCGCTAAATTCAAAGGGATATATGAGAACATTGTTTCCGTTAATCGGGGGAGTGCGGGTCAAACAAAAGGGAAACGTGAAGCTTGCTCCAATTTTGATTTCCTTTTTTAGAAGATCAAAGTGCAAAGCGGATAAGGTAACGTTAACATGACCAAGATTATGCATAATAGGGCCTGTTCGTAATTTTGAAAGTCATCGAAGCTTTATCTTGCAATTACTATGTAATTAACTTACTGGTGCAGAGGGAAGATAACATTTAGCCTGTGAGAGGACTAGATGGAGATCAAACGTGTCATTTTGGTCCGTTAACTAACACGGTAGCTAGCTAACTAACGTTAGCCATCTAACTTGTCTATAATGGCTCATACAATTAAATTATTTTAAATTCTGTAACCAATGGCTATGGTAGGTAAGTAGATGACATTCAGTTAAGTTACAATGAAATGCTGTTCTTTCAGTGAGTTATGTTACGTAGCGCTTTGGGTTAGACAATGAACTGCTGTGTTATTTCAGTGAGTTACGTTGCGCTTTGTGTAACGTTAGTTAGACGATGAACTGCTGTTATTTCGGAGAGTTAACTTGCGTTGCGCTTTGTGGCTTGCCTATAATTCATCGCTAACTTCAATTTTCTCTACCATCGGCATCAGTTGGAAAACGTTCACGTGTTTCGTAAATTAAAATGGATATTTTGTTGGTAGAAAGTTTACATGGCTTCCATGTGCCCCATGTGAACTGGCAGGAACCCCAGCATGTCAAAGGAAGAGGAGAAGGGCATTCCTGTTCGTGTTGCCCTGCGGTGCCGACCCCTGGTGCCCAAGGAGGTCAATGAAGGGTGTCAGACATGCCTCACGTTTGTCCCAGGAGAGCCACAGGTAGGCTCTGACCATATCAGTTATGTCAACAAATGTACAAGACTTTATTTTCCGTGGACACAGCCTGGTTATCCTCTGTTGTATATGTAGGCGATTTAAAAGTGCTTAATTTGCAAGCTAGCTAAGGTAAGTTAATGTTTGTTTTTCTTGCAGGTCATTGTTGGCAATGATAAGGCGTTCACTTATGACTGCGTTTTTGACCCAATGGCTGAGCAAGAGGAGGTCTTCAACACTTCCGTCTCTCCCCTGCTGACAGGACTTTTCCGAGGTACAGGAACATACAGTGTATGAACGTGTACAGGAACATACAGTGTATGAACGTGTACAGGAACATACAGTGTATGAACGTGTACAGGAACATACAGTGTATGAACGTGTACAGGAACATACAGTGTATGAACGTGTACAGGAACATAGTGTATGAACATGTACAGGAACATACAGTGTATGAACGTGTACAGGAACATACAGTGTATGAACGTGTACAGGAACATAGTGTATGAACGTGTACAGGAACATACAGTGTATGAACGTGTACAGGAACATACAGTGTATGAACGTGTACAGGAACATAGTGTATGAACGTGTACAGGAACATACAGTGTATAAACGTGTACAGGAACATACAGTGTATGAACGTGTACAGGAACATCAGTGTATGAACGTGTACAGGAACATACAGTGTATGAACGTGTACAGGAACATACAGTGTATGAACGTGTACAGGAACATACAGTGTATGAACGTGTACAGGAACATACAGTGTATGAACGTGTACAGGAACATACAGTGTATGAACGTGTACAGGAACATCAGTGTATGAACGTGTACAGGAACATACAGTGTATGAACGTGTACAGGAACATACAGTGTATGAACGTGTACAGGAACATCAGTGTTATACTGTTGCCCTGTTGCTTCACTCAAGGCAGGCGGGGTCTTTAGCCTTAGCCCAAAAGTTTTTTTTCTTTTCAGACAGGCCCATTATTTGCCTCCCTCCATTTCCTCACTTACAAATACTTGGAATGTTTTGTTCATGGGAAATTTCTAAATTATGCTAACCATATACCGGTGACTATTCACTTCCTCTGACGCTGATGGTGTAAACACTGACCGTTTCTATGCCCGCTATTCAAATACATTGTGGAAGTTTCAGATAAGTGCAGGAATAGTCTTTTACTGTGGTTTATTTATGATGATGGTTTGTGGTGTCTTGAGGCTTTAACTTTTTTTCTCTACAGGGTACCACGCTACGGTGCTGGCATATGGGCAGACGGGCTCAGGGAAGACCTTCTCCATGGGAGGCACCTACACCTCTGCTCAAGAGAATGAGCCCACCGTTGGGGTCATTCCTAGAGTCATAAAGATGATCTTTCATGAGAAAGAAAAGCGGCTGAACACCGAGTTCTCTCTCACTGTGTCTTACCTGGAGGTATACACAACTACTTATTACTCTTTTTAATCAGTTGCTCGTCCCACTTCTTTGACCGGGTCTGCTATTCTATAGCATTTCACCACATGCTGCAACAGGTCGTTTTGCCTTTTGTCCAGATCAAATGGAGATTTGAACTGGAAAATAAATGGAAAATCTATGTGCATCAGAAACCTTATGACTGGGTTAAATCAGGGAATCTTAAGCTTGATCCACAGGATTTCCTGGGTTTATTCCAGTGGGTCTTGATTAGTTAAGACTACTGAAGACTTTTTTTTCTTCTTAAAATTTGTTTCAGATTTCCCCCTTTTTTTCTCAATTTGCTAGCCAATTGAACCCTATCTTATTCAATCCCCCCCCCCCCCCCCTCCACTTCCCCCCGTGTGGCAACTGCTTAATAATTCGCCGCCACACAACCCTGTCAACCGGTAGTAGGAAGGAGGGCACCACGTCCTCTTCAGGGCGCGACTCCTCGGGCTCCTGACCGCGATCCAACCCGCCCAAGGCCAATTTGTGCACTACGAAAGTAGTGGCCGCCAGTTGCTGCTTCCTCAAGGCACCGGCCATACTCGGATCTGGCAGGATCGAGGGCGCAAAGCCCTGATCCTCGGTGTGCAACCGCACCGACTGAAAGCCGGCACTTTTACCGCTACGCCACCGCGGCGTCTTTACTACTGAAGACTTTGAAGTGCTCTGAAGTTCTTCATTTACTTTTTTATATCTGATTTTAACAAAATATCAAATGTTGTTTTTACTTTTTACATTACATTACATTATAGGCATTTAGCAGACGCTCTTATCCAGAGCGACTTACACAGCATTTTTTATACATAGTATCCATTTACAGCTGGATATATACTGAAACAATTCAGGTGAAGTACCTTGCTCAGGGGTACAACGGCAGTGTCCTACGTGGGACTCGAACCTGCGACCTTTCGGTTACAAACCCAGTTCCTTAACCACTGTACTACACTGCCGCCCCACTTTGATTACCTTTTACTCTGTCCCAACTCTCTCAATTCCACAGGTAAACATTTAGCATTTATAGATCAGTGTTCACAATTTGTGCCTGTACTGTTGGACCTCCGTGTGATTATATTTGTAATTTGCTTGCCCGTCCATCCGTAAAACAATACCACAAGTACAGCCTGTTTGTAAAGGTACTGCATGGGAGCACACAAAAGAAAATAACAGCATATATTATCTTGTGTATATAATTTCAGATGAGCAATTGCTATTTATTCATGCTGTGCCACATCTATAGAGCTTTTATATTGTGCCTCAGAGGGACGACCATCATAATAAATGGCTGCTTCAGACTTGAGAGTAATTGATCCATCATTGCTCTTGCATTCTCAGCTGTTGTAAAAACCTGAATTGGAAGGAAAGCCCCTGGATTGAGTTCGGGAAGTCTTGGGCAATGCTCTTTGTTGAGAGTCACGATCAATTATCTAACTGTCCTTTAGACACTCGTTATAAACAAGCGATTAGGAACAGACTGTTTACTGCAATTATTTTTACTGCCTAATGTGCTTCATACTGTAGATATACAATGAGGATATTCTGGACCTGCTTTGTGGATCCAAGGACAAGCCAGCCATCAGCATTCGGGAGGATCCTAAGGAGGGCATCAAGGTGTGTTACAGCAGGGCTAACTAGGACAGTAAGCTGCAGGGTGCCCATAGCGACCCCTCGTACTCCATGCAGGATGCCTACTGGGTGTAAATGTAATACTGCATGTAAATCTAATACTGCATGTAAATGTAATACTGCATGTAAATGTAATACTGCATGTAAATCTAATACTGCATGTAAATGTAATACTGGCTGTAAATGTAATACTGCATGTAAATCTAATACTGCATGTAAATGTAATACTGGCTGTAAATGTAATACTGCATGTGGAAAAGGGTGCACTGATGACCGATGCGTTCCTTTTGGGGCTCCAGATTGTGGGCCTGATGGAGAAGGAGGTGCTGACTGCCCAGGAGATGGTGGGGTGTCTGGAGATGGGTAACGGGTGCCGTACGGTGGGCTCCACCGCCATGAACGCCGCCTCATCCCGCTCACACGCCATCTTCACCATCACCCTGGAGCAGCGTGCCAGCAAAGACAGGTGGGGCTCCTCGCGCGTCAGTGAGCACGGGATGGAACTTTATTTAATCAGCTTTGTCTCATTGAGTTTAAAATCCATTTCACATGAGCGGCCTGTCAATATGAACAGCAGTACAATTTACACAGAATATCAAACCAGTTTACAATACACAATACGTGTTGTAAAGGCAATATAGAGACTAATTATAAAGAACTGCTGAGCAGAACACTTTAGGGGGGAGAAATCGATCTAATATTACCTGTTAAAGACATTGAATAGCTCTGCACCTTTGTTCTTTTTAGAGTGGGATTTTAGCTGTTTGACAGGCATACAATGGGCGGCAGTGTAGTACAGTGGTTAAGGAACTGGGTTTGTAACTGAAAGGTCGCAGGTTCGAGTCCCACGTAGGACACTGCCGTTGTACCCCTGAGCAAGGTACTTCACCTGAATTGCTTCAGTATATATCCAGCTGTAAATGGATACTATGTATAAATGCAAAAATGCTGTGTAAGTCGCTCTGGATAAGAGCGTCTGCTAAATGCCTATAAAGTAATATCAGGGCTCAGTTCTTCCTCCATGTTGTGTAGAGGTGACTCCATGGTCTCCAAACTACACCTGGTGGATCTGGCTGGTTCTGAGCGACAGAAAAAAACGAAGGCCGAGGGCGAGCGACTAAAAGAAGGTAAGCTGATTGGCTGGCGCTCCAGTGCTTCACCACACTACAGGCTGATTGGTTAGCGCTCCAGTGCTTCACCACGCTACAGGCTGATTGGCTGGCGCTGCGGTTCTTCTCCAAGCTACAGGCTGATTGGCTGGCGATTTGGTGCTTCAACATGCTACAGGCTTATTGGCTGGCGCTCCAGTGCTTCACCACGCTACAGGCTGATTGGCTGGCGCTGCGGTTCTTCTCCAAGCTACAGGCTGATTGGCTGGCGATTTGGTGCTTCAACATGCTACAGGCTTATTGGCTGGCGCTCCAGTGCTTCACCATGCTACAGGCTGATTGGCTGGCGCTGCGGTTCTTCTCCAAGCTACAGGCTGATTGGCTGGCGCTGCGGTCCTTCACCACGCTACAGGCTGATTGGCTGGCGCTGCGGTGCTTCACCATGCTTCAGGCTGATTGGCTGGCGCTCCAGTGCTTCACCACGCTAGTGACGCTACAGGCTGATTGGATGCTGCTGTGGTGCTTCACCACGCTTCAGGCTGATTGGCTGGCGCTGCGGTGCTTCACCACGCTAGTGATGCTACAGGCTGATTGGCTGCTGCTGTCGAGCTTCACCATGCTACAGGCTGATTGGCTGGTGCTGCGGCGCTTCACCACGCTACAGGCTGATTGGCTGGCGCTGCGGTGCTTCTTCATGCTACAGGCTGATTGGCTGGCGCTGCGGTGCTTCACCATGCTACAGGCTGATTGGCTGGCGCTGCGGTGCTTCACCACGCTTCAGGCTGATTGGTTAGCGCTCCAGTGCTTCACCACGCTAGTGACGCTACAGGCTGATTGGCTGCTGCTGTGGTGCTTCACCATGCTACAGGCTGATTGGCTGGCACTGCGGTGCTTCACCACGCTACAGGTCGGCGTGACGACGTGTCTCTCTCTCCGTTTCAGGGATCAGCATTAACCGAGGCCTGCTCTCACTGGGAAACGTGATCAGTGCCCTGGGGGATGAAAGCAAGAAGGGAACCTTTGTGCCGTACAGAGACTCGAAGCTCACCCGCCTGCTGCAGGGTGAGGACAGTCAAAAAGCCAAGCAGCAGAGGCTTGAGACGTGCCTGTCAAACTGTCGTGCGTGCGTGCGTGCGTGCGTGCGTGCGTGCGTGCGTGCGTGCGTGCGTGCGTGCGTGCGCGCGCGCGTGCGCATTTATGATGAAGGAACAAACGTTCTGCATGCATTGGACACGTCTCGTTTATGTCCTTTTGTTAATTGTCGTCAGATTCTCTGGGAGGCAACAGTCACACCCTAATGATCGCGTGCGTCAGCCCTGCGGATTCCAACATCGAGGAGACCATCAACACCCTGCGCTACGCAGACCGTGCCCGCAAAATCAAGAACAAGCCCATTATCAACGTGGACCCTCGCGCTGCTGAGATGAAGCGCTTGAAGCAGCAGGTACAGGGGTCCCCCAAGGCTCCCCCCAAATGCAATGCATATCATGTTATACTGGGGTACATGCTACATCACACTGCGGGATGTTTCTCCTGCCGTGATTAAGCTCTTGCCTGACACCGTGCTGCTGTTTGGATGTGCTTTTATTGCGTTCTGAATAGGCTATAACAGGGAGGAGGGCTACATTCCAGCATGTTCCATCTCTCCCACTAATTCTCTCAGAACAAAGGAAAAGATTGATTCATAATTATAATCAGTTAAGCTGAATTGAAATGGGCTGAATAGCGATTGTCTTCAATCCATTGTTTAATTTCTTAGGTGGGATGAAAACCTGCACAAACTTAATAGGGTTCAAATGCTGGAGATAAATTCCTGTTGAGACTTTTTTTTACTCTGCCGTTGGCCTTCGATTGTTAATAACGGTCACGTTTCGTGCTTGACTCATTAGCAGTAGGCGTATGGCAGTAAAACATAAGTGAGTACATGCAGCTTTTGATTTCTTTTGATGCTATGGAGGGTTTAAAGGGTTAGTTCTGAATTTTTGACATACTATCTCATTTACGACTTACCCGTGATCTTGTCAATCGATGGAGTCCATTTTCAGCTGATTCCATGCTCTCCTTCATATGGATGTCCAGCTGTTGCTAATTCTAGCGCAACCTAATGGTATCAGTTAGCATCCACTACCAAATGCACTTGCACTTGCAAATGCACCCAAAGCAAATAAAATACCACAACAGACTATCAGGTGGATTTGAGTGTTTATACCATCATTTTGAAGCCAAATTATCGTTGAATCCTTTACTTTGTGATATCGCCTGCAACAAGTTGGGACAGGGACAAAAAAAAAACGAAACACTGGGAAGTTCAAACATCTCACAGGTAAATGGGTGATGCTATCTGGGTATAAATTTAATTGATCATGTTGCAGGCATCAAATTCGCAATTAGCGTATATTTACAAAAATCAATAAAGTTGATAAGGTAAAACATTAAATGTATGTTAAGGAGAATTTACAAATCACTGTTTTTTTTATGTGCATTTTACATATTGTCCCAACTTTTTTGGAATTGGGGTTTGTAAATAAGGAAAATAATAATGTTCCAGCCCTGATTCTGTGGGACTCCATTTCCCACAATACCTTGCTGAGATAAGCAGCTTGCACAGCTTGGTTGGGCTGTTTGATGCGGTTGGGCTGTTGGGTCTGGTTGGGCTATTGAATGTGGTTGGACTATTGGATGTGGTTGGACTATTGGATGTAGTTGGACTATTGGATGTGGATTCTGTTGGAGGTATTTGGGCTGTTTGATTAGGTTGGACTGTTGGATGTGGTTGGACTGTTGGATGTGTGGATTTTGTTGGATGTTTGGACTGTTGGATGTGGTTGGGCTTTTGGATGTGGATTCTGTTGGATGGTGTTTGGGCTGTTGGATGTTGTTTGGACTGTTGGATGTGGTTGGGCTTTTGGATGTGGATTCTGTTGGATTTTGTTTGGACTGTTGGATGTGGTTGGGCTTTTGGATGTGGATTCTGGTGGATGTTGTTTGGACTGTTGGATGTGGTTGGGCTTTTGGATGTGGATTCTGGTGGATGTTGTTTGGACTGTTGGAGGTGGTTGGGCTTTTGGATGTGGATTCTGTTGGATGTGGTTGGGAATGTCAGTCTCTGATTTTCTGACTTGCAGGTCCAGGAGCTGCAGGTGATGCTGTTGCATGCGAGAGGAGGCGTGGCCCCAGTGCTCTCTGGGTAAGGACAGACTTGCCCTAGCAACTGGAACCGGGGTGGGTGGAGCTGGTGTGGGTGTGGCTGGCATGGGCAGGGCTGGAGGGAAAGAAGGGATGAGGATGAGGAGCCAATATACAGTCCAGTTTGCATCACTGTTACTGCTGGTATTTTTGTCTTTTTCACTGACTGGGAGGAAGGAAAGGAAAAGGTGGATAATATGCCATGACACTTACCCGCTTGACATCTCGCATTCCTTCCACAAACTGCCCTTAAATATATATATTTTTTTTAATGAGCCTCTTCAGGTCCAGTTTAACCAGTAGGCTGACCATGCTTTTCAGACTGAATGTTGACCTGCTTGTGCTTTAATGTCCTGGGGCTTCCTTTTTGTCCCCGTCCAGATCGGAGCCTGCGGAGAACGTCTCAAAGATCCTGGAGAAGTACCGCTGTCTGCAGGTGGAGAACGGCGAGCTGAGCAGGGAGCTGAGCGAGTCTGTGGGCCAGACCGCCCTCATGTTTGAGAGGATACTCGTGGTGAGTCTGCACCTCCTCAGAACCACCGCCACCGACAGCGAGACACTCCTGTGCTCCTCCCTCCTCCAGTGTTCTGTCTGCATGGGCATGGAATGCTATTATAGATGATTAACTTTTTCACCCGCTGGCCAGTCTGGCTAGTAGATTCTAGAAATCGCCAGCCATTTTCAACATTTTACCAGCCGCATTACCTTGTACAGTATAAGACAACCTGGTTGGTTACCTGACTGGTGGCTACTAGAGTAGAAAATCCTACCAGCCACAATCAAAATTTTACCAGCGTTTTGCTGGTGGCAGGTGTTAATTTCACACCCTGATGCCCAGCCATCGATATAATGCAAAGTGCTGTCTTCCTCTATGATTTTTTTTTTTGTACCATTTGTCCTTCGAAAATAATAAAATAATAATATTAGCTAGATATTATGATTAACTTTCAATGCCGGTGACTCCTTTTTGAGATAAATCCCCTGTATTGCAATTCAGCGGTAAGCATGCTCAGCAGGTGCTTTAACTGGGGCTCTCGCTGAACGAGTCTTGTGAAACCGGCACTGAGAACGCGTGGTCAATGCCTTTTGTCATTACTTCGGATGAGAGCGAACGCTTTCTTTTGATGTTTTTGCATGTGAAGACGGAACAAGCGAACGAGAAACTCCTAAGTAAACTAGAGGAGCTGAAGCAGCATGCTGCGTAAGTACAGGTTTTGTTTTCTACCTTCATCATCCTCACACTCGCCTTAGAGATAATACACCACTCTGAGGTGTATTCTGGTTAACGATCCACAGTGGGACAGTATTTTATCTGTTGCCTCCACTATTAATGACTTGCAGTATAGTGTCAAATGAGTTAATATGTTTCACCTAATTTCTAATATCACAAATACTTTACACCAAAAAGAGAACATGTAGAGCCGAACAATTATATAATTCACGTCTAACACTTCCGCTTTCCCAGTGGTACGGATTCAGAAAATATTGGAGGCTGCCGTTAAGATTTGGGCGAACTAAAACAAGACTAAAAACCATTAGCTATGTGTTAAATATAGTGATTGTGATTTTGGAGATATAGAGAAAAGGATGGATTTGTTGCCATTACACCACATTATCAGATTTAATAAAAACTTCAATTAACTTAATTAAATGACAAAAAGGAGTTATTTTCCCTAAGACTTAAAATGGTCTTTTGCAGGCACAGACAAGAGATTTAGTTTTGACACATGAAAAGAGTGATTTTTGGATGCAGTTCCCCTTTAAATCCATGTGGAGTCAATCAAATGAAAAATGTTATATAATGAGGTGTTTTGACTGCAGGTGTAAGGTTGACCTGCAGAGGGTGGTGGAGACCCTGGAGGATCAGGAGCTGAAAGAGAATGTGGAAGTGATCCGCAATCTGCAGCACGTCATCATACACCTGCAGGTATGGGCCAGCCCAGCTCTACACGCTCATCTACTCTGGTGCCGTGATTCTCAAGATTAGCAGACCGACATTAGCGCAATATTACTTCTCTCAAAGGTCTGAATATTTTGTATCTCTGTGTTTAAATGGTCAGTCTGGCTTGTTTTAACTCTGGATTCCAGTCTTCCAGGCTCCTGTATTGTGTGAGCAGACAGGCCTGTAATGCTCAGTATCTGCTCAGTATCTGCTTCCTCCTTACGGTCTGGCCCCGTTTCCTGTTTGCGCAGGATGAGAGTGCAGGGATTGCGGCATCTATCGAGGCCCTGGCCTCGCAACCGCCAGGAGAACACGCGGAGCTGGAGCTCGGCGAGGAGGCGGGGCGCGGGAGTCCAGAGGAGTTGGCATTGGTAAGTGTTTGCAGCCTTCGGGACGGTTCATGCGTGGCCTGAAAAGACATGCGCTGATGTTATCCTTTCCCCTCCCCCAAACGCTCAGGGCCTCAGCACCAGCGGCGCAGATAAAAGCTCCTCCGAGGCTTTCTCTACCCAGCATGCCCTGCGGCAGGCGCAGATGTCTAAGGATCTGATCGAGCTGAACAAAGTGCTGGCTCTGAAGGAGGCCTTTGTCAAGAAAATGTGCCAGAGCGAGAGCCACCTGGAGCCCATGCAGACCGAGCATCAGGTAGGAGACCGCCAGTCACCATGGTGACCACAGGGCGTGTAAAGGAAGTTCAAAAAGCAGGAGCGAGAGCTGGGCAGTCTCTGCAGGGCATGCAGCGGCGTGCTGTGATTGGTTCTGTCTCAATGCAGTGCCGCACTGTGATTGGACCAGACACAATGCAAATGCACACTGTGATTAGGCCAATCACAATGCAGTGGTGTGCAGTGATTGGCCCAGTCACAATACAGCGGCATGCTGTGATTGGCCCGGTCACAATGCAGTGGCACGCACGTGTGTGACCTGAGGCAGTTCATTATGTGATTCAATAAGCCAATTAGCTTACTAACTAACCTTCAGGGTTCCTACGGGTGCTTGAATTCCTTGAAAGTGCTTGAATTTTAATGTGATGTTTTCAAGGTTGGGAAAGTGCTTGAATTTTTAATAAAAGGCTTGAATGTCCTTGAAAATTGTAATTTCACTACTTTAATAATAAATCGCTATCTGACTGAATAGTTTGCTTTAGAAGAAAAATAAGTCAGAGACAGCCTAATTACTTTCGCCGTTTGCACAACATATAGATGACGCCGCTCGCTTGCCACTCTGTGCGTGCAGTGATATGCCTCAAGACTACTGTTCACTGTTTAAAATTTCAGTAAAGATTTTATTGAAATTGAAGTTATTTATCTGGTGATTATTTGAGTGATTGTTTCATATTGGCTCAGCCGGGTTATATACAGTAGGATACCAGGTATATATAGAGACAGGTGACACATTTCGAAAATTTGTTGTGTTTTACTTTAATTTGTCACCCCTGTAGAATGCTCTCACTAAACATACTTGTGGTTGTTTATAGCACAATAACCATAACATCTGATGAATGATGAAGTGAAATTATCATTTTGAGTATATACAGTATATAAGTATGTAATTCACCCCAGCCGCGTAAGGTGCTGGAAAAGCTTGAAAATGCACCATGAAAGTGCTTCAAAAGTGCTTGAATTTGACTTTGGAAAAGGTGTAAGAACCCTGAACCTTGCTGTTCAGCGATTGCACTCTTTTTCTCCCAGATTTCTAATTTATTTTAACTTTTTTGCTGGACATATTAAATACTGCATTTTATATTGTAAAGACAAATAAATAAATATGTTTCTTGCTGTTTTACTGAAAAAGGGCAGTGTTGCTGTCTTTCTTCCGGTTGGATATATTAGGCTTTTGCTGGTTCATCATGTTTAGCATGAAGAGAACAAGAGGGCAAACAAGCTGTGGTTTTTGGTAGGGGTGCAACGGATCACAAAACTCACGGTTCGGATCGTATCACGGTTTTGAGTCACGGATCGGATCATTTTTCGGATCAGCAAAAAAAAAAAAAGGGAGACAAGTATATCTTTGCTTTCCATTTATTCTGTAAAACACTTAAAGCAAGGAACTTTTGCCCATGGTCTTAAATGAAAACAACATTCAAGATGTGCAATGTTTAAGTAAAATCTTCAATATTCAATACTCAATTGTTAAATCAAAGTGCAATATGAGGCATGATACCTTCTTCCTTTAAACATGGTAGTGAATGAAAAAATAGCCTGTGTAAACGTTGACGTTAATATTATACTTTAGGTGAGTCTGGCTTGGTTAACATTAGCCATAGCCTTGGATCAAGACGGTCAGGCTTGTACCAACAAGGCTAGTTAGCCATATATATAACGTTATAATTAATAATTAGAACAGTGGTGTTAACATCACTAGCCTTGCCTTATCCATATGAATAACAAAATTAAATACCCCGGGCTCCATTACATATTGTTTGACGAGGCGAAGCACAGACTGGAAAGTAACATAGCGTTAAGGAGACGCTCCTTCTAACGCTATGGACCAGAGCTAAATTGTAATCATAAAACTCCGTTTTTTTAAAAATAGTCATGCACACATTTTTACAGTGCATACGGCAGGCCTTGTTGACGGATTTGGAAGAGATTTCGTAGCTCTGGTTCCAAAAATGAACGAGTATTTAATGTGTTAAATCCGTGAAAATTACATTACAGTGGGTGAGCTGGCTCTCAAACTGTCTCCCCCTGCGAAGAGGGGCGGGGCTTAGCGATAGGTCCAATGCGCTTCAGAGTAAAACACAGCACGCATCTGTCTTTTCACTGCAACTCTGCATCGAGATTTAGGGAATTATTACTTTAAAAAGTACTAGCGGCAGTAAAACTGTAATTCACTATGATGGTTAAATTTTGCAATTAATCCGCGGTTCACATGCGTGCCGAACCGTGGGGGGCGATCCGTACGGATCACGGATCAACTACGATCCGTTACACCACTAGTTTTTGGTATTATTGCAGATTCTTGTGCAAATTATTCTACTGTTTACCACAGTAAAAGTGCAATTGTATACAACTCAAAAAGGTATTTTCTGTTGAGAATTTAGCTTTAAATGGCTAGTTCGTAGTATCTTGAAGGCCAACAAAGCTTCTGTTTATCCACAAGTTCAAAATATGGCTATTAGCGGTTTTGTTTTGTGAATAAGAATAACACTATCACAGAATCACTATTTAGATTAATTTTGTTTACAGAATATTGGAGAACTACCCTATGGTCACACACATGATTACTTTAAAAGCCTTGTAATCACATCCAATCACATCTGCTGTAAATGGATGTGTCCGCTTCAGGGTGCACTTATGGTAGTGCAGCTTTCCCTGATATGTAACCCCACATCCCACAGGAGAACATGCAGGACCTGCAGACGGCAGTCTCGTCCCTGCAGAAGGAAAAAGAGGATCTCGTCCTGGCTCTCCAATCTGCAAAGAAGGACAACAATCAGGCCAAGTAAGAGGCAGCCATCTCCCCCTTCTGCAGGGGTCACATCTGACCATTTCTATACATAAAAGAGGATATTTCTGAAATCCTGCCTGGAATTTTATGATAATATGAGATAGTACATGGGTGAAGAGGAGGGTCTACACCAGGCGTGTCAAACTCCAGTCCTGGAGGGCCGCAGTGTCTGCTGGTTTTCGATGCGTTTCAACATGAGTGATTCGTTTAAAATCATTGACTGGCTAAGAATCCACACACCTATTCCCAAGGCTTTAATTGGCTGCTGATTGAAAGGAAACCACAAATACCTGCAGAAACGCGGCCCTCCAGGACTGGAGTTTGACACCCCTGGTCTACACAATATAACATGTCCTTCAATAGAATATGTAAGTCAGATGTCATATTTTGCTAGTATATTTAAGAATTTTAAATTTGTTATTGGCTACCTTGATATCAGGTTGCCTAAAAAAGCTTAATATTTTGTCCAGAAACACACCTTTTCCAGCATCCAGAATATCTCAGCTAGCTTGTTCCTAACAATGTTAATTCCGGCATTGTCAGTAGTTACAGCAGTTGTTTTGGAACAGTGTGCCAGTGGCAGTGAAGAAAGAGGCTTAAAGATGTGTCTTTACAGTTATAGAGCTCTTGAGGTGAATCTGGTTTGTATGATGTGCTGGGGCATGTGGGTTGTCCTCTTGGGCGGGGCGGGGTGGGGCAGGACAGGGCGGAGCAGTGATAAAGGGCGCCTATGTTCCCCCTCGTCCTGCAGGCTGAGCGAGCAGCGCAGGAAGAGGCTGCACGAGCTGGAGGGGCACATCTCAGACCTGAAAAAGAAGCTGCAGGAACAGTCTAAGCTGCTGAAGCTCAAAGAGTCGTCTGTGCGCAATGTGTCCAAACTCAACGTGGAGATCCAGGTAGGCCAAACTCAACCTGGAGATGCAGGTAGGCCAGCTATAGTGTCTGCAGCTCAGGTACTTTTCAACATAGGCTGGTGCGAGTTTGCGATAATGAAGCCATTCTGTAGATATTTTGAGTGTGGTGGTGTATTTTGTGTAAGTTGGACTGTATTTACAGGGTGAGTGTGGTGTGTAGGTTATACTATATTCAGTGCAAGTGTGGTTCTATGTAGGTTAGACTATTTTTTGTGAGTGTGGTGTTGTGCAGGTTAGATTGTATACAGTGTGAGTGTGGTGCTATATAGGTTCGACTATTTACAGTGAGTATGGTGCTGTGTTATGTAGGTTAGACTGTGTTTACAGTGTGAGTGTGGTGCTATGTAGGTTAGACTGTATTCAGGATGGTGCTGTGTTGTGTAGGTTAGACTGTATTTACAGTGTGGGTGGTGCTGTGTTGCATAAGTTAGACTGCATTTACAGTGAGTGTGGTGTTGTGCAGGTCAGACTGTACAGTGGGATTATAGTGTTGTGTAGATTAGACTGTGTAAACAGTGTGAGCATGGGGCTGTGTAAGGTTAGACTGTATTTACAGTGTGAGTGTGGTGTTGTGCAGGTTAGACTGTATTTACAGTGTGAGTGTGGTGCTGTGCGGGTTTGACTGTATTTACAGTGTGAGTGTGGTGCTGTGCGGGTTAGGCTGTATTTACAGTGTGAGTGTGGTGCTGTGCGGGTTAGACTGTATTTACAGTGTGGGTGTGGTGCTGTGCGGGTTAGACTGTATTTACAGTGTGAGTGTGGTGCTGTGTAAGTTGGACTGTATTTACAGTGAGTGTGGTATTGTGCAGGTTAGACTGTATTTACAGTGTGAGTGTGGTGCTGTGTAAGTTAGACTGTATTTACAGTGTGAGTGGTGTTGTGCAGGTTAGACTGTATTTACAGTGTGAGTGTGGTGCTGTGTAAGTTAGACTGTATTTACAGTGTGAGTGTGGTGCTGTGTAAGTTAGACTGTATTTACAGTGTGAGTGTGGTGTTGTGTAGGTTAGACTGTATTTACAGTGTGAGTGTGGTGTTGTGCAGGTTAGACTGTATTTACAGTGTGGGTGTGGTGCTGTGCAGGTTAGACTGTATTTACAGTGTGAGTGTGGTGCTGTGTAAGTTGGACTGTATTTACAGTGAGTGTGGTGTTGTGCAGGTTAGACTGTATTTACAGTGTGAGTGTGGTGCTGTGCGGGTTAGACTGTATTTACAGTGTGAGTGTGGTGCTGTGCGGGTTAGACTGTATTTACAGTGTGGGTGTGGTGCTGTGTAAGTTGGACTGTATTTACAGTGAGTGTGGTGTTGTGCAGGTTAGACTGTATTTACAGTGTGAGTGTGGTGCTGTGTAAGTTGGACTGTATTTACAGTGAGTGTGGTGTTGTGCAGGTTAGACTGTATTTACAGTGTGAGTGTGGTGCTGTGTAAGTTGGACTGTATTTACAGTGAGTGTGGTGTTGTGCAGGTTAGACTGTATTTACAGTGTGAGTGTGGTGCTGTGTAAGTTGGACTGTATTTACAGTGAGTGTGGTGTTGTGCAGGTTAGACTGTATTTACAGTGTGAGTGTGGTGCTGTGTAAGTTAGACTGTATTTACAGTGAGTGTGGTGTTGTGCAGGTTAGACTGTATTTACAGTGTGAGTGTGGTGCTGTGCAGGTTAGACTGTATTTACAGTGTGAATGTGGTGCTGTGTAAGTTAGACTGTATTTACAGTGTGAGTGTGGTGCTGTGTAAGTTAGACTGTATATTTACAGTGTGAGTGTGGTGTTGTGCAGGTTAGACTGTATTTACAGTGTGAGTGTGGTGCTGTGTAAGTTGGACTGTATTTACAGTGAGTGTGGTGTTGTGCAGGTTAGACTGTATTTACAGTGAGTGTGGTGCTGTGTAGATTAGACTGTTTACAGTGTGAGTGTGGTGCTGTGTAAGTTGGACTGTATTTACAGTGTGAGTGTGGTGTTGTGCAGGTTAGACTGTATTTACAGTGTGAGTGTGGTGCTGTGCAGGTTAGACTGTATTTACAGTGTGAGTGTGGTGCTGTGTAAGTTGGACTGTATTTACAGTGTGAGTGTGGTGCTGTGTAAGTTGGACTGTATTTACAGTGTGAGTGTGGTGCTGTGCAGGTTAGACTGTATTTACAGTGTGAGTGTGGTGCTGTGTAAGTTGGACTGTATTTACAGTGTGAGTGTGGTGCTGTGCAGGTTAGACTGTATTTACAGTGTGAGTGTGGTGCTGTGCAGGTTAGACTGTATTTACAGTGTGAGTGTGGTGTTGTGCAGGTTAGACTGTATTTACAGTGTGAGTGTGGTGCTGTGCAGGTTAGACTGTATTTACAGTGTGAGTGTGGTGTTGTGTAGATTAGACTGTATTTACAGTGTGAGTGTGGTGTTGTGCAGGTTAGACTGTATTTACAGTGTGAGTGTGGTGCTGTGCAGGTTAGACTGTATTTACAGTGTGAGTGTGGTGCTGTGCAGGTTAGACTGTATTTACAGTGTGAGTGTGGTGCTGTGCAGGTTAGACTGTATTTACAGTGTGAGTGTGGTGCTGTGTAAGTTAGACTGTATTTACAGTGTGAGTGTGGTGTTGTGCAGGTTAGACTGTATTTACAGTGTGAGTGTGGTGCTGTGCAGGTTAGACTGTATTTACAGTGTGAGTGTGGTGCTGTGCAGGTTAGACTAGTGTGAGTGTGGTGCTGTGCAGGTTAGACTGTATTTACAGTGTGAGTGTGGTGCTGTGTAAGTTAGACTGTATTTACAGTGTGAGTGTGGTGCTGTGTAAGTTGGACTGTATTTACAGTGTGAGTGTGGTGCTGTGTAAGTTAGACTGTATTTACAGTGTGAGTGTGGTGCTGTGTAAGTTGGACTGTATTTACAGTGTGAGTGTGGTGTTGTGCAGGTTAAACTGTATTTACAGTGTGAGTGTGGTGCTGTGTAAGTTGGACTGTATTTACAGTGTGAGTGTGGTGCTGTGTAAGTTGGACTGTATTTACAGTGTGAGTGTGGTGCTGTGTAAGTTGGACTGTATTTACAGTGTGAGTGTGGTGTTGTGCTGGTTGGACTGTATTTACAGTGTGAGTGTGGTGCTGTGTAAGTTGGACTGTATTTACAGTGTGAGTGTGGTGCTGTGTAAGTTGGACTGTATTTACAGTGTGAGTGTGGTGCTGTGTAAGTTGGACTGTATTTACAGTGTGAGTGTGGTGTTGTGCTGGTTAGACTGTATTTACAGTGTGAGTGTGGTGCTGTGCATGTTAGACTGTATTTACAGTGTGAGTGTGGTGCTGTGCAGGTTAAACTGTATTTACAGTGTGAGTGTGGTGCTGTGTAAGTTGGACTGTATTTACAGTGTGAGTGTGGTGCTGTGTAGGTTGGACTGTATTTACAGTGTGAGTGTGGTGCTGTGTAAGTTGGACTGTATTTACAGTGTGAGTGTGGTGTTGTGCTGGTTAGACTGTATTTACAGTGTGAGTGTGGTGCTGTGTAAGCTGGACTGTATTTACAGTGTGAGTGTGGTGTTGTGCTGGTTAGACTGTATTTATAGTGTGAGTGTGGTGCTGTGTAAGTTGGACTGTATTTACAGTGTGAGTGTGGTGCTGTGTAAGTTGGACTGTATTTACAGTGTGAGTGTGGTGTTGTGCTGGTTAGACTGTATTTACAGTGTGAGTGTGGTGTTGTGCTGGTTAGACTGTATTTACAGTGTGAGTGCGGTGTTGTGTAAGCTGGACTGTATTTACAGTGTGAGTGTGGTGCTATGTAGGTTAGACTGTATTCAGTATGGTGCTGTGTTGTGTAGGTTAGACTGTATTTACAGTGTGGGTGGTGCTGTGTTGCATAAGTTAGACTGCATTTACAGTGAGTGTGGTGTTGTGCAGGTCAGACTGTACAGTGGGATTATAGTGTTGTGTAGATTAGACTGTATAAACAGTGTGAGTATGGGGCTGTGTAAGGTTAGACTGTATTTACAGTGTGAGTGTGGTCTTGTGCAGGTTAGACTGTATTTACAGTGTGAGTGTGGTGCTGTGCGGGTTAGACTGTATTTACAGTGTGTGTGTGGTGCTGTGCGGGTTAGACTGTATTTACAGTGTGAGTGTGGTGCTGTGCGGGTTAGACTGTATTTACAGTGTGGGTGTGGTGCTGTGCGGGTTAGACTGTATTTACAGTGTGAGTGTGGTGCTGTGTAAGTTGGACTGTATTTACAGTGAGTGTGGTATTGTGCAGGTTAGACTGTATTTACAGTGTGAGTGTGGTGCTGTGTAAGTTAGACTGTATTTACAGTGTGAGTGGTGTTGTGCAGGTTAGACTGTATTTACAGTGCGAGTGTGGTGCTGTGTAAGTTGGACTGTATTTACAGTGTGAGTGTGGTGTTGTGTAGGTTAGACTGTATTTACAGTGTGAGTGTGGTGTTGTGCAGGTTAGACTGTATTTACAGTGTGGGTGTGGTGCTGTGCAGGTTAGACTGTATCTACAGTGTGAGTGTGGTGCTGTGTAAGTTGGACTGTATTTACAGTGAGTGTGGTGTTGTGCAGGTTAGACTGTATTTACAGTGTGAGTGTGGTGCTGTGCGGGTTAGACTGTATTTACAGTGTGGGTGTGGTGCTGTGTAAGTTGGACTGTATTTACAGTGAGTGTGGTGTTGTGCAGGTTAGACTGTATTTACAGTGTGAGTGTGGTGCTGTGTAAGTTGGACTGTATTTACAGTGAGTGTGGTGTTGTGCAGGTTAGACTGTATTTACAGTGTGAGTGTGGTGCTGTGTAAGTTGGACTGTATTTACAGTGAGTGTGGTGTTGTGCAGGTTAGACTGTATTTACAGTGTGAGTGTGGTGCTGTGTAAGTTGGACTGTATTTACAGTGAGTGTGGTGTTGTGCAGGTTAGACTGTATTTACAGTGTGAGTGTGGTGCTGTGTAAGTTAGACTGTATTTACAGTGAGTGTGGTGTTGTGCAGGTTAGACTGTATTTACAGTGTGAGTGTGGTGCTGTGCAGGTTAGACTGTATTTACAGTGTGAATGTGGTGCTGTGTAAGTTAGACTGTATTTACAGTGTGAGTGTGGTGCTGTGTAAGTTAGACTGTATTTACAGTGTGAGTGTGGTGTTGTGCAGGTTAGACTGTATTTACAGTGTGAGTGTGGTGCTGTGTAAGTTGGACTGTATTTACAGTGAGTGTGGTGTTGTGTAAGTTGGACTGTATTTACAGTGTGAGTGTGGTGCTGTGTAAGTTGGACTGTATTTACAGTGTGAGTGTGGTGCTGTGCAGGTTAGACTGTATTTACAGTGTGAGTGTGGTGCTGTGCAGGTTAGACTGTATTTACAGTGTGAGTGTGGTGCTGTGCAGGTTAGACTGTATTTACAGTGTGAGTGTGGTGCTGTGCAGGTTAGACTGTATTTACAGTGTGAGTGTGGTGTTGTGCAGGTTAGACTGTATTTACAGTGTGAGTGTGGTGCTGTGCAGGTTAGACTGTATTTACAGTGTGAGTGTGGTGTTGTGTAGATTAGACTGTATTTACAGTGTGAGTGTGGTGTTGTGCAGGTTAGACTGTATTTACAGTGTGAGTGTGGTGCTGTGCAGGTTAGACTGTATTTACAGTGTGAGTGTGGTGCTGTGCAGGTTAGACTGTATTTACAGTGTGAGTGTGGTGCTGTGCAGGTTAGACTGTATTTACAGTGTGAGTGTGGTGCTGTGTAAGTTAGACTGTATTTACAGTGTGAGTGTGGTGTTGTGCAGGTTAGACTGTATTTACAGTGTGAGTGTGGTGCTGTGCAGGTTAGACTGTATTTACAGTGTGAGTGTGGTGCTGTGCAGGTTAGACTAGTGTGAGTGTGGTGCTGTGCAGGTTAGACTGTATTTACAGTGTGAGTGTGGTGCTGTGTAAGTTAGACTGTATTTACAGTGTGAGTGTGGTGCTGTGTAAGTTGGACTGTATTTACAGTGTGAGTGTGGTGTTGTGCAGGTTAAACTGTATTTACAGTGTGAGTGTGGTGCTGTGTAAGTTGGACTGTATTTACAGTGTGAGTGTGGTGCTGTGTAAGTTGGACTGTATTTACAGTGTGAGTGTGGTGCTGTGTAAGTTGGACTGTATTTACAGTGTGAGTGTGGTGTTGTGCTGGTTGGACTGTATTTACAGTGTGAGTGTGGTGCTGTGTAAGTTGGACTGTATTTACAGTGTGAGTGTGGTGCTGTGTAAGTTGGACTGTATTTACAGTGTGAGTGTGGTGCTGTGTAAGTTGGACTGTATTTACAGTGTGAGTGTGGTGTTGTGCTGGTTAGACTGTATTTACAGTGTGAGTGTGGTGCTGTGCATGTTAGACTGTATTTACAGTGTGAGTGTGGTGCTGTGCAGGTTAAACTGTATTTACAGTGTGAGTGTGGTGCTGTGTAAGTTGGACTGTATTTACAGTGTGAGTGTGGTGCTGTGTAGGTTGGACTGTATTTACAGTGTGAGTGTGGTGCTGTGTAAGTTGGACTGTATTTACAGTGTGAGTGTGGTGTTGTGCTGGTTAGACTGTATTTACAGTGTGAGTGTGGTGCTGTGTAAGCTGGACTGTATTTACAGTGTGAGTGTGGTGTTGTGCTGGTTAGACTGTATTTATAGTGTGAGTGTGGTGCTGTGTAAGTTGGACTGTATTTACAGTGTGAGTGTGGTGCTGTGTAAGTTGGACTGTATTTACAGTGTGAGTGTGGTGTTGTGCTGGTTAGACTGTATTTACAGTGTGAGTGTGGTGTTGTGCAGGTTAGACTGTATTTACAGTGTGAGTGCGGTGTTGTGTAAGCTGGACTGTATTTACAGTGTGAGTGTGGTGCTATGTAGGTTAGACTGTATTCAGTATGGTGCTGTGTTGTGTAGGTTAGACTGTATTTACAGTGTGGGTGGTGCTGTGTTGCATAAGTTAGACTGCATTTACAGTGAGTGTGGTGTTGTGCAGGTCAGACTGTACAGTGGGATTATAGTGTTGTGTAGATTAGACTGTATAAACAGTGTGAGTATGGGGCTGTGTAAGGTTAGACTGTATTTACAGTGTGAGTGTGGTCTTGTGCAGGTTAGACTGTATTTACAGTGTGAGTGTGGTGCTGTGCGGGTTAGACTGTATTTACAGTGTGTGTGTGGTGCTGTGCGGGTTAGACTGTATTTACAGTGTGAGTGTGGTGCTGTGCGGGTTAGACTGTATTTACAGTGTGGGTGTGGTGCTGTGCGGGTTAGACTGTATTTACAGTGTGAGTGTGGTGCTGTGTAAGTTGGACTGTATTTACAGTGAGTGTGGTATTGTGCAGGTTAGACTGTATTTACAGTGTGAGTGTGGTGCTGTGTAAGTTAGACTGTATTTACAGTGTGAGTGGTGTTGTGCAGGTTAGACTGTATTTACAGTGCGAGTGTGGTGCTGTGTAAGTTGGACTGTATTTACAGTGTGAGTGTGGTGTTGTGTAGGTTAGACTGTATTTACAGTGTGAGTGTGGTGTTGTGCAGGTTAGACTGTATTTACAGTGTGGGTGTGGTGCTGTGCAGGTTAGACTGTATCTACAGTGTGAGTGTGGTGCTGTGTAAGTTGGACTGTATTTACAGTGAGTGTGGTGTTGTGCAGGTTAGACTGTATTTACAGTGTGAGTGTGGTGCTGTGCGGGTTAGACTGTATTTACAGTGTGGGTGTGGTGCTGTGTAAGTTGGACTGTATTTACAGTGAGTGTGGTGTTGTGCAGGTTAGACTGTATTTACAGTGTGAGTGTGGTGCTGTGTAAGTTGGACTGTATTTACAGTGAGTGTGGTGTTGTGCAGGTTAGACTGTATTTACAGTGTGAGTGTGGTGCTGTGTAAGTTGGACTGTATTTACAGTGAGTGTGGTGTTGTGCAGGTTAGACTGTATTTACAGTGTGAGTGTGGTGCTGTGTAAGTTGGACTGTATTTACAGTGAGTGTGGTGTTGTGCAGGTTAGACTGTATTTACAGTGTGAGTGTGGTGCTGTGTAAGTTAGACTGTATTTACAGTGAGTGTGGTGTTGTGCAGGTTAGACTGTATTTACAGTGTGAGTGTGGTGCTGTGCAGGTTAGACTGTATTTACAGTGTGAATGTGGTGCTGTGTAAGTTAGACTGTATTTACAGTGTGAGTGTGGTGCTGTGTAAGTTAGACTGTATATTTACAGTGTGAGTGTGGTGTTGTGCAGGTTAGACTGTATTTACAGTGTGAGTGTGGTGCTGTGTAAGTTGGACTGTATTTACAGTGAGTGTGGTGTTGTGCAGGTTAGACTGTATTTACAGTGTGAGTGTGGTGCTGTGTAAGTTGGACTGTATTTACAGTGAGTGTGGTGTTGTGCAGGTTAGACTGTATTTACAGTGTAAGTGTGGTGCTGTGCAGGTTAGACTGTATTTACAGTGTGAGTGTGGTGCTGTGTAAGTTAGACTGTATTTACAGTGTGAGTGTGGTGTTGTGCAGGTTAGACTGTATTTACAGTGAGTGTGGTGCTGTGTAGATTAGACTGTATTTACAGTGTGAGTGTGGTGCTGTGTAAGTTGGACTGTATTTACAGTGTGAGTGTGGTGTTGTGCAGGTTAGACTGTATTTACAGTGTGAGTGTGGTGCTGTGCAGGTTAGACTGTATTTACAGTGAGTGTGGTGCTGTGCAGGTTAGACTGTATTTACAGTGTGAGTGTGGTGCTGTGCAGGTTAGACTGTATTTACAGTGTGAGTGTGGTGTTGTGCAGGTTAGACTGTATTTACAGTGTGAGTGTGGTGCTGTGCAGGTTAGACTGTATTTACAGTGTGAGTGTGGTGTTGTGTAGATTAGACTGTATTTACAGTGTGAGTGTGGTGTTGTGCAGGTTAGACTTTATTTACAGTGTGAGTGTGGTGCTGTGCAGGTTAGACTGTATTTACAGTGTGAGTGTGGTGCTGTGCAGGTTAGACTGTATTTACAGTGTGAGTGTGGTGCTGTGCAGGTTAGACTGTATTTACAGTGTGAGTGTGGTGCTGTGTAAGTTAGACTGTATTTACAGTGTGAGTGTGGTGCTGTGTAAGTTAGACTGTATTTACAGTGTGAGTGTGGTGCTGTGCAGGTTAGACTGTATTTACAGTGTGAGTGTGGTGTTGTGCAGGTTAGACTGTATTTACAGTGTGAGTGTGGTGCTGTGCAGGTTAGACTGTATTTACAGTGTGGGTGTGGTGCTGTGCAGGTTAGACTGTATTTACAGTGTGAGTGTGGTGCTGTGCAGGTTAGACTGTATTTACAGTGTGAGTGTGGTGCTGTGTAAGTTGGACTGTATTTACAGTGTGAGTGTGGTGCTGTGTAAGTTAGACTGTATTTACAGTGTGAGTGTGGTGCTGTGTAAGTTGGACTGTATTTACAGTGTGTGTGGTGTTGTGCAGGTTAAACTGTATTTACAGTGTGAGTGTGGTGCTGTGTAAGTTGGACTGTATTTACAGTGTGAGTGTGGTGCTGTGTAAGTTGGACTGTATTTACAGTGTGAGTGTGGTGCTGTGTAAGTTGGACTGTATTTACAGTGTGAGTGTGGTGTTGTGCTGGTTGGACTGTATTTACAGTGTGAGTGTGGTGCTGTGTAAGTTGGACTGTATTTACAGTGTGAGTGTGGTGCTGTGTAAGTTGGACTGTATTTACAGTGTGAGTGTGGTGTTGTGTAAGTTGGACTGTATTTACAGTGTGAGTGTGGTGCTGTGTAAGTTGGACTGTATTTACAGTGTGAGTGTGGTGTTGTGCTGGTTAGACTGTATTTACAGTGTGAGTGTGGTGCTGTGCAGGTTAGACTGTATTTACAGTGTGAGTGTGGTGCTGTGCAGGTTAAACTATTTACAGTGTGAGTGTGGTGCTGTGTAAGTTGGACTGTATTTACAGTGTGAGTGTGGTGCTGTGTAAGTTGGACTGTATTTACAGTGTGAGTGTGGTGCTGTGTAAGTTGGACTGTATTTACAGTGTGAGTGTGGTGTTGTGCGGGTTAGACTGTATTTACAGTGTGAGTGTGGTGCTGTGTAAGTTGGACTGTATTTACAGTGTGAGTGTGGTGTTGTGCAGGTTAGACTGTATTTACAGTGTGAGTGTGGTGCTGTGTAAGTTGGACTGTATTTACAGTGTGAGTGTGGTGCTGTGTAAGTTGGACTGTATTTACAGTGTGAGTGTGGTGCTGTGTAAGTTGGACTGTATTTACAGTGTGAGTGTGGTGTTGTGCTGGTTAGACTGTATTTACAGTGTGAGTGTGGTGCTGTGTAAGTTGGACTGTATTTACAGTGTGAGTGTGGTGCTGTGTAAGTTGGACTGTATTTACAGTGTGAGTGTGGTGTTGTGCTGGTTAGACTGTATTTACAGTGTGAGTGCGGTGTTGTGTAAGCTGGACTGTATTTACAGTGTGAGTGTGGTGCTGTGCAGGTTAAACTGTATTTACAGTGTGAGTGTGGTGTTGTGCAGGTTATACTGTATTTACAGTGTGAGTGTGGTACTGTGTTGTGTTCTGTAGGCTATGAAATCCCAGCGGGTGCAGTTGATGAGGCAGATGAAGGACGACTCTGAGAAGTTCCGCCAGTGGAAACAGAAAAAGGACAAGGAGGTTCTGCAGCTGAAGGAGAAGGTGTGTGCTGTGTTTGCACTTGTGTACACACACCACATGTGCACACGCATGCATACACACTCACGCCACACATACACAGTCATACACACCTTAAAATACTCCTGTTAACATTCCATCATGGCTATACTAAATAAATGAGTTTGCCTTGCTCTGAAACTGCTACATTTGTATAATAAGTAAGTGTTTTGTTTGCTGAACACAGGACCGTAAACGGCAGTATGAGATGTTGAAGCTGGAGAGGGATTTTCATAAACAGGCCAGTGTCCTGCGCCGTAAAACAGAAGAGGTGAGGCTTCATTTTCAAATCGCCTGTGACATTCTAATGCATTTAAAACATATTTATTATCAAATCACCAGTGACATTCTAATGGATTGAAAACATCTTTAGTATAAAATGACCTGAGATTCAAATGCATTTAAACATCTATTGAAAAACATCACTCAGTGTTTCCCACAGGATTTTATGAAACTGTGGAGGGTGGACTCCGAACTGTCTAAGAGGGTCCAGGGGCATGCTCCCCTGGAAGAACATTTTGTCAATTTCAACAGCTAAATGTATCAATTTGGTGCTCTTTGAGATTAAAATGTAAACTAGATCCGCAATTCTTTCACCAGAAACGTGGTCTGATGAAAAATATTCAAAAACATTTTGTCAGTCGTCAATACAGAAACCATCACAATGCTTTTTAACCTGTTGTAGCCCAAAGCTCAGCTCTGTCGTAAGTGGGATTGAAAACTACAATAAAAACAAGTTGAATACTTGTTTATTGACAAGAATCTGATTGGCTTGCTTATTAAATTTGCTACCTCTGTTGATTCTTCTTTGGTGAGGGAAATGGGGGAAACACAGTAGGTTGCGTTTTGATATCGATTGCGTTACATCGTACTGATATCTCCCTTGAATAATCTCTGTGTTATCTTCCATGAGCTACAATATACATGAACTAGGGTATATTATTTTGTCTTTATTTTCAGGTTAGCTTGTGAGATAACATTGTTAAAATAAAAAATAAAAAAAGCTAGGCTAGCTTAATGCAGAAACACTATGTATCCATTATAGTGTACCACAGAGGGTTTAATTTTCACAAACATACTAACCACGTCAGTCTCCTCGAAATCGTGAGTAGATGCAGCCTCTGTGTGCGGCAGGTTTTGTGTGTAAGCAGGGGGGAGGAGCATCGACCAGGGTGAAGAGAGGGTCTTTTTGAAGCGACGGGGCTACACTGCGCCCATAATCCTACAATTTAAAAAAATATATATTTTTTTTAATCAATTTGTAGCGGTTGAGATTAAACTGTGGCAGGCTGGCACATTTTAATACATTAATGGGAAACACTGCATCACTTTCTAATTCATTAAAAACATTTCTATAAAATGACTCGTGACATTCAAATGCGTTTAAAACCATCTCTATTCTAAAATAACCCACAACATTCTAATCCATTTAAAACGTCTATTATAAAACCACCCATAACATTCTAATGTATTCTATTTACATTACATACATGTGGTCTATATTATAAAATCAAGGAAGGAAGAGATTTGTTTGTATGCGGCAGGGCCAACTGTTTAATTTAGTATAGGGCAGGGCCAAGTGTTTCATGTACTATAGGGCAGGGCCAAGTGTTTAATGTACTATGGGACGGGACCAAGTGTTCAATGTACTATATGGCGGGGCCAAGTGTTTCATGTACTATAGGGCGGGGCCAAGTGTTTCATGTACTATAGGGCGGGGCCAAGTGTTTCATGTACTACAGGGCGGGGCCAAGTGTTTCATGTACTATAGGGCGGGGCCAAGTGTTTCATGTACTATAGGGCGGGGCCAAGTGTTTCATGTACTATAGGGCGGGGCCAAGTGTTTCATGTACTACAGGGCGGGGCCAAGTGTTTCATGTACTACAGGGCGGGCCCAAGTGTTTAATGTACTACGGGGCGGGGTCAAGTGTTTCATGTACTATAGGGCGAGGCCAAGTGTTTAATGTACTATGGGGCGGGCCCAAGTGTTTCATGTACTATAGGGCGGGGCCAAGTGTTCCATGTACTATGGGACGGGGCCAAGTGTTTCATGTACTACAGGGCGGGGCCAAGTGTTTCATGTACTATAGGGCGGGGTCAAGTGTTTCATGTACTATAGGGCGAGGCCAAGTGTTTAATGTACTATGGGGCGGGCCCAAGTGTTTCATGTACTATAGGGCGGGGCCAAGTGTTTCATGTACTATAGGGCGGGGCCAAGTGTTTCATGTACTACAGGGCGGGGCCAAGTGTTTCATGTACTACAGGGCGGGGCCAAGTGTTTCATGTACTACAGGGCGGGGCCAAGTGTTTCATGTACTACAGGGCGGGCCCAAGTGTTTCATGTACTACGGGGCGGGCCCAAGTGTTTAATGTACTACGGGGCGGGGTCAAGTGTTTCATGTACTATAGGGCGAGGCCAAGTGTTTAATGTACTATGGGGCGGGCCCAAGTGTTTCATGTACTATAGGGCGGGGCCAAGTGTTCCATGTACTATGGGACGGGGCCAAGTGTTTCATGTACTATAGGGCGGGGCCAAGTGTTTTATGTACTATGGGGCGCGGCCAAGTGTTTAATTTAATATAGGGTGGGGCCAGGTGTTTCATGTGTGTTTTTTGATATCAGGCTGCTGCAGCAAACAAGCGCCTGAAGGACGCCCTGATGAAGAGGAACGAGGCTGCAGAGAAGCGCAAGGACACGCATAACCGCGGAATGGAGGGAGCTGCGGGCAGAGTGAAGGTATTTCAAATCACACACTTTGAACTTGTGCAAACGTCTGCTGTAATCACAGATCTGCATACATAACTGCAGCAAGACTTTCTTTATTCACGGAAATATCTCTTCAGGCTCCATATTTTTTTCTCGTCGTTGAATAGATATGTGAGCTGACTGGTTTCTTTGTGCCGTGTACAGAACTGGCTGATGAACGAGGTTGAGGTGCTGTTCAGCACAGAAGAGGCACGGCGCCACCTACAGGACCTGCTGGAGGACAGGAAGATCCTGGCAGAGGAGATCTCCCAGCTAAAAGACCGGATCGAGGCAGGGGAGCGATCCTCCGCCAAAGTGCGAGTGAGTGAGCTGCTCTTCAAAAGGAAGCGCAAGTCGCCATTTTCGCCTCTGATTCTGTGACACTTGTAAACTATCAAAAATCCAGGGGCTTTTCTATGGGGGGGCTTGGTGGATTTGAGATGATTAAATTGCAGAGGAGCCATGTAGACCTGGTTATTGGGTCCCTGAACAAAGAACAATGAGCTTCAGCTTCATTTATACACCATTATTTTGGAAATATTGTGAAATAACGTGCCAGAATGGTACAGGACGTTCAGTAGGTAATTAGCTTTTTTGGTCATGTGCATGTCTGTTTGCCCCCCCCAAAGAGGCGCACATTTACCATCAGCGAGCTGGAGAACAAGGGCGAGCTGGAGGCCTCCCTGGGGAAGCAGGTGGAGAATCTGGAGACGGAGATGGGACTGAGGTCAGCCTTCCGAGTGATTCCTCCTAAACCCGCCCCCAAACGGAGTGATGTTTACCGCCATCTCTCCCCTTCAGGAGCGCCCAGATCGCCGACCTCCAGCAGAAGGTGCTGGATGCCGATAACGACGGCCGTGTGAAGCAGCGCTGGGACGCCATCACCACCATCGTGGAGGCAAAGTGTGCCCTCAAGTTCCTCATGTCAGAGGTGAGGACGGGGCGGGGTGGGGCGGACTGGACAGGGTGGGGTGGCCGGCGTGGAAACTCCTGCGATGCTTTAATCTGGCTACACTACAGGGGTTGCTGTGATACTGAATCTGAGAGAGGGGCATGTGCTTACATGCCTCCGGACTCAAGCATAATTCTGTCTTCGTTGTGCTTTGAATCTTCTTCCCTCTGCAGCTGGTGTCGGCCAAGGTGTCGACCGCTAAGCTGGAGAGCGACCTGAACCAAGAGAAGGCAAATTACTGTGACCTGCAGCTCATCCTGAGTGATGAAAGGAAGCTGATGTCCACTATGGATGTGGAGCACCAGAGCCACCTGGTGGAGCTTGAACAGAGGCACCAGGAGAAGGTGAGCGGCAGGCCCCCCAGCCACCCCCCCCACGAATCGATTGGGTGCCGCCAGTTTGTCGAGTTTCGTCTTCCGCCTCCGGGTGAGCCGGTGTGATCAGAAGCCGTGGCTGACATCACGTGCTTGGGAAGAGAGCACATGCCTGTCTGCACTATCTCAAATCGACAATAGGGTTGGCTGTGAGCGTTGCAGCGTGAGCGTGATTGGTCATTCCAAATTGGGCAGAAAAAGGGGAAAATACATTTCTGTTAAAAACTAAAAACCCATAAAGCACATTTTACTGCAGATGCATAAGCCCTGTGGATACTGTTATAACCAATGAACCTTGTTCTGCAAGTGAGGCCCTGATACTGGAAGCACGTCAGCTCTGCAGACAGGTGTCTGCAGTATTTGCTCTCACCTGAAGGAACAGTGTTGATGCACCATGTCTTTGCACCCCCAGGTTCTGTACCTCCTCAGCCAGCTGCAGAACAAGCCGGTGGTGGCAGAAGCGGAGCAAAAGCAGGCAGAGCACACGTCCAAACGAGAGCGGGAGCTACTGCAGCGGCTAAAGTTCCAGGTGGGTCAGCTCCACCCCGCCCCACCCAACTCCACCCTGGCCTATCCCTGAGACTGCACCACCCCCGCACTCTCCCTGAGACTGGCTACGTTTCACACCTGTGCTGGGTGGTTCTGTACTGGCTGTGTTTCTAACCTGTGCTGGGTTGTTCTGTACTGGCTGTGTTTCTAACCTGTGCTGGGTGGTTTTGTACTGGCTGTGTTTCTCACCTGTGCTGGGTGATTCTGTACTCGCTGTGTTTCTGACCTGTGCTGGGTGGTTCTGTACTGGCTGTGTTTCTAACCAGTGCTGGGTGGTTCTATACTGGCTGTGTTCCTAACCTGTACTGAGTGGTGCTGTACTGGTTGTGTTTCTAACCTGTGCTGAGTGCTTCTGTAGTGGTTGTGTTTCTAACCTGTGCTAGGTGGTTTCGTGCTGGTTGTGTTTCTAACCTGTGCTGGGTGGTTCTGTAGTGGTTGTGTTTCTAACCTGTGCTGGGTGGTTCTGTGTAGGGATGTGCGCGTTTAGTCGACTAGCCGATTAAACGTTGCTACCATCGCTAGTCGGCACCAGAAATACTAGTCGGTTAAACTTATTATTTTATTAATGTACACATTTAAATGACATATTGACATAATTTGCACTGAAATGTCATGTTTTCCTGGTCAAATGTTGCTTTATAAAAAAAACGAGCATCCGTTACTAATGTTAACAACGCCGGATAAAAAAATTAATTGAAAAAAACGAAGGAAAGAAACAAAACGCATTAATAGCTTGTTCGCCCTGCAAGTTAAACCAGCGAGGTGGAAAGAGTAAGTAGCCCAATAAAACTAATCTAATGTCACATTGATCAGTAGGCCTAATTGTTATTTTTTTGTGGGCCTATTATTGGTAGTTTTTTCTGATGACCGATTATTATTTTTTACTGTATTTGCTATGCGATCGCGTTCACCAAATGAAAATGCCATTGTAATAATCAGGCACGTTTCCTAAAAATGTTTTGTTACAATATTGTTTTCAATAAAAGTTATTTGTTAACTTTTATTTAGTGAATTGTTGTCATGTTTTGTAGGATAATGTGCAATGTTCATAATGCAAGGCACAAAGTGCCACACATTTCAGCGGCATTTAAAATACGATTTGGTTATTGAAGAATGTGATTAACAGTTTCAAATGGCTCTCATAATATACGCAATATTTTTTCGGACAATGTTTAACCTTATAGATTAAATTGTGCTAAATTTTGACTGTTTTCTGAGTGTTTTCTTACTTTTAGACTAGTCGACTAGTCTAAGTTTAAACTTCCGTTTAAACGTCAGGGAAATTAGTCGTTAGGAACATCCCTAGTTCTGTGCTGGTTGTGTTTATAAACCAGTGCTGGGTGGTTCTGTACTGGCGGTGTTCCTAACCTGTGCTGACTGTTTCTGTTGACAGGAGGATGAGATTGAGAAAATGAGGGAGCTGAGTGAGCACAATCAGAGGCTGATGGAGGAGAATGAGCAGTACAAGCAGGTAGAGGCACATTCACTAACATCTGAGTCAAGTTTTTACTAACTTTGCTGAAGCTTTTTTAAAGAATGGGCTCAGATGGATCTTTGTATAGCTTTTCCTCCTTATTCTTTCTGCTGTTTGTCCGCAGAAATTGACGTTGCTTCAGGTGGCGAGCGCAAAGAAAATGACTGTTCTGGTGCCGACCTCGAGCCAGTCTCCAGACACGTCTTTCGAATACGTCCCCCCTAAGGTACCTCAGGTACCTTTTTCCATTTCATTTTATTTTATTTATTTGTACAGGAAAAAATATTAAAAGTAGGAATACAAGAGTACACAATATACTTATAATCCTGGGCCCAACTGGCCCAAACGGATTTCTGATATCCTGTCCTGCAGCTTAGCTAAAGACACAAAAAACGAAAGAAAATAAAAAATATAGGAAAAAGGAGGTATGAGTGAGAGGTGTGTAGGCGGCACTATGTTTGGGTGTGCCATCTACGGAAAGGATTAGAAAATGAAAGGTGCTCAACTCAAAATCTGTTTACCCATAATTGGGTGCTGAATCCCATAAACATGTAATATGATAGAAAAAAACGGACAGCACTCACTAAATACTCGTGAAACTATGGGCCGGATTTACTAAGGACACAGTCGCAGCGCAAAACTATAACCTATATTGCTTTTTCGGTCGCAGATACCACCACATTAACGACCGATTTACTATCACTGGTCCTAATTACGCAATCAAAGAAATTAAACGCCCCCATTCACAATTTTTGCGGTAGGAGACACCTATAAATATGCGGTAGGAGACACCTATAAATATGCGCTAATAAATGGATACGGAGAAACCATGCATGCACAAGTCGCAATATGACCACAAGAAAAATTAAACTTACATTTACGAGGTACACAACGCTGTATTACAGCATATACAACAATAATGAAGAGGATAAATTTTTGAAATGACAGCACATACAAAATGTATTCATGAACAGTAGAGGATGTAAAGAAAAGATGGCATGATTTTAGAAAAACATTCCTACAACATAATGCGGGTGGTGGTCCAACTAAAGAAAGAATATCCTATTAACACCGATAGAACAAAAGGTGGAAGGTATGCAAAATGGACAAGTCGTGGGAGGAATAGACACGGATGAACTTGTGACGGGAGAAGACCACATGGTGTCGAAAGGTAACTATTCACAATTCATTATACTGTACGCCCTACTGAACGCATATAGGCACAACAGTTGTTTAAATTCAGAACTGCGTTTTTATACTAACTGCTAGCTGATGACTTCAATAGAAATCTTGCATCCTTTCAATAAAACAAATATAATGTCATATTAGCCTATATCTGAAAGTGAGAAGCGATTAGTACTTGTGTGAAACATGTTTAAAATCCTGTCTCCTTTCGAGTGCTATGCGTGTGAGCTATAGTCTATATCAGCACAGACCGATTACGCCTGCTTTCAGGAGATCTAAAAATTCTCACGCGAAGAGGAGTCGCTATTAATGCCTGCTTTAGTAAATAAGACAGAATAATTAATTGGCCTAATTTACATAATCTCCACCCGGTTTTAGCTTTTTCACTCCAGGTATACTGTACATATGCATGAACACAATTAACTGCATCAAAAGAAAAGTCGCAGAGTGACGTTACCCCCGCAAATGACATCCAAATTTTTACCCATTACGACCGTTTAGTAATTCCGATTTATTTATTTTTTTGCTACTTCTAATCGACTGCTTTTGCGTTGGAAATTGCGTTGCAATCCTTTAGTAATTCAGGCCCTAAGAATTTATTTGAGACACTTCAGTGTGCTCAACGTGCACACAATTTGAAAAGTCCGACCATACATCTTGTCCATAAATGGACCAACCCGATATCATGTGATATACCACCAACCTGGAAGGCATTGGGATTTATGACTAATCATGTGAACACATCTTTATTAGCCAAGATTGACACTAATCAATTATACACTTAATCAGTAATACGTGACAGTGATTATTCTATCGTCCATGGAACCTACTTCAGCCCAAAGACTAAATAAAACATGACTCAATAATAAACAAAAATTACCTAAGTAAATTAGAAAAAAAAGGGAAAATATTTAATAACAAAGAACTACACTATGGATGTGGAGCATGAGTGAGTGCGGTCCTTTTATTATATTATATCTATGGAAAGGAGATGTTCCATTATAGCAGAAAAGGATGAATATGATTGGTTTATTTTTTAAATGGCATTTTTTGATTTTGGGAAGCTGGTTCACAGTACGGGTCAGTGGGGACATGACTGGTTTGTAATCAGATGCTGTTTGCATGCGTGCTTGCAAGATGAGGGTGATATAATAATTCTGTGGGATGAGGGGATTGCATTCCGGATTTTGGTGTAGTGATGGTGGAACGATTAGTGGGCGGCTGCTCAGTAATTTTAGAGAGTTTCCAGTGTGAAGGACAACTTGATTTGTTGATGAAAAAGTTGTTGAGATATATACAGCTCAAGTTTGTGAACCCTTTAGAATTTTCTGTATATCTGCATAAATTCGATCCAAAATGTGATCACATCTTCATCTAAGTCCTAAAACTTGATAAAGTGAACCCAGCTCAACAAAAAACATTATTCTATTGTAATTTATGGTGTCCAATATGTCCCCCCTAAGGTAGCTCAGTGTCCAATATACCCCCCTCTCCCCAAGGTAGCACAGTGTTCAAGCTTCATGCGTTGCAGGAAGGACATTTATTTACAGCCTGATGGAGCTGCCCTGTTTTCCCTCCAAAGCCTCAGGGTCGCCGGTTCACAACAGCCAGGGCACCTCGATTCAACACCACCATCGACGTCGACGAGCTGGTGTCCCCCTCCGATTCCGAAGGAGAAGATAAGGCGGATGAGTGGGTTCCTGAGAAAAACAACGGGCGTAGAAACGGCAGGAAAAACAGAAAAGTAACTGGGGTAAGAGCACAAACCAGACCAGACACTCGGCAAGGCCGCGCGATGAGTGAGGTCGGGTGTGTAGACGCTGACGCTCGCGCTTGCCGTCCCAACAGTGCGCCTGTAAGGGGCGCTGTAACAACAAGATGTGCCGTTGCCGCAAGGGAAAGATGACCTGCGGCGAAAACTGCCTGTGCAGCCGAGAGAAATGCCGCAACATGGAGATTGCGTCGCCCGCTGCGGTAAGCCAGGCCCAACGCGAAAAGCACCACATCCGCTAACGGTCACCACGTCACCGCGAGGTTCTGACATGGCAGGATGATCGTCTCTTCTCTGCTCCAAATACAGGACTCGAGCGAGACGAGAGACTGTTCGGGGTTCGCCCCTCAGGACCCAACTGCTGCGAGCCTGGCAGACGCCACCTTCTTCAAACCCCCCTGTGTCACTCCTACCGTGAAGGTATGTTTCAATATCAGGTAGGGATGACCGATAATTTCAGGTAGAGGTGACCGATAATATCAGGTAGGAGTGACTGATAATATCAGGTGTCAGGTATTCTCATACCGTCCTGCCATCCTTGAAAACCGCCGGGTATGTGACATAGCTATGATCATCTTTTCAGATTGTTAGAACTAATTGTATGCAATTTATAATACACAACTGTAGACTTATTTTTTAAAAGCAGTAGGGGGAAGCTTTGTATAATCTTGTTTTTTTGGCACTCTGTGATGGCGTTTTCCTCGCTTCCCTGCTGCAGTCTGATAGATTATCTGCTGGACGTGCCGATATGAAATGAACATGACAGTTAATTTTTTCATATCTTACTTCTGTGGTGACTGATGGATGAGATTAGATGCCATCGGAGTTTTAGACGCCATCGGCGCAGCAGGCCTGTCTATGGTACTGCTGCCGCTCGGCTGCATTCTTACACAAATGCACAAAACCACACCGAGTCAGCAGTTAACGTGCAGTCCACAGCTGCTCAAGCACCCTATTGATCATTTAATTTCTGAAAGGATAGGCGGCATATGCGTGGCCCCAACAAAGACCATTACGTGACCAGCAAAGACCAAACGGTCACTTGTATTTTGTGACCTATTTCCTATTAAATTAGCATTGAAAATAATGCTTTTTGATCTGCTGGGTGAACCACGAGGAACCAGCCAGCCAGAGTGACGGCAAGCACATGTAGCGCCGTCAGGGTGCGCATGGGGTACTGGGCGTGGCTACTGAATTTCCATTATTTTCGTGACCAGAGACGAGGAGCGCACAGCTCACGGCGCGCTTTGCTCGCAGGTCAAAAATGAACTGGGTTAGGCTGAATATTTAGCCGTGGGTGTGTTTCAACTGGATTCAGCCATAGCCAGTCAAATTACCTCTTTTCAAACCCTGTAAGAGCCGTGCGCATTGCCACCCGGAATACTGGCAATTTCCGACTACCACTGCAGTAGATGACGATATATCTGTTTTGCATTGATATCGCAACAGAATGTAAACTATCAGCTGTACATTGTTGGATCCAGCAGTCCTGCCATTTTACTCCTTACAGTATATCGGCACCTCTCTGTAGAAGGCGCTGCATGTCTGAGCTGGTCCGAGTCAGGATGTGCAAGTTTTTCTTTTTCTGTGAGGACTATAGATGCAGGGTTCAACATTAAGGATTTTTCTTACAAGTAGGTCTGAAATCTACTTGCCCAAACTCAATTTTAATTACACAATAAATAAACATCCTGCCCCCCCCCCCCCTGCCCACTACAACTACCGTACATCCTTCATGCCCTCTCCCCAGCACCTAGCCATCTGTCAACCACCCTCTGTGAGTTGAACTCTTCACTTGCAGGGCCTTCAGTGCTCACAAAGAGGAGTTGAAACCAAAAAATGTATTTCTGAAAATCAACATAAATATCGTGCTTAAAATATCAGTTTAACTTTAAATGAACGTATTATGGACAATAACTGTCCTTACATGTAATTTTATGTGATACATGGACTGTTTTTGCAACTATTAAACTCTCATTCTCCAAACATTCCATCAATGATGAGAGTAGTACTCTGACGGCACCTAAAACGCATCACTACTGTTCTATTCAGTGTCTCGCGGTCATTCTGTCAGTTGACTTGTTCAACTGTCAGAATTCTGAAAGACTGTCAGGTCAATATTTTCGCTTGACACTGTATATCCTGCCTTATAACTTAAAAGTCCCAGCGTATTGGTGAAAGCGAATTGGAAAATATATCACTTTTAAAGATTTAATTCCATCTTCTTCTGGGATTTTTGCGTTTATTGATGGTGTGACAGAAATGTTCGGTGCCGCTGAACACAAACGTTAGAATTACATTTTTTATCGGTTAGTACTATCGGTTTCTGCTAGCTTCATCATTCTAGCCTCATACGGTGATCAATAAAGGCTAACAACATACTAGCATTTACTTCTTGTAGGTTTTGTCACCAGTGCAGTAATGTAAAAAAAAAAGTCAACAAACTACGTCAGAAATGTATTGTCGAGCTCACGTGCATTCACTGCTGTCAACGTTCTAAAGCTCCGGTTTGGCCTCCCTGCTGCCGCTGAGCCAAAGATTTTACATCTGCCTCTTTCTCTCTGCCTGCACACCTTGGTGACTGGTAGCTAGCTATTTGTCAAGAATCTTTCTCTTTTAATGCTTTGATTAGTCTCTTTTCTTTTTTACAGAAACACGTCTCACACACACACACACACACACTGCTGCTGTGCTTGCTCGTGAGATTTTGCTAACTGTAATCATGACTGCTCTGAATCGTCACTTGCTCACTCGGGCAGGTCACTGGTCTGTTTTACGTGCCCAGCACATGGTTTTACTTGCCCCAGGCAATCGGGCAATCGTTAATGTTGAACCCTGATATGTGTTATGTGTTATGTGTATCTGGTCGTTCCCTTTCTGTGAGGACTGTGTGTTATTTGTATCTGAAAGTCCCCTTTCTGTGAGGACTGTGTGTTAGGTGTATCTGATAGTCCCCTTTCTGTGAGGACTGTGTGTTATGTGTATCTGATAGTCCCCTTTCTGTGAGGACTATGTGTGTTAGGTGTATCTGATAGTCCCCTTTCTGTGAGGACTGTGTGTTAGGTGTATCTGATAGTCCCCTTTCTGTGAGGACTGTGTGTTAGGTGTATCTAATAGTCCCCTTTCTGTGAGGACTGTGTGTTAGGTGTATCTGGTCGTTCCCTTTCTGTGAGGACTGTGTGTTAGGTGTATCTGATAGTCCCCTTTCTGTGAGGACTGTGTGTTAGGTGTATCTAATAGTCCCCTTTCTGTGAGGACTGTGTGTTAGGTGTATCTGGTCGTTCCCTTTCTGTGAGGACTGTGTGTTAGGTGTATCTGGTCGTTCCCTTTCTGTGAGGACTGTGTGTTAGGTGTATCTGAAAGTCCCCTTTCTGTGAGGACTGTGTGTTAGGTGTATCTGGTCGTCCCCTTTCTGTGAGGACTGTGTGTTAGGTGTATCTGATAGTCCCCTTTCTGTGAGGACTATGTGTGTTATGTGTATCTGGACGTCCCCTTTCTGTGAGGACTATGTGTGTTATGTGTATCTGGTCGTCCCCTTTCTGTGAGGACTATGTGTGTTATGTGTATCTGGTCGTCCCCTTTCTGTGAGGACTGTGTGTTAGGTGTATCTAATAGTCCCCTTTCTGTGAGGACTGTGTGTTAGGTGTATCTGGTCGTTCCCTTTCTGTGAGGACTGTGTGTTAGGTGTATCTGGTCGTTCCCTTTCTGTGAGGACTGTGTGTTAGGTGTATCTGAAAGTCCCCTTTCTGTGAGGACTGTGTGTTAGGTGTATCTGATAGTCCCCTTTCTGTGAGGACTGTGTGTTAGGTGTATCTGATAGTCCCCTTTCTGTGAGGACTATGTGTGTTATGTGTATCTGGTCGTCCCCTTTCTGTGAGGACTATGTGTGTTATGTGTATCTGGTCGTCCCCTTTCTGTGAGGACTGTGTGTTATGTGTATCTGGTCGTCCCCTTTCTGTGAGGACTGTGTGTTAGGTGTATCTGATAGTCCCCTTTCTGTGAGGACTATGTGTGTTATGTGTATCTGGTCGTCCCCTTTCTGTGAGGACTGTGTGTTAGGTGTATCTGATAGTCCCCTTTCTGTGAGGACTATGTGTGTTATGTGTATCTGGTCGTCCCCTTTCTGTGAGGACTGTGTGTTAGGTGTATCTGATAGTCCCCTTTCTGTGAGGACTGTGTGTTATGCGTATCTGGTCGTCCCCTTTCTGTGAGGACTATGTGTGTTATGTGTATCTGGTCGTCCCCTTTCTGTGAGGACTATGTGTGTTATGTGTATCTGGTCGTCCCCTTTCTGTGAGGACTGTGTGTTAGGTGTATCTGATAGTCCCCTTTCTGTGAGGACTGTGTGTTATGCGTATCTGGTCGTCCCCTTTCTGTGAGGACTATGTGTGTTATGTGTATCTGGTCATATGTCCTCAGCAGCTGATGGAGATCGGGGACATGGCACAGCTCCCTGCTGATCTGAAGCTGGTGAGGAAGCCGGCTGCTGTGGACGAGGATGAGGATGAGGATGCGGCCAACACAACCAGCTTCCTGAAGAAGAAGAAGCGGGTTCTGATGAACAGCCAGAATAGTTTCTTCTCCGGGTGCACGCCCATCCGGGAGGAAGCCTGAGGTGGGCCCTCAACCCGCCCCATCAGGGTATCCCCCAGCCATTGGTTTATTCAGTGTCGTCTTCTCTTTCTTTGTATTTTCATTTGATAGTCTGTCTTTTTTGTGTTTTTAATTGTCTAAATACTAATTCATGAATAAAGCATAGCTCTATCAATCTGGAAATGTAGGCCTTTTGTTTTTCTTTGTAAATTACACTAGGAACCATTACATTGTTTTTGCCTCTGACCTTTAGAACTGTTGTTTTTTTAATTATTTCACAAAAAAGCCATTATGAGGACTAATACACACCAACAAGCAGAACTTTTGTAACATGGAATGTAGAATGAAGTCTGTAAATACCTTGTTCTGTAAAGATTTACCTTTTATATCTCCAACTGATTTTTAGATGAGATCAGATCTCATCAGATCAAGCTTTTTTTAATGAAGCACATATTCATGTCCATCCAAATATTAAAATGTTTAATTGAAAAAACTTTTGTGTGTTACGTATTGTAGAACATCCTTCAATGCATTATACTGTTAACTGTTCCCTCACTCATCTGTCACATACACGCGGACACATGTGTCACAGATGTGCGTGCACACACACACACACACACACACGTGAGCACGCTCACTGTTGACCGTTATAATGGGGTTCTTTTTATTCATAAGTAATGGTCTTGAATCTGGAGTGGCTCATCCCATTTCCTAGAATGCAGGAACTAAATCAATGTTAAAGCCCTCCATCATGTGGAGCGAGCCTGAATCAATCCCTGCAGGGCTACAAAGTTTAAAGCGAGTCCTCTCCCATTTATAATGTGCATCGAATCGCATAACCCTAACCCTAACCATTTTAGCATGATGCAAAAGAGAAGCGTAAGGATTTTTAAATGCTCATTACAGTTCATTAAACACATTGTGTAAAAGGCTGATGTTTAAATGAACGCATCACGCAATGTATTTGGACAGTTTAGCTGTTATTTAGGTTTACGTACGTTACATTGATGCTTACCTTGCTGAGGTGTCAATCATCAGTACAGAAGCCTGCCGTCCAGAGGTCTAAATTCGGTGTCCACCTCATCCCTCACTCTTACAGGGGCCGGGGAGTCGGTGGTCCTCTGACTAAATTAAACTTGCCGTATTACACAGACCACAGTCTAGCAGTAATGGCTGGAAATTCAATAGTTTGGGACAAGTGTCTTTTACAAACGGACAAAGAAATCCATCTCTTACAGCACAGTATACACGTGAGAATAAGGATCAGGAGTAGAGTGTCTCTAAATAACAAGGGCGTTATTTCACCAAAATAAATAGATAAAATACTTTTCTTAGTGGAAGAAGATATGTTTGGATGGTTTAAAACCATAAAAGGATGGTGAAGTGAAACACCCGTTCTTGTATGTTATGATTGTGTCCCGATTGCTACTGGGATGGCAGAAAGACATGAGGAGGAACGATTTGAAATTCAGCACATGACTAAATCAGGGCTGCCCTACCTATGTTCCTGAAGATCTACCTTCCTGTAGGTTTTCATTTCAACCCTAATTTTGCACACCTGATTCTACTAATTAGCAGCTCAACTAGGTCTCTAGCTGTTGAATGAGGTTAGCTTTGTTAGGGTTGGAGTGAAAACCTACAGGACGGTAGATGAGGACTATGTATCTCCAGGAATAGGGTTGGGCAGCCCTGCTGTAAATGCAAACGGCCTCTGAGACCTGGCTGGTTTACTTTTCACTTCTGAATAGATCTACAATTTTGCTTTCTAGCCAGCCATTAGACTTCTATAATTGAAAGGTTGGAAGGTATGAGTTTTAAGATAATTTTATTTAGTCTCTGCTCTGGCAACCAGATTCAGAGTAATTATCTCAAGTTGATCTACTGTATGTATGACAATTACAGTCATAAAACTAACAGCATTTGAGAGTATTGTTACTGCATACTAGGTTACTCAACTGTTGACTCCCAGAAGGCTTATCCAAATCTAATTGTGTTTGCAGTACGATATCAGTCTTGCATTCTTCGATGATGAGTGCCTGCTATAATTACTTGTGAACATACTCGCATGAATAAAGATATGTTGTTTGATTTTAGTCTAAATCGGGGTTTTCAGCCAGGGACCCCCCACCCAGGCTCAACGGCATCCAGGGTACCCCCATCATAAGTTAAAAATAAAAGTGGTTGTATTTTAAAATATATATATTTATATGTTGAAACATTTCCCAAATCTATGTATTGTCATTGCATATCAAGTCTGACCAGGACCCCCTGTTGAAAACCCGTGGGTCTAAATGGTGATAAAGCAACACAGTGGTAAAATGAACAAATTACACCATAACCAGTGTGCAAAGGTTTCCTGTTTAGCCTTTACCCAATTTCAGTTTTCAGGTTTGTTGAGTGCAGGATAATATTTGTGGGGAGATATAAAGGAAATGGCTGATGAGTCATCAAGATGGCGACAGGAGGAGCCCCCCCCCGGCTTCTCTCTGGATACTGTAATTGTTAATTGGAAAAAGCAGAAATAATTGCAGGTCGCTCCACCCCTGCATGTAAGCCCTTCAGCTGATGCTTCTCTTTCCTGTGCCATCTGACATTTGAATGAACAGAACCCGGGGTTTATGTGTCTGTGCTGTTGTTGACTGTGCAATCGTTCTCTCGCCGACTGCCTCATAATCCCTGATCCTCGGCGACTGTTTTATAATCCCTGATCCGCTTCTCTGGCCTCTTGCCTGCAGCCCTGACAGTGTCTGGCAGGTTGAGATATTTTCACATGAGGTGTTTCAGCGCTTGTTCCCAAATCACAGCGAGCCCCTGCCCTGTCTCTCATTTTCGTGCTGTAGGCAATATTCTTCACACAATTAAAATGCTAAGTGGGCCCTAACTGCTGTTCCTACACTTAGTGGAACTGCACTTGTGGTTTTTCAATGCTGACAGTATACTCACCCCTAGGACACAATTTAATGGTCATTTTTAAAGTGACGTGATAAATTACTTCTTGTTTCTGGCATTTAACATGTAGGTGGCACTTCCTGGCTGCTAAATGGCCCACGGGAGCCATGCAAAGTCAATTCCCCGGCTGCTCGACCTGCTAGTACATTCCCCTGCATCATCTGCATTTCGGGGTGGTGTGCAATACGCTCCATGCATAGCCCTGCCCAGTACTGACATAAGGCCAGAAAATTCTGGGATTTATCCTTTGCTCTATTGCCATGCTGCTCTTTTGGCTGATAATTGCTATTTATTTGTATTACTAGTGCACTGCAGCAGTTTATAATAGATAACCTCTTTATGTGCATGTGCTTTATGAGTTAAATGGGGGGTAGAGGTCATGACACTCTGGACCACGTGGTTTCTCTCAGCCCGTAGTTCATGCCAGTTATTTCCCACATTTCATTACGCACTCAGAACGACTCACATCTTTAAATTCAGCGTTTCTTTCTCAGGTTTCAGCGAGTCGGTGCATTGCCAGCTTGGGCTATTTTTGAGAACATTCTTCCTCTGTTGCAGAGGCGGCACGCGGAGGGAATGTTAAATAAAGGAAGCCGCATCTTTCGCGTTTAAATCCCCCCCTTGCGTTTTCACTCGGTTTGTTTTCGAAGCCTGATCGTACTTTTAAAGGCGGTTTTGCACACTTGCACAGTGGGCAGAAGAGGGTGTGCAAATGCGGACACTTCTAGGCATAACACGGTAAGGACATGGGCACCGTGCCGTAGTCGGAATATGATCGTCAGCGCTTTGCTGAATATGTTCGTATTAGCCGTGTGTGTCCATATATTTCCCGGGTGAACGATAGGCTATTGGCAGGAAATGCAGTCTCAGTTTTACATTTATATATTTTTTGGGGTTGTCCATCTTAGGCTATTTGTTAATGTGGCATCGGCAAGATATTTGCCGGCGCCAGACTCAAATCGTCATGCTCTGTACAATAAACTAAAATAAATTAGGATAAATGGCAGGTTTATCGTGCCGATTTGCGAATAATAGGCTATAGATTGCTTAATGAGCAATCCACCAGTGTCATACTTGTTAACCTGATTTGTCTTGATGACGCCTTCCCTCTTTAACTCTGTATGGAAGTTGTCGCTAGCTAGCCTATATTGGCATGTTGGCGAAATTGGGTTGAGTCCCCTCCTATTTATAATGTGCAAGAATCGCAATCGAGTCTTGCTTGTATTTAAATGATTTAATTCACATACCATTCGTTTCGTAGTAACCCATTAATTAAAGTAGGCTATGTCTGCCTTGACAGTGTTAGTCGGTAAAATAGGAACATTTTGTCATGATGGAAAAGAGAAGCGGAAGATTAATTGTGAGATGGGCTACTCTCTTAAGGTATATGTCATTACATAATGTTCCCATAAGCCTCTGTTTAGTTGTTTATATTTTAAATCATACCGAAGCGCATCTGCCATGCAAATTAGTCATGAAGGCATTGCAGCCGTCTACAGCAATTGCAGCCAAAGTAGCCTCTCAACTTCCCGATAGAAAATACTGCAAGAGGCTCGACTTTACGCAACGAGTATGATGTCACTAATACATTCTCACATTGAGTCCAGGTTATTATTGATAAATGGAAGTGATATGTTATAATGAGTTTACCGTCTTCGTGAGACTGCTCACCTGCTTCATTGCGCAGTAAATTAACGTTCTTAATTTATAGCAGCGCAATCTAATGACGTGTTCATAACATTACCCTTTTAAATTAAAAGCAGCAACTAGATTGATTTTGTATAATCATCTTTATGACTTTTTTTGTGTGTGTATTTGCTTTTTTGATTAAGAGCTTTATTGGATTGAACAGCTCACTTGCAACTTGCACAACGTTGACCTCGGAAAAAAGGCTTTCACTTCATCACACCTGAATGTCATATTATACGGTATATTATACAGTATATATTGCTACTTTGTTATAAGCTTCCAGTAGCTGTGCTGTTTGGAAATAACTCAACAGTATTCCATCTACTGTACAGATACAAATGTTTTATGGTTTACAGAGATCAAAGGCTGATGCAGGATGCACAAAACCTATTAATAATTCACGTATAGTTGTTTGTTTCAGGAATTAACATTAAAGTGGACAGCTCTTTGTTTATTAATACCTTCACATTAAGGGCATCTTGTACATTTGTCTCTGTCTATCTGTCTGAACTATCTGACTACAGGGTAAACTCACCCAAAGACCAGGGTGGTATACTATGAAGCACGATTACTGAGTTAGCTGGATAACTGCACGGAACCCTCCCAAATCTGGAACATGGACTCAAATAAAAAGAGGTATTCTGGGTTTTACTCAGTGCGGTTATTCAGCTAACTCAGTAATCCTGCTTCATAGTATACCCCGCAGGAACTACCAGAATACACATTTTAAAAACATTGAAAGTGGTGCAGTCACTGAGCTAGCAGTAAACACACCCTGGCCGCGTCCGAATCAGCACTCTTCCACACTATTGAGTAGCCTTGGTGAGTAGAAGTATAAGAAGAAAGGTCGAGAGTACAATTTTTTTTTTTTTTTTTTTTGCAGTGACTTGAAACAACCGACAGACTTACTTCCTTTTTTTGTTGCGTACATTCGGGAGCACCACAGAACACTCGGACAGAATGGGTGTCCTCCTTCATTCTTCACTCCCCACCTCTTTTCTTCACCCCCCAACTCCCCTCCTCTCTACCATGCAAAAAACTGTGAACGTCTCGAGTAGTTCGAGTATTTTGTTGTTAAGTAACAATGTACCGTTACCTGACGTTTGCGTTGAGACATAGACATTAATTCATATGTAACCTTTTAAAACGTAATATGAATCAGCGAAATTACATTAGATTAAAACACAAAGATCCGTTTCCGACGGAGGAGAGTAGAGGAGGTGGTGGAGGAAGGTTGCGTTTTTTTTTTTTCGGGGATTGGGATGCACCATAGGTGGGGTTGGTGGGACACACAGTACAAGTACACAAACAAACATATAATTATGACGTTTGCTTTGCTTTAAAAAAAATAAAAAAAATAAATTGATGAATAGCTTCGCTGAAAAGCTAAAAAAAAAAACAACACAATGACAATGGCAGCGCAAGGGGGTACAGGGTTGGGTCAAGACTCAAGCCAAATCTGGCCAAATGGTGGAGCAAAAAACTAACTTTAAAAAAAGATTTTTTTAAAAACCAACGTATTTTAAATAGAAAAAATCATAATATATGTGCTTTTTAAAATAAGTGCGTAACCGTGACTGCTTTTTTTTTTGACTGCATTTGCTTTTTAAAAAATTTGCAATTTTTGCTGTTACATTTTTGCCTGGGTTTATGGATTTTCTAAGTTTACACTTTTTACAGTTACGGTTGGAAAGTATAAATATATATTTTTTTTTTTTAAACTTTTTTGGCAAAAACATCAAAAAGCGGCACAACTTCTGCCAGACAGTGCATTGTATGCAGGAGACAGGGCGCAGTAGATAGGGCTCTGATTTGGACACAGTGCACTGTATGCAGGAGACAGGGCGCAGTAGATAGGGCTCTGATTCGGACACAGTGCACTGTACGCAGGAGACATGTACATTTAGTATTTTATAGCATATATTATTTTCTAATATAATGCACAGAGGTAATTTATTATGGGGATCATTATTATGGCTTGTAACCATAACAATTGTTATCAATGCGAATAGTGATATGTCATTCTCTCTTGCATGACAGTAATATCTTGAAACAGATTTATGAACTCTAAATTAAGGAGAGCTGAACACTCATGATTTAGGAACTTATCCATAGATTTACCATAAATTATGGCATTTGTTATAAACTTGTATACCTTTGATAACATTTTACAATTAGACATTTAATGGTTGCTTATGTGAATTCAATGTTGTTCAGTTTTATGAAAATTTTTGAAATTTTAGTCTTTACCTACCGTGACAACACTAAACCCCCCCCAAAAAAAAAATTTAAAATACTTTGTATACTGTAGGTATATACTGAATATTGTTTCCACATTTTTTTAATCTTAATGCAAAAAGGAGGTCAATACAGTTATTAAAATGCTCATAGTAAAATATATTTAGCCTCTTTATCTGCTTGGGCAGCTAACTGCAGCGAACCTATAATGGATATGGAGTGAAACCAATGGCATGGGGCAGTCTTGGTATTGTCTATGAAAACCCGGTTTAATTCGCTTTTGAATTATAATAGAAATATGCTTTAAAAAAAAGCCTGTATCAAAACACAAATCAAACGCTAAAGTAACCACGCCTTTCCAAAGCCAGTGTTTGTATGTGTTCGTTAAAATTTTGCGTGTGCATTTTTCTTTTGAATTGAGCCCCAAACGTTGAACGTAATTCACTATTCCTACATTTTTCGAAAGAATCTTATGTTCAGTGGACTCTATAATATGTTCAGCGTGGTGTTAGTTCCAGCTCTGCAGTTTTCAGTCATCTGAACTTAGGAGGAACCATTTCAGTCATCTGAACTTAGGAGGAACCATTTCAGTCATCTGAACTGAGGAGGAACCATTTCAGTCATCTGAACTTAGGAGGAACCATTTCAGTCATCTGAACTTAGGAGGAACCATTTCAGTCATCTGAACTTAGGAGGAACCATGAAACATGTATATAAAAGTGCAGGTCCGGCGCAGTCTTTTTCTCCGCAAGGAAATCGCAGGAGAACGATGTGAAAATGAAAGCGTGCAGCTATTGGGTGATTATGCGGTTCTTTGTCATTTGGTGTCCGTGCAGTCATGATTAGTAACCGTACGGCCGTTCCTTTACCGATGAGAGAAAAGAGGTCTGACTAATGGAACTGGCATATGGCTGTTACTGGTTTTATGGAATTCATCATTTCCACACAATAAGCTCAGCAGGGTCATTGATGTCATTGTGAAAATACTCACCACTGACGGATTATATGGCTCATTTTATTTTGCCTGCTTACTTTCTATTTTCATGGCTTGTGCAATCTATAATGGACAGTTTGTTTCTGAAGGGGACATTGCTTATTACAACTTATTTGTATTTTTGTTTTAAAAGATCTTTAGTTTGCTACCCAGCCAACTGTCCTGCGGTATCATAGAATCAGACATGTAGGCTAGAAGTGCCTTTTTATTTCCATTTCTTAGAACAATAATAGTATTGGACTTAGAAAATTTTTGATCCAGGGATTTATGCATTTGAGTTTGATGTTTTGTATGAATTTGGCTTATATAATTAAATCAGTGGCATGTGAGTGATATAATTAGTCACGTTTGTACATATGCTGTGTGCTAAGAGCAGGCCAACACATGTGCTACCAGTAAAACTCTGCACTTAAGAGCTGGTGAGAGGGTTGGTGGAAGGCCACTGTTTTGGGCAGCTGAAGGATGGAACAATAAAGAACAATTTAGATTTTATTTTAGAACATATTTTCCCCTTTCACAGTAAATCTTGGCCAACAGTCTGCCTATGTTCAGTGATTGAGTCCCAGACAGCTCTTCTGTTGATACTGGGAGTGACTCATTTGTAGAGGCACCTGCGTGGAGAAGGAAGCCAGTTTGATGTGGAAGGTCTCTGAACACTTGTCAGATCACATTATTTCTGATGTAGGCCTAAAATTCCTTTTGTTATTTGGGAGACTACTTGACATGCTATTTGTGAATTTTATTGCCAGTTTTCTTCCTGCATAATATCTCTGAAAGACTGGTGAGCAGGAGGTGAACCCAGAGATCAGCCATTTTGAGTGAGGTGTTTTCCACAGGATTGATGTCATCATTTTGCAATGGGTTGTTGATAGAGGCTACAGATTTTGTTCTGTTATAGGATGAGCCACTGTTTGACCCATCTACTATCACTTCTGAAATCCTGACATTTTGACCATTAAAGGGTAACTACACCCTCGATCACCTTTTTTGTTGTGTGCTGTAAACGTGTTTGTATGCCTACCTTATAATGGAACTTATTCATCCATTCCGTTATTTAAATAATTCTGAAATAATAACATAAATCAGGAGAAACTGGTAGAAAAGCGTCTTTGTGCCGCATGAAACGGTTGAAATGTTTTTTTCTGCTCCCCACGCTGCCCCCGCCCCAATCATGATGTCGGAGTACCTTTTTGGAGGTACCTCTACGTCATATGGATAATTGTTGTCGCCCACAACGGAAACAGCCGGTACCTGATTGGTTAGACCCACTACGTTACTTTCATTTCGGCTCCACGTTTTTAAACCGGAACAACATTGCGCCCTGTTCATAAACTCTCTTCTTTCATTTAAATAGTCCACTAAAATATGTTTCTGAAGATATTTGAGGTGAGAAATGGGCCATGCAGTTGCTGAATCTTGATTCATATTTGATGTGCAACGTTTAGTTTGATCGTTTGATTCGAGTTATACGTAATCATTTGTACAATGTTCGTTTATGCAAATGATGATGCCAGCTCCTCCGCCCCAACCCCTCTCCCTCGCTCACCCGACAAAGTATTTTTCTAAATTGTTTTGTGGGCGGAGACAGGCTGAAACAGTGGCTGTAGTTACCCTTTAATATGGTAGCAGAAGCACAGCGCCCTCCTGTGGACAGCTATGGACATTACATTTAGCAGATTGATCCATCAACTCAAACTGCAGAATCAACCTCTGCCCCTGGGTATCACCCCAAGTCATTACAGTACATGGTGTCCATTCAATAAATACAAGAGGGCATGAAGTGGTTGTAGAATACAGTTCTTTAGTTTTCTCGGATCCTTTGATAATACAGCATAAGACAGTTGAGGTGGAAGGAGCAGCATTACAGATTAGCATGTGCCCTTAAATAAATAATTTTACCTCTTAGGTTTGTATTGATTTTTTTGTCTTAACAAAACTGTAAGGACATACTTTGGGTAGTTGCCAGAGATTTAAGACATGTTGCCTGGAGTCCAAAAGAAAATAAATCAAAGTCTGTAGTTGATTCCATTTCATAGCCAAAATGTGTGACCCATCTGCAGGACATCTGACTCCATGACAATGGCATAGAGAGGAAATGACCTCCAGCTTATTTGTCCTGTGAACATTTGAATGTAACAGCCCATGTGTAAACTGGAGCTACCAAGTGGAAAGTCTGCTGATAAGACACATTTTCAAAGCACAGAGAGAGAGAGAGAGAGCGTACAAATTCGGTAGCTTCAGCAAGGTGAAAAGCAGTGAGCTTGGCAATTATTTACATCTGGTTCTTGGAAACCACGAAAATGCAATGACCTGATAGAAACACTGCTCAATGCCATTTTCTTGATGTTTCGGATTTAAGGTGCACACGTTTTATGCTGTTGACGGGCTTTCAGATTCTGACTTGGAAAAAAGTGGATTTAACCAAAGAGTTTGGAAGGTCATGCATAATACTGTCTGGCATGTGTTTATTTTCAAGGAAAGCGCGAGTCAGGAAAATCTCAAGAATAAGTGAACGCAAAGCTCCAAACATTTTAGAAAGAGTAATTCAGTATTATGGGTAATAAAAGTAGAGCGACATAGCCTCTTTGTTGAAGGGGGAGTTCACCCAAAACTTTTAATAAATATCTATTTACCCAGATTTATCCATCCAGATAGTTTCATTGAGATTTCACAAGTTTTGTAGATATCTGCTGCAGCCCACCTTGATATCACCCAGATACAACGGACCTCAAACAAATCAACCCCGTCCTCAGGTCTGATACAGGACTCTAGGCATGCCCACTCAACCCCGTCCCCAGGTCTGATACAGGACTGTAGGCATGCCCACTCATCCCCATCCCCAGGTCTGATGCCCACTCAACCCTGTCCTCAGGTCTGATACAGGACTCTAGGCGTGCCCACTCAACCCCGTCCTCAGGTCTGATTACAGGACTGTAGGCATGCCCACTCATCCCCATCCCCAGGTCTGATTACAGGACTCTAGGCGTGCCCACTCATCCCCATCCCCAGGTCTGATTACAGGACTCTAGGCGTGCCCACTCATCCCCATCCCCAGGTCTGATTACAGGACTCTAGGCATGCCCACTCAACCCTGTCCCCAGGTCTGATTACAGGACTCTAGGCATGCCCACTCAACCCCGTCCCCAGGTCTGATTACAGGACTCTAGGCATGCCCACTCAACCCCGTCCCCAGGTCTGATTACAGGACTCTAGACGTGCCCACTCATCCCCATCCCCAGGTCTGATTACAGGACTCTAGGCGTGCCCACTCATCCCCATCCCCAGGTCTGATGCCCACTCAACCCTGTCCTCAGGTCTGATACAGGACTCTAGGCGTGCCCACTCAACCCCGTCCTCAGGTCTGATTACAGGACTGTAGGCATGCCCACTCATCCCCATCCCCAGGTCTGATTACAGGACTCTAGGCGTGCCCACTCAACCCCGTCCCCAGGTCTGATTACAGGACTCTAGGCGTGCCCACTCATCCCCATCCCCAGGTCTGATTACAGGACTCTAGGCATGCCCACTCAACCCCGTCCCCAGGTCTGATTACAGGACTCTAGGCGTGCCCACTCAACCCCGTCCCCAGGTCTGATTACAGGACTCTAGGCGTGCCCACTCATCCCCATCCCCAGGTCTGATTACAGGACTCTAGGCGTGCCCACTCAACCCCGTCCCCAGGTCTGATTACAGGACTCTAGGCGTGCCCACTCATCCCCATCCCCAGGTCTGATTACAGGACTCTAGGCGTGCCCACTCAACCCCGTCCCCAGGTCTGATTACAGGACTCTAGGCGTGCCCACTCATCCCCGTCCCCAGGTCTGATTACAGGACTCTAGGCGTGCCCAGGTCTCCCTCCCATGGGTGGGTTAGGCTGTGGCTACAGCTGTTTTTTGCACCAGCCATATAAATACATTTACAGAGGCCCGGTTGGGGCTGCTCAGGAGGGCCTTTGTTGTATTGAAGTTCATGAGTAGCAATGGAGTCGCAAAAAGGGGATATTGGTGCTGGGACAGTTTTTTGTGCTAGCTACAATGTCCAAGCCTCTGTGGTAATGCAGTTTGGACTAGACCCAGTGACTTGTGCCAGCGGTCTGTCGAGCCCAGTGTCTCAGGCCCTCCTGTAAGGAGATAAGCAGTTCTTTCTCATTACTGGCTCACCTGGTGAAGGTGTGTGGCATGAAAGCCAGCTGGGCTCTATATCCAGGAATTCATAAATCATATCACAGCTCCAGTGTTCTCAATTGCAGGTGGCAGAGAGGTGACTTGAGGCGCAATTAATGAATCCAGAAGATCAAAAGGAATTTAAGTGTACATAAAAGTCCCTAGCCAGAGGAAAGTCTTCAAGACAGTCCGCAATAGGGTTGGGTATCGTGAACCGGTTCTGAATTATTACCGGTTCCGAATTTCCAAGAACTGGATATTTGTTAAGAAATGTGTGTTTCGAATCTGTTCATCAAATCCTGAAAATGTATTTTCAGTGGCTTTCATAACAATTGAAATGAAAATTTAGTGAAGTGCCAGGACCCGCTGTGGTTACATCTACATGGTTGGTTATGTATGCGCTAACGTGCCTATAGAGTGTTTACAGTATGGCGGTCCGGTGTCATGACAAATTGGATCCCGCCTACAAAATGTGTCCGGGGGTGCCTTCGGGATCTCGTAAAATTTGGCAAAAGACAGGTAGCCAATCGACAGTCTTTCTCATAATGTTCTTCCAGCTGACGCATAATTTATTTAATCAATGAGTGGCTTTGTTTTTAGTTGTGGTCATTTTTATTTGGTGTGAGATTGGTTTGGGTGGAATGAGAGCATGAGACCAAGCCTGAAGGCGTGTGACTAATGCCAAAAGCGTGAGAGTTTGCAACTCCGCATTACAACTTTCCATCAACTTCCCTGTGGTGGCGCTATTGCACTATTTACTCTTTAACAAGCACCTTTAGAGTACCAATTCCTGTTTATGCACTTTATACAACTGGATAGTTGTGGAAGCATGTAGGTGATTTGGCTTCTGAATTGGAAAAAATAAAGAGTAGTTTCAAAAGCTGCATACTTCTGGTCCTCTGACCACCAACCATCAAGATCAATGCTGAACAGATATGTAAAACAAGCTTAGTGTGAATATCCTGTACTGTATGGCCACAGGCTTGTTCTTTAGCTGGCATGCAAAAGACAGGCCTGGATAGAAATGAGGGCGATGGGGTCTACTGTACTGTACTAGCCTACTGTACGTTGGTCTGGATAAGCGATTCTGCCAAATTAATGTAATGTAAATGTAATGAGTAGCTCAGTCAGTATAAGCACTCCCTGTGAGCACTAACTGAGCCTAGACTTTGTGTTTTTATTTAGCTCCTTGACTGCATTGTTCCTTCCTTGGGGACTGAATGGCTCAGTGGCACTCTGAGAGGCACAACTGCTAATTCCAAAATTAGAATGAAAATTGGTGGGAAAAGTGTATTAAAAATAGAAATTATCGTGTATGTTATAACCTCCTCCTCCTTTAATAATGTCCTTAAATTTAAGATATGACAGCTAAGCAATAGTGCTCTGGTAATATTGCTAGGCTGAGGTAGTGTACAGTTAATGAAATTTAAGTGCAAAATCCAGTTCAATTAAATTTTATTTGTATATCGATCTTAACAGAGACACTGTCACAAAGACGCTTTACAGAGAAAACGGAACAAGGAAAATTGGGCAAACGCCAGGCCTGAACCCACAAAAAACTATCAAGCAAGGTAAAACCTCCTCTCCCCAGTGGAAAGAAAAACACAAACGGTGGCGAGAAAAAAATCCCAATGGGGGGGGATCTCAGGAAGACTCTGGCTATAGACGGGGAGCCTATCCTCTGCTGGCCGTGGTGTAATAGTGTAATAGTACAGATCGGCTGAATGGTAAGATAAATGTATTTGTTCTATTCTATTCTATAAAATAGATAGTCCAAGTAAAAAAATGTATAATATGTAATTCAGAAGGCCGGAGTGATGCATCTAGGCCTCCAGGTTGCGTCATGGTGTGGGCGTGAACCAGGAGTGGGACAAGGCTTGAGCGGTCTGTGAGCTCAGGGTTGGGCAAGGGGCAGGGGTCAAAGGTTAGGCACTATGCAATTATGAGATTAACTGTTGCATATATAGAGGCCTGAGTGTGGAAAAGCCCCAGGGTGCACTATGGCAGCATAAAAGATGTGAAGAAATGGGATGTAAAAGATTGGGAGTGATCATAAAAGTGATTCTGGACCAACAGTACCCCAACACGGCGCAGAACAGCAAACCAGAGCGGAAAGGAGAGATCGGAATCAATAGTCACGCCAAGGTGGTTAACAACTGCATTGACTGAGACAGAAAAGCCATCTAAAGAAAGGTGCCAGAGTTCATTTTACAGAGTTGGAGCCTACTACTAATATCTCAAGTCTTATCTCAATTGAAAAAGAAGATATTTTGGGTCATCCAAGCTTTTATGTCTTTGAGACAAGCCTCTAGTTAGGAAACTAGTTTGGGCAACTTTGCTTGGTTTAGCTGATGTATAAAGTTGCCTGTCACCTGCATGGCAGTGGTACACCATCTCTGCTTATAATGTTCCCAAGGGGAAGCGAGCACAGAGAAAATGGGACCCAGAACAGACCCTTGTGGTAGTCCAAAGTTTATCCTTGGGCAATCTGACGGCTCATTACTTACCCTCACAAACTGATATCCATCAGAGAGATGGGATTTAAAACACAAAAAAGCTTTACCAGTGAGACTAACTGATTTTTCCAGCCTGCGAAGGAGAATAGGGTAGTCTGTTGTGTCAAAGGCATAAAGACAATTAAAGTAGGACGAGTATGGAGATACAGCCACAATCCAGGGAGAGAAAGGAATAATTTACTACTAAGGCAAGGGCTGTCTGTCTCAATGCTATGATGCTTCCTAAACCCAGATTAACACCTCTCATACATATTGTTAGCCTGTGTGAAGGAGAAAAGCTGTCGAACTATACATTTCTCCAGGATCTTTTGATAGAAATGAGGTTAGAAATGGGTCTATAGTTAGACAGGTCAGTAGAATCCAAATGCAATTTGAGTAGTGCCTTGATTTCTGCCATATCGAATGATGTAGGGATATATAGCCTGTAAACAATGAGGGATTTATTACATCCAGGATTGGTTTGCCAAGAACGGACAATAGGTCTATGGTATGGGGTCTAGAAGGCAGGTGGAGAATTTTAAGGGAGAAAATAAGTTTACTCATTTGCTCTGAGGTATGGGAGTAAATGCATTTGAGGCATTCTGTGTGTCTCGGAGACGGCTCAATATTCTCAATACAGTCACCGTCTGTGGAAAATCAAGAAATCATTACGACAACATCAAGCTGGAATTTTAGTGTTAGCTGTTGCATGATTATTAGTTAGTTCAGGAATTGAGAATTATTCTTATTTCCTTGTATAAAGTTGGAAAACTAAGAAGACCTAGGCTGCGGTCCAATCCGTAAAATGTTCTGCCCTCTTGCACTTCCCCTCGCCACTTCCACTAGGGAGGATGTGACGCAGCACCAAAACAACACGAGTAGGCACTTGAACTGACGGGGAGGAGAAAGGGAGGGAGCTGAATTATTTTTGAATTGGACCGCACTTGCACTGCACTCGGAAATTCGCCAGAGCCAGTGACACCAGCAGACCATTGACAAATGAGTTTGTGCAAAACTTCCAATAAATTGCATAAGACGGCAAGCTCCAACCAACATCTCAATTTTTATTCTGGCGAAAGAACAAACTACAAAATGATTGACAATCAATTTATTGATAAACAGCACTTTAAAATACCTCATAAGCAGGAATGGAGAACAATACACCTCGTTACAAAATGGGTTACCTCCCAATCAAATAAATGAATATGTTGCAATGAAAACAGTGGATGCATAGATTGCTTAGATTGCTCCAGAACTATGTTCCTGCTCGACCACTTCGCTCATCTACTGCACGGCGACTTGCACTTCCCCCCCCTCCGTGTCAATGGCACTCGCTCGTCCCGACTGCGGAGCTTTTCCACCCTAGCTCCCCAGTGGTGGAACGAACTTCCCGTTCCCCCACGTTCCATGCCAACCCTGCCTGCTTTCCGTCGTGGCCTGAAAACACACCTTTTCAGACTCCACCTGTACTAATACTTATCTAGGACCTCATGGTATGTGTTCTTGTTGAACTGTGTATTCAAGTTTATAATATTTAGAATAGAATTGTAGTAGAGCTGATTTACCCAGTTCACTGTGAACTGCATTCAGTGTTCGTTACTAGGGATAGCTGCTACTGTATGGGAAGAATGTGCTTTCCTATCTGTTCTGTAGTTACTTCGATGACCTTTCTATATGCACCTACTGTATGTCGCTTTGGATAAAAGCGTCTGCTAAATGACTGTAATGTAAATTGCTTAGCAGATGGCACAGAAGTATAAAACATAAGAGGTGAGCAACCTGTATTGAATATGAAATCCAAGCAAAACGTAGCTATTTGTAATATTGCCCATGTAAGCTTGCCCTGGCTCGTTTGCTGGATACTCACTGAACTGCAACAACCTGATTATGTAGCTAGTTATCTTTAACTATCCTGAAATAATCATTCTAATACTGCATCAGAGTAGGCTATGACATGAAACTATTCACTGGAGATACGTTTTAAAATGATTTTATCAAACCACTAAATCAATGTTATTTCCTAATTTATTCAACATTTCAGTCGCGCAATAAAAAACTTTTAAAAGATCTCTTATACTTGGGTGCCGCTTTCTCTATTTTTAGGATTTTTCCTGGGAGATACGCAAAGGGGTTAAATTTAAACTTCCAAAACAGGAAGCTAGGGGTTACAGTTAAGCATTTTGGGCAATTTCACTGCCGGAAATCTGCACTTACAGTATATTTACATTATAGACATTTAGCAGACGCTCTTATCCAGAGCGACGTACATAGTGCATTTCCGAACAAGTAACAAGTGCGTTAAAACAATCCTAAAAAGGCAAACACGAATCTAAGCGCTAGGCGCAGTCAGTATGATTGGGAATTTTTTTTTTTTTGGGGGGGAATACACAATTCTGATAACAATAGTCACAAGGAGGTAGGGAGGGGTGGAGAGAGGTGCAGCTTGAAGAGGTGAGTCTTCAATCTGCGCTTGAAAGCGGTCAGACTTTCTGCTGTTCTGACCTCCACGGGGAGCTCATTCCACCACCGTGGGGCCAGGACAGACAGACGTCGAGACCGGGCGCTAGTATGAAGAGGGGGGGGTACGCAGAGATCTGGCAGGTGTGTAGGGTCTGATGAGCTTTTGGAGGTATGGGGGGGCAGATCCTTGGACTGCCTGGAAGGCGAGCACCAATGTTTTGAATTTGATGCGGGCCATCACCGGTAGCCAGTGGAGGTCAATGAGCAGGGGGGTGACATGGGAGTATCGGGGGAGGTTGAAGACCAGGCGCGCTGCTGCGTTCTGGATAAGCTGAAGGGGTCTAATGGCCGATGCTGGCAAGCCAGCCAGGAGAGAGTTGCAATAGTCCAGGCGGGACAGCACCATCGCTTGGACCAGGAGCTGGGTTGAGTGGGTGGTGAGGAAGGGGCGGATTCTCCTGATGTTGTACAGGAAGAACCTGCATGCCCGGGTTACCACTGCGATGTTCTCGGAGAGGGACAGCCTGTTGTCCATCACGACTCTGAGGTTCCTGGCACAGGGCGTTGGGGTCAGTGGAATGTCTCCTAGGGAAATAGAGAGATTGAGAGGGGGAGAGGTTAGAGCAGGAATGTAGATGAGCTCAGTCTTGCCTGGATTGAGCTTGAGATGGTGGTTGTCCATCCAGCTCTGGATGTCTCTCAGGCAAGCGGAGATGCGGGCTGACACCTGAGTGTCAGAGGGTGAGAAGGAGAGAAAGAGTTGAGTATCGTCAGCATAGCAGTGGTAAGAAAGACCATGAGCAGTGATAACAGGGCCAAGGGATTTGGTGTAGGTGGAGAAGAGGAGGGGACCAAGAACTGAGCCCTGGGGGACTCCTGTGATAAGGGGACGGGGTGCCGATACTTTACCAGCCCAGGCAACCTGGGAGGAGCGTTCGGAGAGGTAGGACTTAATCCAGGCCAGGGCCGAGCCACCGATCCCCGCTGCAGACAGGGACGACAGGAGGATGGAATGATCTACGGTGTCGAAGGCGGCAGAGAGGTCTAGAAGTAGTAGCACAGAGGAGAGGGAGGCTGCACGAGCTGCATGAAGCATCTCGCTGACGGAGAGGAGTGCGGTCTCCGTTGAGTGGCCAGGTTTGAAGCCGGACTGGTGGGGGTCTAGCAGGTTGTTCTGGGTAAGGAAAGACGACAGTTGGTTAGAAACAGCACGTTCAATTGTTTTGGAAAGAAAAGGAAGAAGAGATACCGGTCTGTAGTTTTGGATGTTGGAGGGGTCCAGCGTAGGTTTTTTAAGGATCGGGGTGATGTGGGCTCTCTTGAAGGATGAGGGGAAGCAGCCAGAGGTCAGGGAGGAGTTCACCAGGGAGGTCACAAACGGGAGGATATCTGGGGTGATTGCCTGGAGGAGAGATGAAGGGATAGGGTCGAGGGCACAAGTAGTGGGACGATGGGAGAGTAGGAGATGGGATACGTCGGTCTCAGAAAGGGGAGAAAAGGTGGAGAAACAGGGGGGGGGGACACATAAGGGGTGGAGAGAGGAAGAGAGTGGAAAGCAGTGTCTGTGAGGGGAGGGGGAGAGGGGCTGAAGGAGCTGCGGATGTCTACGATCTTCTCATCGAAGAAATCTGCGAAGTCGTCTGCAGTGAACGAGGAATGAGGAGCAGGAGGGGGTTTGCTGAGGAGGGAGGGGAAGATAGAGAACAATTGACGGGGGTTAGAACTGTGTTTGCAAATTTTTGTGTGATAGTACGTTACCTTAGCAGCAGTGATTGCTGTAGAGAATGTCGCTAGGAGAGACTGGTAGGAGGAGAGGTCTGATGCGTCTCTGGATTTCCTCCACTTCCTCTCTGCTGCGCGGAGACCGGCCCTTGAGGTGCGCAGGGCGTCGGACATCCATGGGCAGGGAGGAGATGGGCGTGTGGGCCTAGAGACAAGAGGGCAGAGAGAGTCAAGTGATGTGGAGAGAGCTGTGAGCAGGGTGTCAGATGCAGAGTCGACAGAGAGTTGAGAGAAGGGTTTGAGAGGGGGGAGGGAAGCAGTGACACAGGGAGCAAGAGAGGAGGGCGAGAGGGAGCAGAGGTTACGGCGGACAGAGACAGTGGGGGTGTGGGGAGGGGAGGGACGGTGTGGGACAAGAGGAAGAGAGAAAGAAATGAAGTGGTGATCAGAGGCATGCAGAGGGGTAACAGTGAGATCAGAGCAGGGGCTGTTCCTCTGGAAGACCAGGTCTAGGAGGTTGCCAGCCTTGTGGGTGGGGGGGGAGGGTTGGAGGGAGAGGTCGAAGGAGCGGAGAAGTGGGAGGAAGGCCGCAGACTGGGAGGCATCTAGATGGATGTTGAAGTCTCCCAGGAGGATCAGCGGGATGCCGTCCTCTGGGAAGGAGCCGAGCAGGGTGTCAAGCTCATCGAGGAAGCACCCCAGGGGACCTGGAGGGCGATAAACAACTATAATGTACAGGTTAATAGGGTTGTTAATAAACACAGAGTGGTATTCAAAGCTAGTAATAGATAGATCAGAGAGGGGGAAAACAGAGAATGACCATGAGGGGGAGAGTAGCAAACCAGTACCACCTCCGCGACCAGACGGCCGGGGGGTGTGAGAGAAGGAGAAGGAGGAGGAGAGGGCAGCGGGAGTTGCCGTATTGTCCGGTGTGATCCATGTTTCAGTGAGGGCGAGAAACTGGAGGGACAGGAAGGAGGCATAGCCGGAGATGAAGTCTGCTTTCCGTGTGGCAGACTGGCAGTTCCAGAGCCCCCCTGCGACGGTGAAGTTCTCGCAGGGAGTCAGCGAGGGGTAGCGGAGGTTGGATGGGTTGCGTCGTCGTGGAGGGCCACGCCGTTGGAAGCGGGTTCTGTATGGAAGAGAGCAGACAGGGATAGGGAGGGAGGGAGGGAGAACACACATAAACTGGGACGGTGTCGCTCAGACACTCGTCTTTTGAAGTGCACACGGGTGATTTGCAATTGGCAACAGCCGTGTGTGGCACTTCCTAAGCGCGGTTAAATAATTATTACCACTTAAAGGCACGCAAAGCTGAAACTAACAGCCTATCCAGTCAAACAATATAGCAAACAACCAAAACGCAGAACATAGAAACTAGTAAGCAATTGGAAGATGAGCGTTCATCAAGGTCCAATTAAAGTCAGAATAAAATCATACAAACAGCGGCTAGTATGCTTAAAATCGTCACTACCTCTCACGGGACGGTTAAAACAGCTCTTGTAACACAGGAAGGCGGATGCACACTGATAATCAGTGTTTAACTTCTATCTTTATAGTAATCGCTCAGACACTCGTCTTTTGAAGTGCACACGGGTGATTTGCAATTGGCAACAGCCGTGTGTGGCACTTCCTAAGCGCGGTTAAATAATTATTACCACTTAAAGGCACGCAAAGCTGAAACTAACAGCCTATCCAGTCAAACAATATAGCAAACAACCAAAACGCAGAACATAGAAACTAGTAAGCAATTGGAAGATGAGCGTTCATCAAGGTCCAATTAAAGTCAGAATAAAATCATACAAACAGCGGCTAGTATGCTTAAAATCGTCACTACCTCTCACGGGACGGTTAAAACAGCTCTTGTAACACAGGAAGGCGGATGCACACTGTATATAATATGTAGAGATGGCGAGGCCAATAGAAACCAGGAAGTTTTTATATTGCACTCACCTCACATGCGCAGTTGTGTCCTTGGAGTCACATGTACAACGAGGATGGCGCAGAAAGTGATGTGGAGATGGCCTTAGGAGCACGTAATTGGTTGCACACTAGCGCTCAAACATAAGATATAGGCCAGGATAAATAATAAGAAAACATATTTGTCTGTGTGGTAAGAAAAAAAATTTGACCACGGAAAAAATAAACAATTTTTAAATAGTTTCACATCAATATATGGGTGAAAGTATTTTTAATTTGCTGTTAAAAATTAATGGAGCCCAATGATATCTAGATATCAGCAGAGGGCAAGATTATATCCGGTGCCAAACTTTAGACTGCAGTCTTGTGGACTTGTTCCCTCTTGCCAAATCGAGGGTCGAATACTTCCTGTACTTCACTTGGACCGCACTCGCCCTTGGCAATGCACAACTTCCGGTTTCTAAAGGGATTCCCCCAAGTGGAAGTGGCAAGGAGAAGTGCAGGAGGGCAGAACATTTAACGGATTGGACCACAGCTCTAGCTTTAGAAAGAGCATTCTTATAAGCACCTTGACTCTCTTTCCAGGCCAGGTGGAATACCTGCCATATAGTGGAACGCCATTTAGTGGCGAAATATGTTCGTTAGTTGCTCTGTGCTCCGCTGGGGTGATAATCCAGAATAGGGTATTTGTCGCTCTCCAGTCACTTCCATAGAGCAGCTAAAACGGTCTCAAAATGACACTTCTAGCATGTATACGAACACGAACGAAGCGGATTCTGTCAATACAAAGAATAACCAGTCCTTGTACGTATTTTAAAAAATAAAAAAATAATTAATTAAATGGTCCTTTCCTAGCTTTTTCGTATTTTATTTGGAACATAGATCCGGTAGGTAATTCTTACACCAGAAAGCACTCACTGGTCCAAATTTTTTATGTAAGGCTGTAAGGATTCTTTCCTGTTCTCACCGTTGTAGCTAAAACTAATGCAGCAATAACGCGCGCGCCACTCTCTCTGAATGCCAAGTACAACCAGGGTGGTCGCAAGTACCAGGGCAGGGCAGGCGGGATATATAGGTTACCATTGATTGGTAGGCTATATTAAAATGAGCCCCCTTTTGATGTCAAAAAGGTAAACAATTCTAAACGGTTTGTAACAGAGGTTGGGTTATTTGTCATTACTGGTTCTAAAGGCAGCTAATTTGTATTTTCACAGTTCTGTCTCATCTAATCCTGAGTGCACAAACATGAAAACATGCAGGGAAACAAAATGGGACCTTAAAACAGTACAAAGAAAATATATTTATTATTTTACCTCATCACCTTTATTGATATTTGAAAATATACGCTAATTCCGAATTTGATGCTTGCAAAAGAGTTGGCACAGGGGCAAAAAAAAAAGACGAAGGGAACAGTTTAAGAACAACATTTCTCAACGCACGATTGCAAGGAATTTAGCGATTTCACCATCTACCAGTCCATGATATTATTAAAAGATTCAGAGAATCTGGAGAAATCTCTATGCGAAAAGGACAAGGCCGAAAACTAATATTGAATGCCTGTGACCTTGGCACTTTAATGACGGCACTGCATTAAAAACCGACATGCTTCTGTAATGAATATAACCACATGGGCTCGAGAATACTTCAGAAAACCGTTGTCAGCAAACAGTTTGTCCCTGCATCTACAAATGCTAGTTAAGACTCTACTATGCAAAGCGTAATCCATATATCAACAACATCCACAAACGCCGCCGACTTCTCTGGGCTTGAGCTCTTCTGAGATTGGCTGACGCAAAGTGGAAATGTGTGCTGTGGTCTGACGAGTCCACCTTTCAACTTGTTTTTGGAAATAATGGACGTCGTGTCCTCCGGGCCAAAGAGGAAAAGGACAATCCCGATTGTTACCAACGCAAGGTTCAAAAGCCAGCATCTGTCATAGTATTGGGGTGCGTTAGTGCCCATGGCATGGGTAAGTCCCAACTTTTTTGGGATGTGTTGCAGGCATGAAATTTAGAATGTGCATAAATTTACAAAAAACAAATAAAGTTGATTAGTTAAAACATTAAATATATTGTCTTTGTACTGTTTTCAAATTAAGACAGGTCAAAAAGGATTTGCAAATCATTGCTTTCTGTTTTTAATTTACATTTTATACACACTCCCAGTTTTTTTGGAATTGAGGTTAGTACATTTCACTCAGAAATTGATCCCAACCCTGAACAAAACATATTACACTATTGGCGAGATGGGTGGGGGTGCAACTGTAAGGAGAAAGAATGATTACTTATGCAGTTAATGGGATGGATATTCCAAACAGTTGCTTGTTCATTTCTTTCTGGGTCTTGATGTCTCTAAATTTGTACAAGGTATCCGCGATAAGAAGTATAAGTATAAGTACTCGAAGACAATATATGCCTACTTGTATATACGTATATTATTATAGAACATTTTGAGAAAAAAAACTATTTATTAGCAAAAAACTACTGAGCAAACACAGCAAAGTATGCCTCCAATTCAAGTTCAAACAGGAAATGATGAGGCTATTAAGATGGTTTGTTTAACCCTTCACGCAGTCCCCCAGGTGGCCATGAGATTGCTCAACTAAGACATTCATTGCTCCTGCAACCAAACTATGGGCCGGATTCAGAGATGGCCAAGTCATGTGCTAAAGTGCCTGTCCTGTGCGGATTTAATGCGAGCTGACTTACGCCGTATTCTAACTTGTGTTGCGCAGGTGCTTATCTCAAAATGTGGGTGGTACAGGGCATGATATTCTAATTACCTGTTTCTTCTACCTGCCCCCCGGGTTGCCAGGTATCTACTAAAAAAAAATGTTTGTGGGGTTATGCGTTTTCAACATGTCAGTGACAGTGCCTTTAATAACCACACTTGCCTTTTTGGAAAATACTTTGCGTATCTTAGTTGCTCTTGCGTGACGGGGTATCGGCATGCAGTGAATGTATTAATACATCGTGTTGATAAAATGATCATAGCCTCTATTGATGACTGAGATATACCTGTCTCACAATCAAAAGCAATAATCGCTGGACAGTGGTTGCACGCAATAGTATTAGGTAAACAAATAAATCGTTGGATTTACTGAAATAAAAGATTTTAAAATCAAATTTATTTTTTATTTTTTACGATTTACCTATTAATGTCATGTAACCTACACATGACTGGTTGAACACAATAGCCTTCAATTTAATAATTTTGGAGAATCTGTGCTGACACAAATCGTCGGTCCGTCAAAGCGAATATGATCCAGACACTGTCTATCAATTAATTAATCAATAACTCTCTGGCCCTATGATGAGTGGAAATGAAATGACATGTGTTGTTTTTTAATGCTGCTAATAAGATTTTTCTGAAACGCACTACTGTCATTCCAGACAATTAAAATTAAACACATACTGTACAAGTACAGAAAAAAAAAGTTTATTTTTTATATAAGTTATTAGAGTGAATTCTTTAGGTTTAGTCTAGGTGTTTTTTCGTTTTCCATCATAAGGATCAAATGTATATTCTTTATATATGACATATAAAATTAAAAAATTCTTTATTTGTTTTGGAAAGGATTGGAATGTTTTATTTTTTATTCCCCTATCCCCTGATTAAAAGATAATTCCCACTTGAAAATGATGCAAAAGTGAGTTTCATGAGGCAAAACGGTTGACCTTACCTTTGTAGTTTAGTGCAGTATGATTTACAACAGTGCACAATTTAGCCATTTTGGATAGATTTGGAGACACTAAGAGACAACAGGGTACACTGCATACATTTTGCATCATAGATCATTAGTAGTTCTGCGTATTGCCCTCATATTTTCCACACTTGCGGACAAGGAGTGTATGATCCTGAAAATGTAGTTTTACGTTTGTAGCGGTCAATATTGCATACTAAAGAAAAACAACTTGTTTTGCATTTGTGGCACTTTATTTTGACCTAAATTATGAAAATAAACAAGTCTAAGTTCATATTGTAAACAGTACAACTTTTTTGCTTAATTTAAGCCATTCTCCACATTTCTGTGATGCTCACACCTGGAGTTATAAAGCCTTAAATAGAGCATCCTCTAAATAGGTGAGAATTGACCAAATATGGCATCTGTGCAAAGGGGTTAAAGTGCATCATTAATACCAAACATGGCGATGTTAACTTTACAGTACAAGGGCAGAGGTGTGTTATTCTACAAGAGAGCAATGACCTTGTCTCCTTCTCTTGGTCCTCGATACATCTGCGTCTTGTAGAAAGCATTTTTATCATAAATATGGGAATGTAATGGAACAAGGACAATTTTTTTTCTAATATGTCCAACATATTCTAATGTATGTTTCTCTGAACAGCAGACCGTAGTAATGAGTATGTGGTTTTTGTAAGGGAAGAAGGGCAGTGAGGGGCTCTGAGATTGAGGAGCAAAATTACTCTGGTTTCTATTGGATCCTTTGGTGGTTGGTCACAACATTACATCTGGTTGTTATTGTTCCGCATTATGCAATGATTAAGACGCTCAACTCTGTGTCCTCTGCCCGGACAGAGCTATTATCCACAATTTGGTGCCGGGAAGAGAACGCTGATATTTATGCTTTTTCTCTTGTTCCGTCATGTTGTCTGATGGTAACTGGGTGACCTGAAGGGAACAGGTGCCTGCCAGAGCACAAGAAGAAAAGGAAAATAAAAAGAAGATGATGATGATGAAGAAGAAACGAGGCATATTTCATGGAAAAGCTGTTCCAACAATAGCATCCGAGAATAGGTGAAGGCGGCAGTAGAATTAATGAACAGGGTGGCTCTCTGCATGCTTTTTCAGCTTGTGCCAAGGTTTCATGTAATCTTGTGTACAGAGATGCTGAGTTCATCTCATTTTGGATGAATGGAAGTCTGCATCAGAAGCACTAGAAATAAGCAGCTGATGTCATCTTCCTCCCGCAGCCCTCTATTCCCCAACGCTGCTTCCTCACGTCTAATTATGTGCCCTAAAAATATCCCGTAGCGACAAACGGTCATATAGCTAGACCAGCTCAGTCCAGTAAAATTCTGTGTAAATGGGACTGTGGTACATATTCGTGAGACTGGAGTCCCCCATTGGTGCAACATTGAGACAGACCTACAGAATGCATAACTCTCTGATCCACGCTCACTGTAAGGGAGTGTTATGAAGGTTTACAGAACTGACATTTGATTCTGACCGGCTCTGAAAGGAATTGTCTTTATACCTGCACTGTCACCGAACCACTTGAGCTCCAAACATTAGTGCGTTTACCATGGAAGCCGTGTTATGATGTTACCTGATGAAATTAAACCGTGATTCTACACAAATTCACATGTTAGTGTCCTCTATTAGTTGACTAAATGCATTCATAATAGCAGTGCAATAGATGCTGGAATGAGACAATAAATAATTGATTATAAATTATATTTACAGACCCCAATTCCAAAAAAGTTGGGACAGTATGTAAAAGGCAAATAAAAGCAGAAAGCAGTGATTTGTAAATTCTCTTTTACTTATATTTAATTGAAAACCAGTACAAAGAAAAGATATTTAATGTTTTACCTTATCAACTTTATTGATTTTTGTAAATGTACGCTAATTCCAAATTTGATGCCTACAACATGTTCCTAAAAAGTTGGGACCAGGGCAACATAAGACTGGGAAGGTTGTGGAATGTTTCAAAAACACCTTCCATGGGTAAACGGGTGAATAGATAACCAGTGATGCTATCATGACTGGGTATAAAAGAAGCAAGGATGCGTCGAGGTTCGCCACTTTGTGAAAAACTGCGTGAGCGAATAGTCCAACGGTTTAAGAACGTTTCTCAACGCACGATTGCGAGGAATTTAGGGATTTCACCATCTACAGTACATATTATTAAAGGATTCAGAGAACCTGGAGAAACTATCATCATGAACGTGTGTCGCATTATGAAGCGCAAAATACGACAACGGAGACCCCGGACCGTTGAGCGGCTGAAGTCTTATATCAAGCAAGAATTGGGGGGGAACGATTTCAAAACTACAACAATTGGTGTCCAAAAAGGAAAGGTGATGTAACACAGTGGTAAACATGCCCCTGTCCCAACTTTTTTGGGACGTGTTGCAGGCATCAAATTTAGAATGAGCGTATATTTACAAAAAACAATAAAGTTGATTAGTTAAAACATGAAATATCTTGTTTTCAATTGAATACAGGTCAAAAAGAATTTGCAGATCATTCCTCTCTGTTTTTACATTTTATACTGTCCCAGCTTTTTTGGAATTGGGGAAGTTATTACTTTCTCTATTTGCCAGCACTGAGCACTTTTACAGACCGGCGGCAGCACCCCTCGATCCCATGTCTGTTTTGATGCCATACTTGGTCTGCAAAAGTGTCTGCATTTTAAAACGGTTCACATCTGACAATGCACGTAAGCAATATACAGTGACACACAGTGAAGAAGTGATATCCATATTCAGAAATACACAGTGATATACATAGGAAGTGATATCCATATTCAGTAATACAGTGACATACATGGGGAGGAAGTGATATCCATATTCAGTAATACAGTGACATACGTGGCGAGGAAGTGATATCCATATTCAGTAATATATGGTATTATACATAGTGAGGTAGTGATATCTATATTCAGTAGTACAGTGATATACGTAGTGATACCCATATTCAGTAATATACAGTGACATAGTGAGGAAGTCATATCCATATTCAGTAATACACAGTGATATACTTAGTGAGGTAATGATATCCATATTCAGTAAGTGACATATGTCGGAAGTGATATCCATAGTCAGTAATATCAGTGACAGTGAGGAAGTGCCACAATTATTGGCACCCCTGCATTTATATATAGAATAAAGTAATCTTTTTTTAATATTTGGTCACATATCCTAGCCATGACTTCTTGATGTGTGTGACCCAACAACATCAAAAGACTATCTTATTTTCTGGTACTCTTAAAATGCGATACTATAACGTCTCTGCATTTAAATGGATCTCTATGTGAACTGGGGGGGTGGGACTAGATTTAGCTGTAAATTATGCTGGAACAGTATGGACATTTGGTTAGCTAAATGGCTCTAAGTCGTTAATGGTCTGACGTATAAAACAAGCCTTAAACCAGGGGTGGCCAATTCCAGGCCTCGCGGGCCGGTGTGTATGCAGGTTTTTGCTGCCGCCAGTTAACAATTATTGAATTAGCCCAATCGTTTACACGATCTGATATTTTAATCTACATATCCGCGATATGAAAAGCAGCTGATGAATGTTCTTGTGCCGGTATGCGTCAATGCGTGTATTGTAGCATTTTATCGTTCTGTAATTTACAAGTGAATCGGTGATTGTGTGTATGACTAATTAGCTGATTGAACCGTGGTAACTGGTGGCAGTAAAAACCTGCATACACACCGGCCCGCGAGGCCTGGAATTGGCCACCCCTGCCTTAAACCATCACTCTGCTGTCAGAAATACAGTAGATATGGATGGATAACTTGAAGGGTTTCTTCTCCTGACTTATTTTTCCATAGAGTTCAATAGTAAAATTTGTCAGGAGAAAAGACCCTTAAAGTGATCCATCCATATCTACTGCATATCTGGCAGCGGAGTGATGGTCTGAGGCTCGTTTGATACCTCAGACCCTTGATGACTTACAGCCATTTTACCAACCATGTATTCCATACTTTTCCAGCATAATTTACAGCTAAATCTAGTCCCACCCCCAAATTCCCATAAAGATCCATTAAAATGCAGAGATGTTATAGCATCGCTTGTAAAAGTACCAGAAAATAAGACACTAAGTCTTATGATGTTGTTGGGTCACAGAGATCAGGAAGTCATGGCATGCAAATATGCGACCAAATATTAGAAATTATTACTTTATTCTATATATAAATGCAGGGGTGCCGATAATTGTGGCACACGTGGTTTTGTTAAAAATAATTATTTCTTGATGAGGGATTTTTTTTTTCTCGTAATACATTTGCTTCGATTAAAGGTTGGATGGTGAGGAAGTGATATCCTTATTCAGTAATATACAGTGACATGGTGAGGAAGTGATATCCTTATTCAGTAATATACAGTGATATGGTAAGGAAGTGATATCCTTATTCAGTAATATACAGTTACATGGGGAGGAAGTGATATCCTTATTCAGTAATATACAGTGATATGGGGAGGAAGTGATATCCTTATTCAGTAATATACAGTTACATGGTGAGAAAGTGATATCCTTATTCAGTAATATAGTGACATGGTGAGGAAGTGATATCCTTATTCAGTAATGTACAGTGACATGGTGAGAAAGTGATATCCTTATTCAGTAATATACAGTGACATGGTGAGAAAGTGATATCCTTATTCAGTAATATACAGTGACATGGGGAGGAAGTGATATCCTTATTCAGTAATATACAGTGACATAGTGAGGAAGTGATATCCTTATTCAGTAATATACAGTGATATGGTAAGGAAGTGATATCATTATTCAGTTATAAACAGTGATATGGTAAGGAAGTGATATCCTTATTCAGTAATATACAGTGACATGGTGAGGAAGTGATATCCTTATTCAGCAATAAACAGTGATATGGTAAGGAAGTGATATCCTTATTCAGTAATATACAGTGATATGGTAAGGAAGTGATATCATTATTCAGTAATAAACAATGATATGGTAAGGAAGTGATATCCTTATTCAGTAATATACAGTGACATGGTGAGGAAGTGATATCCTTATTCAGTAATATAGTGAGGAAGTGATATCCTTATTCAGTAATACACAGTGACATAGTGAGGAAGTGATATCCTTATTCAGTAATACACAGTGATATGGTAAGGAAGTGATATCCTTATTCAGTAATATACAGTGACATGGGGAGGAAGTGATGGCCTTATTCAGTAATGTACAGTGATATGGTGAGGAAGTGATATCCTTATTCAGTAATATACAGTGACATAGTGAGGAAGTGATATCCTTATTCAGTAATATACAGTGACATGGTGAGGAAGTGATATCCTTATTCAGTAATATACAGTGATATGGTGAGGAAGTGATATCCTTATTCAGTAATATACAGTGACATAGTGAGGAAGTGATATCCTTATTCAGTAATATACAGTGACATGGTGAGGAAGTGATATCCTTATTCAGTAATATACAGTGACATGGGAAGGAAGTGATATCCTTATTCAGTAATATACAGTTACATGGTGAGAAAGTGATATCCTTATTCAGTAATATACAGTGACATGGGGAGGAAGTGATGGCCTTATTCAGTAATGTACAGTGATATGGTGAGGAAGTGATATCCTTATTCAGTAATATACAGTGACATGGTGAGGAAGTGATATCCTTATTCAGTAATATACAGTGATATGGTGAGGAAGTGATATCCTTATTCAGTAATATACAGTGACATGGTGAGGAAGTGATATCCTTATTCAGTAATATACAGTGATATGGTAAGGAAGTGATATCCTTATTCAGTAATATACAGTGACATGGGGAGGAAGTGATATCCTTATTCAGTAATATACAGTGATATGGGGAGGAAGTGATATCCTTATTCAGTAATATACAGTTACATGGTGAGAAAGTGATATCCTTATTCAGTAATATAGTGATATGGTAAGGAAGTGATATCCTTATTCAGTAATATACAGTGACATGGTGAGGAAGTGATATCCTTATTCAGTAATATACAGTGACATGGGGAGGAAGTGATATCATTATTCAGTAATATACAGTGACATGGGGAGGAAGTGATATCCTTATTCAGTAATATACAGTGACATGGTGAGAAAGTGATATCCTTATTCAGTAATATACAGTGATATGGTGAGGAAGTGATATCCTTATTCAGTAATATACAGTGATATGGTAAGGAAGTGATATCCTTATTCAGTAATATACAGTGACATGGTGAGGAAATGATATCCTTATTGGTATCCAGTCTGGTAGTCCAGTCACAAAGGACTTCTGTGGCTTCAACACAACCTTACTGAGGGAAACCCACTGTCATCCCTTTCAAAGCACCGAGTCAGGAGGCAGCAGGTGCATGAAATAGTGAAACCTAATGAAAGCTTATCTTCGTGACCTTGCGAGGACCTGTGCAGCTCTGGAGAAACACACAAGGTTGACAGTGACACCTGGCCGCCAGTGTGTTAACACATTCAACTTGTGCCTTGAATCACAGCTGCTTGTCGTATACTCCAATGTTAAACGGATAAGTACGGAAATGTCAGGAGAAACGCTATATTTTCGCAGATTCTGATTTTGCTTTCAGTTCTGCCGTTCACACTTTTTTGAGTTTTTTTGTTTGTTTGCTATTTTACTCTCAAATCCTAAAGAGGTGATGCACATTCTGGTGGAATAAAGCTGTCCTCTCCAAGTTCTAGAGAGAAAGGGTGAAACGTATCCATATTTATCCAAATGTATCCATACTCTACCTAATTAATATGTGTCATGTTAAAAGATATACAGGTGTATTGAGTAGAGTAATACACATGGAGCATGGAGAAAAGTGCCTTTAATGGATCTTAACTCTGACAGATCCCATGAGCTAAAGTAAAACGGATTTAAAAAATTACATATTGCACTCCTGTAATTTGACCAATTCCTTTAATGCATCTCCATTAAGACCACACATAAGATCTAAAGTGATTGGATGCGTCATAGAAAAAAGAAGGGAAAAAAACCCTGCGCACTATCCATTTATTTTACCTAAATTATGTTTTTGTTTGAAACCATTTTGTTTAAACACCCCCAAGCTTGTCTTAACAGTTTGAATGTCCTGGAATGTGACTGATGACGATGTATTCAAATGTGACAGCTGCTATGTAGACAAATAATGAAATGATGATAGAGACCAGATAAAAGTCCCTCATATAAAAACTATGGACGTTGCTACCCTCGCTAGTCGGCACCAGAAATACTAGTCAGTTCAACTTATTATTTTATTAATGTACACATTTAAATTACACATTGACATAATTTGCACTGAAATGTCATGTTTTCCTGGTCAAATGTTGCTTTATTAAAAAAAAACGAGCATCCCTTACTAATGTTAACAACGCCGGATTTAAAAAAATATATATATATTTTAAAACGAAGGAAAAAAAAAAACGCATTAGCCTGTTCGCCCTGCAAGTTAAACCAGCGAGGTGGAAAGAGTAAGTAGGCCTATCGCGTTGTTGAATAGCCCAATAAAACTAATCTAATGTCACGTCGATCAGTTGGCCTAATTGTTATTTTTTTGTGGGCCTATTATTGGTAGTTTTTCTGATGACCGATTATTATTTTTTACTGTATTTGCTATGCGATCACCCAATGAAAATGCCGTTTTAATCAGGCACGTTTCCTAAAAAATGTTTTGTTACGTTGAATATTGTTTTAAATAAATGTTATTTGTTAACTTTTATTTAGTGTGTTGTTGTCATGTTTTGTAGGATAATGTGCAATGTTCATAATGCAAGGCGCAAAGTGCCACACATTTCAGCGGCATTTAAAATATGATTTGGTTATTGAAGAATGTGATTCAAATGGCTCTTATAATATACGCAATATTTTTTCGGACAATGTTTAATCTCATAGATTAAATTGTGCTCAATTTTGACTGTTTTCTGAGTGTTTTCTTACTTTTAGACTAGTCGACTAGTCTAAGTTTAAACTTCCGTTTAAATGTCAGGGAAATTAGTCGTTAGGAACATCCCTAATAAAAACAGACTCATTCTAATGCATCACATTGGGCTTTTTGGTGCTAACTCTGAGATCTCATTATGCATAGCCTTTCTGCGTGTTTTCATTGCTAAAGAGGTGACTGTGTAATTCCTTAGTCATACCATCAAGGCACTGCAGACAGTACTCACCTCCCTGAATTTGTTCACTCTAATTCAATCAAATCCAAAAATGTTTATACGTTTTGGGAGGCCAAAATGGTTGTTTGTACCATTTGTTCGCTCGTCAGTTTTCAAAATATTCACAGCTGTTTCCTTGTAGATTCACAAATTTTTAAAAAATGTGTGCTGAAATTAAACCCAACAATTAAGTTACAGGTTACTCAAATTTTCCAATGCTAAATAAATATCTTAAAATATTTAAATATTTTATTAGTCAGGATGGCATGCCTTAGTTTAAACACATGACTTGCAAGTTACCATGCACCCACCTCAAGACATACAAAATATATCTTAATTTCTTGTTTACATTTTAGTCACAATTATAAATTTTCAATAATACCTCTGCAGGCATCACTTAAATGTTGCACCCCACTGCTTTGTTAGGCCGTGGTGCTGTAATTCAAACCTACATCTGCTCAAAATCACCGAAACTCTAGTTATTCGATAAAGTTCACACATCGTATTACATGGGCAGTAATGATGCTAAATACAAACGATTATATTATGGGGGGAAAAAAAAAAGTATAATCATATTATAACATCTGTAGCTACTGTTTATAAGTGTTCTTACGTGTGTTGATAACAGCATTAGGGCGATAGGGTAGGCCTCATAAGAACTTACATCTCAAAACTTACTTTAACTTTTAAATTAAATGGCAGTCATAGGCTACATTACAGTATAATCACTGCTCATTCGTTGCAATAGAATGTATGGCTTAAACTACGTGTTTTTCATAAATCAAGTGTGTGTTATTTGGGAACTGTTGACCCCACTGATTATCAGATAACTGCGTACGGATCAAGATACTGATTTGGAGAATTAGGATGACGAAGTAGTCCCACCAAAAAGCAAGCAATTCAGCCAGACGGGGTTCGGGGGGAAATCATGGAATTGTCGCAACTTCTATCGCTGGAACAATGTTATAGCGGGCTATTGGTCAATAAAGAACCATTGAATATCTCGGTAATTTTACATTGCTCGTCCAATGTATGCTAATGGAGCTTTTTCGAATTGCCAGTCCTGTTTAATTTCATTAGCCCAAAGTCTACCGTGCATGTAGGCTACGCTAAAGGAAATAATACCGCTCCAAAGTCGGCTACATCTGATCTGTACTGTCGCTTTAACATTGTGCTTTGTTTGTAGGTAGGCTACTATCAGTGGGTGATAAAACGCATTGAGCATCCTCCGGTACTCGTTTATTGCTATTTCAGCTCTGTGAGCCCGGATCGGTATACAGTATGAGCTGCAGACACTGTCGAGCTAATTTAGCTTGCTAGCTAACTGATAGGAATGTGGGAACGGACTATCGTGCAAAAACAAGAAATGATTCCCATTTGAAATATTTTGTCTTCTCTCTTATAGAATCAACACTGGAACAGAAAGAAAAGAAAAGAGGACGCCTTCGATCTGAAAAAAGATAAATTATTCACTGAAGAGGCATTGACTAAATACGTATGCGTTACAGTAGTCTGCACGGCCTTTTCCCAACGTAGACTGCGCTCAGAATTCAGATTTGACGACCCAGGAGAATATACGTATTATGCGTAGCTAAGAATTGATCGCAAAATACGTCCTGCACTCAATTTTTTTCTGTGGAAGAAGTGAACAAGGTGCAAGTGACTGGATTATCGCAGAAGCCTCCTTTGCAGCAGCAAGGCTGACGTTACTGCGACTGGACTAAGGAGTAAGGGTGGGAATGCCCGATGGATTTGTGACAGAAGGGGTAGAATGCCCAGCTAAAATGTCTCAAAATAAACGGATGACACCCTCAAAAGAAACCTACAGCAAAGTCTCAACTCTGCTTTGCTCGCAGTGGGGTTTAAATAAAAACGCTAGCTAACTACGTCCTGAGCACTCTTTTTAAAAACAAGGTGCAAACCAAGAAACAGTTGCGGGTTGCTAAAATGACTTGCACGTTGCTGATGCTGTGAAAGAAAAAAAGAAAAAAAAAAACCTGCATTGCCGACACCGGTTTTTACTAGGATTTGGACGTCGACTCCTAGACATCTGGAAGTTCGGATGCAAGTAAACAACTGGTGTGAGCTACGGAATCCGGAACCTTATGACGGGCTTTTCTGGCCGTGTGGGTCCTGCGTACTCGAGCTACCGACTCCCACACAAAAAAAGAACCGTCTCTGTGCCGCCGTGAGTGCAGTGCCGCAGCTAGCATTAGCTGCTAGCTCCACATCTCAGCTGGCAACTGCCCGAGTTTAAGCTATAGCAGTCTTCGGGAAACATAAAGAAGGCATCTGTATGATTTGGGAGGAAGCTGATTGAATCGCTCCCGAGGAAACAGAGTTTGGGACAGGGGGCCTGTACCTTTTTTTAATATCGGATCCTTCGGACAGTGTGGATTTACTGTAGTCCGTGGCTGGCTGAACAGTCCTTTAAGAAAACAGCGTAAGCACTTTGCGTAAAATACGTGTTTTCTAGGTAAGCCTCGAGTGACATTGCAGTCTTTCCTCCCATCTGGCCCCAGCGTAAACTGCGCTGGGTATTGCGTTTGAGAAAAGCGAGAAGGTGGAGCGCTGTCCGTCGTACGTGCTGACGCAGTGGGATTTCTACGTCTGGCCGTCGTGCGTGCTGACGCAGTGGGATTTCTACGTCTGGCCGTCGTGCGTGCTGACGCAGTGGGATTTCTACGTCTGTCCGTCATACGCGCTGACGCAGTGGGATTTCTACGTCTGGCCGTCGTACGTGCTGACGCAGTGGGATTTCTACGTCTGGTCAGCGCTTCCCGCCGCCCCTCCCGCTGTGACGGTGATGGGTCGGAAGCGGTGTGTCGGTGCAGATTGTTCCAAGATGGCGGCCGGGTGCTGCGGGGTGAAGAAGCAGAAGCTGTCGGGGTCCCCCGGGTCGGGGGGTCCTGGCGGGGCGGGGAGCGGGGTAGCTGGGACGGGACACTGCGGATCAGACTTGGGGATTGGTTCCTCCTCGACAGTGGCGTCGGGGAGCGTGAATCGAGTAAACGGCCTGGGGGGTCTTGGGGGTAGCAGTAGCACCAACAGCACCAATGCGCTGTCCCCAACTCCCGGAGCCTACAACTCAACCGGTCTCTCCCCTAATCTCAGCCCCGGATCTGGTTCGGGCAGCGGTGGCAGGAAGATGGTCGTTTCGGCGGAGATGTGTTGCTTCTGTTTCGACGTGCTTTATTGCCATCTATACAATTACCAGGCTCCCCGAACACCCAGGTTTACAAACGACCCTTAGTAAGTAACTAACATCTTTATTCCATTTTAGCCTGTCAGTGTTGGCTAATGTTGCCACAGTGACGTTAAAACTATCGCCGGTTTGTTTTAACTGTATTTAGCGAACATTATGTCAGTAACATGGCTACCATAACCTCACAGCATAACACTAGCTAACGTCAATGGGAATGTGTGGTTGCACACATGTAGTCTTTATGCTGTTTCCATCTGACATTTACAATGGGAAAGTTAACAGGCTAACGTAACACAGTGAATTATGGACCTTAGCGGGGCTAAGAAGTGAAACACTGATTTAAGCACGAATGTCGGCAGCTGCCCTGGAGAGCCTTCATCTGCTGGAGAAAGGAATGGCAAAAGCGTCAACTATGCAAGAGGGTACTGGCCTGAGTTTGTGCTCGCTCCGCGCTAGCTGCCTGAATAACGGTAACAAAGACAGGAGCGTAGCTGTGGCTGCTCAGGTCGGCACTTACGAGTATAAGCGCCGAGACATCGTACACGGTGTCACCAGTAGCTAACATTAGCATGAAACGCGGCACATGTAACGTAGCCGGATAAGTTGGCTACAGCGCTATAACTCGCTGCCTGGTAGATTACTGTAACACCCAAATCTTGGTAAACAAACAAACAATCCGAGTCTGGCTAACGTGAGCTGGCCGCAAGATAACCATATACATGAAAAATAACAAAGTTAAACGTTCGCACCAATTACCCCTTAAACTTGCATTAGCTAATGCAACGTTTTCAGGTTTAATCGCAATGTGTATTTTTGTTAGCGTCATTTGGTTGTGTAGCATTATGGAGTTGTTTGACGTTAGGTGGGCCTAACTTGTACATGTTTCTGTTTAGCCAGTTAGCTTTGCTGACATTAGCTAGCTAGGTAGGTAGTTCGTAACTACTTTTGCATTCGTTAGTTTATGGCGAACAATAGCGTTGTGTAGGCTTGGCAGAAATGTGTTTTTACTGTGCGTTTTGTGTTACCAGGACAGAGGCTCCAGGCAGCTTAAGTGTCATATTAACGTCACTGCGAAACACAACTTTAGTCTTTTTTCCAGCCTGTCGTTGGTATTAACGTTAAGTTACTTTGTTAACTGAGTGTTTTTCTTTTGGTAGCTGCTAGCGATCGTTAACGCTAGTCAGCAGTGGGTTACTAACGTTAGCTAATCCCTTTGACTCGCATACTCCGGCCAGCTATACATGCCCTTTGTTGTTGATTTACCGATGGGAGGCTCGGTGCATTGTAAATTGACCAGCTTGCCTTATCTGGAAATGTGGTAACAACTACATCGATATTTTGCCATCAGTACCGTTCAATTTCGTTAAGTTATAGCTAGCTCTCGTGGAGCAACTATTTGCAATAACACAGGTGATGCTGCCACTCACAGCAGGCCATGGTTGCTAACGTTATTAGCTAACTTAACGTACCTGACATTTGGTCGTAAACTTGCTATCGTTAAATTGGCTAACTGGCATTCATGTCCCCGTTCTTCTCACATATTTTCCAGTTAACTAGTATGCTGGTTATTGGGTATCTATCAGTATGATTTTAGTAATGCTGGAATGTGTTACCTTATCCGAGTTAGTAACGCTAGCGAGTTAGCCACGGTATATGCACAGCTAACGTTGGCTAACTGGCTAGCAGTGGAAATCTGCCTTTGTTTAGCCGAATGAAACATCACTGATACTCAGCTAGCGAGAGCTAGCAGGATCATGTGTATCTATAGAGACACGATCAATGTGGCCAATATTTCCATCTAACTGACTTTATTTATACACGTTGTCGTATCAGTTGGAGAATTGAGAACATGTATAACGTTTCGTAGCAAAGGTTAGAGGCACAATATTTGATCTTTATTTTATTTACTTTACTTCTTTAACCATATGAAGCACTAATGTGGGAAATACAGGCAAGGGTGTGCTTAGTATCGCTACATCTTTGCCTGAAAGGCAGAAGCAATTTCACATTTACAGACCATGTTTGGTCTCCACAAAAGGGAGCATACGGCCTCTTGACTATCTTTGTGACAGAATTCTATTCCCCAGTACACGTGGTTCAGTATTGTGTATTTGCATGTGCTGAGTGTATTAGTCAAGATGTTTTCTGTTAGTTTGCTATTGTTGTCACTTGGCCCTGTGTGTCATTAGGACAAGCATGTCTTTATGCATCTTCATAAATGTTTTTTTATTGGATAAATTCTTGTTGGAGGATTTCATTCACATTCCATAAGCAATATTTTTCTTGTGGTGGAGAAACTATCAGTATGCGTTTTATTATTTATACTTTTTTTAAAGAATAAGTATTCATTTTTAAATTTATGAAATTGTAAGATATCCACCATAGCCCTTTTCAGTTTTTGTATTGGTATTTGCCTCACATTGCTGAATAGGTTCATCATTATTCCACTTTCTATGGCTCTAAGTCATCAAGGGTCTGACATATCAAACAAGCCTCAAACCATCACTCTACTGCCAGATATACAGCAGATATGGATGGATCACTTTAAGGATTGTTTCTCCTAACAAATTTTTCTACTGAACTCTATGGAAAAATAAGAACGGAGACGAAACCCTTCAAGTTATCCATCTATATCTACTGTATTTCTGGCAGCAGAGTGATGATTTAAGGCTTGTTTGATACGTCAGACCCTTGTTGACTTAGAACCATTTAGCCAACCATGTGTTCCATACTGTTCCAGTGTAATTTACAGCTAAATCTAGTCCCACCCCCCAATTCCCATAGAGACCTATTCAAATGCAGAGACGTTATAGTATCGCTGGTAAGAGTACCACAAAATAAAATATCAAGAGTCTTTTGATGTTGTTGGGTCACAGACATCAGGAAGTCATGGCATGCAAAGGATATGCGACCAAAACATTTTATTTTATTTTATTTAAAAGCACAGTCATCTTGGTGTATGTAAACTTCTGACCCACTGGAATTGTGATATAGTGAATTAAAAGTGAAATAATCTGTCTGTAAACAATTGTTGGAAAAGTTACTTGTGTCACGCACAAAGTAGATGTCCTAATTGACTTGCCAACACTATACTTTGCGAACATGAAATCTGTGGAGTGGTTAAAAATGAGTTTTAATTACTTCAACCTAAGTGTATGTAAACTTCCTGTATGTTAGAAGTCTGTGGTTTGTTTTCCTTGGTGGGCGACTGGGCGGAGCCGCACTCGACTCACTGCCACTACGACCTGTATTCAAACTCAGAAGTCCGCTGCTTGCCATTAGCCTAGTTACAATATCAACCACTTGCACCTAGGAAATGCCTGCCTTTGCAACGCATGTGTGTTGTATGTTAATTTACTCAGTGGAATTTCTGTTATTGCCCGGAAGCAGCGTGTGCGGGCTTAAACGAGTGAATGTGCGTGACTGACTGACTGACTGACTGACTGACTGACTGACTGACTGACTGACTGGTTGGTTGGTTGGCTGGCTGGCTGCCTGATCCCTGATTTTGAAAGTGGATGCATAAATCATGTAAATCAAACCACCCAAAAATCATGAATGTAGATATGTTTAAAGATACAGGTCAATTGGCTGAAATGTATAATCTTTAACATAGTCGTTATCGCCCAGTCAATATTGTTTCACCTGCGGGAGGGGGACTTCATTGGTATTAAAATTGTACTCACAACTGTTTATTTCAGGGAGGTTAGGCCAGACAGCTACACTCTCCAGAGGAAGACATCACCCATGTTTTAAACTCAATATCAGAGGAGCAACAATTTTTTGACGTAGCAGTCCCGGCAAATTCGCCACCTGTCAAGTGATGAATAAATAAACAGAAATTCAAAGCATTTGGCCTCCAGTTCGTCGAGTGGTACGTTGACAAGTTTTCTACACAAAGGCACAAACGACGACATGGCTAAATTCTGCACAAAGTCCACGATAGCTTGTGGGCTAACTGTTAATGCTGATATGTCTGAATTAACGTTTTGTAGCCTTTAATGAACTCGGCAGATCGCTACTTCCAATTTCTTTGAAGAAATCAACAACATGGCTTGGTTGATTTAGCTGCCAAGATAATGACAAAGACACTTGAAAACAACAGAAATCCATATGTTTACATTGAATAATATTGAGGTTGAGCGTGTCAGACAATACAAGTGTCTAGGTAGCCTATTTGGTTATATTGTGATCTTTCTTTCAGATCAACACCTTTGACAAAAAAAAAAAAAAAAAAGAGACCCGACTGTTGGCTGCTAGTGACTTTTTTATGGTAAACAATTACTGTATATATATATATATTCATGTCATTCTATCATCTCACGCACCCCCCCAGTTTGAGGTTGGCTATCGGCTGAAGGAAAAAGTATGTAGCGGACACAGTAACATAGCTTCAAATGTTTTTGTTCAATGCCATAGCAGCTATATGAATGATTGAAATTGTTCTTTTTGTTTTTTTATAATTCATCTTTAATACATTGCAGTTTAAAAAAAAAAAAAAAGTTCTTAAAACATGCAAATTTGTAAATTTTGTCCTCATAGACTATACAGAATATTAAAGGAACAGCACGGTAGCAAAAACACCCCGTGGCAAGACGTCGAAACGTCTGTCCTATAAAGGCATTTTTGCTTTGAGCTCTGTGTGCTCCAGCCCTCTTTATTTTGGGTTAGTCCTAGTGAAGTGGTCCGGGTAAGGAATATTTTTTTACCCTATGGCAAAATTGGTCTAATTGTTACCATGCTAGACTCTTGTGTTGCTTCTAAAATATTTTTAATGAAATTATATTAAAAACAAATATACTGTGATAATGTATTTAATCAGGCATTTTTGCTGGCATTCAACACAAACAACTCTACGATGTCAATGTGAAAAGTAAAATCTACAGTTTGTTCCAAATTATTTATAAATGTAAAACCATTTATAAATAATAATTAACTTTCAAAATGTTGTTCAATCATAAAGTGCCCAGACATCATGTTTAGATTGTATTTAAGGACGTTGAACAATATTTATTTTAAAAATGTGTGTTAATATATTTTTTTCTTGGTAACAAAGCCAAGAACAGGTCCCTTCAATACATTTTAATGGCTCTTAATGGGATTTTAGCAAGTACAATGGACTTTACATTGCAACTCTCAAACAAAGTTTATCTGATATTGTTCATTCATGGATGCCATTTGAGAGCAGTCTCTGTGGGTTCAAAGAAAATGTAACTCATCACCCCTCCATCACTTTATGCTAAAATGTAGAGGGTGCAAATTCAGTAACCTTCTCCATTGTCTTCCATAGTGAACCCATACAGGAAATAGTTACTGAATATGCAGCTTCTACATTTTATCAAATTGTAGATTTTACTTTTTACATTGGCATCATAGAGTTGTTTGTGTTGAATACCAGCAAAAAGGCCTGATTAAATCAATTTTTATCAAATGTTCGTACACAGCAAAATATGAAAAAGTCTAAGCGGGCTGAATACTTTTTCAACCCACTATATCCTTACCATCTGAAATTAAATCTATACCGTGATATGAATATAAGGCATATTTGGAATCAAATGATAAGCCTATTTAAAAATTTTTTTTTTTTAAAAAAATGCTGGATTAAAACTGACAGTATGAGAGTTACTCAGGAGTCAGGTGTGGCATTGGACTAGGGATGCAAATTTAAAGGAATTTCCTTAATCGATAGTTGTTAACCTTAACAAACAATAGTCGATTAATTGATAACATAAAAGCTAAATATAGCTTATGATATACAGAATACAAAATGCATGTTATATTCCTGAATCAAAGATTTATTGTAACATTTGAGAAACAGGCATTATTGTAGCATAACAAAAATTTAATATGAAGGCGTGTATAGGCTACTTTAAGAGAAAATAAATTGCGCTCCGTCATCTGTTGCAAACGAAACCGTTGCTCCGCTAGCCGCTAGCATCATTAACATAATCTCTCTTGAAATGGAAAGGCGACAGTTAAACTAGTAGATTTAGCCTAGAACAGTCAACTTAAATCATAGGCTATTATGTTTTGAATAGGCTCCTCATATGCATACTAAATAGACCTACGTATTTTTATTCAAGAACATTTAAGCTACGTGGTCGGGAGCGAGTCGTGTGCGCAGCCCGTTTATTAGCTCTCGAAATCCCTCACCGTCAATGGTGCTTATTGGCATCATGTCCTTTTCAACCATCAACCTCTGAGTAATACCCTCCGCTCGTCTATCGTCACATACCCTCTTTGCCAACACTGAGGTGATGGTAGGTTGCGAACCACTTTGCCCTGACAGCACGGTTTTATGTACGCTTTTCAGGTGGTAGGCTACATTAACGAAGTAGTTATACTTCAAAACAGCACCACAGGTATTGCAATGGGCATCATTGTTTTGCCCACTTCATTTTTGTGTCTTGTGTAGGCTCAACTTCACGGCTTACCCTGCGTTCTCACATCCAGCAACTTTGGTCGCCCAGTCGCCGCAACTTAACTTTTGAGCGACCATCAGCCGTAACAGCCAATCAGAGTTCCACACTTCATATTTCCCCAACCGACGACACGAAACCATTTTGTGAATAATTGTTCCGCCCGATTTCACTCAAATTGCAGCAATGGAGTAGCAGCTAATAATAATGGTCCAAGCCTACCACGTCCTGTTCAATGTATAACATAACCTTAAAGGATATGTGTAGCTGTTCTACCAATATCACATTGAGCCAAAAAATACATATTGAGTTTTATACATACATCTATCTATGTATCTAGCGTAGATAGATAAAGATCGGTAGCTCGCGACGAAGATAGATATAGGCTAGCCTATCGCTAGCTAGCGAGAACACATCATTATTAGTGTCATGACATAACTATAAAGAATAGGATGCATCGCAAATATGTCTTTGTTATACGTAGGCTATTTCCGTTGTTTCTCTTTATCAAAAAATTGTAGCTGCACGAACTGACTTGGATGACACAACGGGAAGCTCTTGCCCCGCCCCCAGCCTCGTAGAATTGACCGACTCAGCGACCAGTTGCTCGCTGTGAGAACGCAGCGTTACACTAGGCTGAATTTGGCGCCCTCGCGTGGAGACCTTAAGCCATGATTACATTTCACACAAAAACTCCCGTTGAAACAAGACCGCAGATTGTTCAGTTAATTGTTTTTAAAAAAAAATTCTGCATTATTTACAACCTACCCCCCCAGCCTCACCCCAACCAGGCATTTAAAAAAAAAAAAAAATTCTGCATTATTTACAACCTACCCCCCCAGCCTCACCCCAACCAGGCATTTAAAAAAATAAATAAAATTATGCATTATTTACAACCTACCCCCCCAGCCTCACCCCAACCAGGCATTTAAAAAATAAAAAAATAAATTCTGCATTATTTACAACCTACCCCCCCAGCCTCACCCCAACCAGGCATTTAAAAAAAGAAATAAAATTATGCATTATTTACAACCTACCCCCCAGCCTCACCCCAACCAGGCATTTAAAAAAAAAAAAAAAAATTCTGCATTATTTACAACCTACCCCCCCAGCCTCACCCCAACCAGGCATTTAAAAAAATAAATAAAATTATGCATTATTTACAACCTACCCCCCCAGCCTCACCCCAACCAGGCATTTAAAAAAAGAAATAAAATTATGCATTATTTACAACCTACCCCCCCAGCCTCACCCCAACCAGGCATTTAAAAAAAGAAAAAAAAATCTGCATTATTTACAACCTACCCCCCCAGCCTCACCCCAACCAGGCATTTAAAAAAAAAATAAAGAATTCTGCATTATTTACAACCTACCCCCCCAGCCTCACCCCAACCAGGCATTTAAAAAAAAAAATAATAATAATTCTGCATTATTTACAACCTACCCCCCCAGCCTCACACCAACCAGGCATTTAAAAAAAAAAAAAATTCTGCACTATTTACAACCTACCCCCCCAGCCTCACCCCAACCAGGCATTTAAAAAAAAAAAAAAAAATTCTGCATTATTTACAACCTACCCCCCCAGCCTCACCCCAACCAGGCATTTAAAAAAATAAATAAAATTATGCATTATTTACAACCTACCCCCCCAGCCTCACCCCAACCAGGCATTTAAAAAAAGAAATAAAATTATGCATTATTTACAACCTACCCCCCCAGCCTCACCCCAACCAGGCATTTAAAAAAAAGTAAAAAAATTCTGCATTATTTACAACCTACCCCCCCAGCCTCACCCCAACCAGGCATTTAAAAAAAAAAAAAAGAATTCTGCATTATTTACAACCTACCCCCCCAGCCTCACCCCAACCAGGCATTTAAAAAATAAAAAAATAAATTCTGCATTATTTACAACCTACCCCCCCAGCCTCACCCCAACCAGGCATTTAAAAATAAATAAAAATGTATGCATTATTTACAACCTACCCCCCCAGCCTCACCCCAACCAGGCATTTAAAAATAAAAAAATAAATTCTGCATTATTTACAACCTACCCCCCCAGCCTCACCCCAACCAGGCATTTAAAAAAAAAAAAAAAGATTCTGCATTATTTACAACCTACCCCCCACCCTCACCCCAACCAGGCATTTAAAAAAAAATAAAAAAATTCTGCATTATTTACAACCTACCCCCCCAGCCTCACCCCAACCAGGCATTTAAAAAAAAAAAAAAAAAATTCTGCATTATTTACAACCTACCCCCCAGCCTCACCCCAACCAGGCATTTAAAAAAAAAAAAAAAAAATTCTGCATTATTTACAACCTACCCCCCAGCCTCACCCCAACCAGGCATTTAAAAAAATAATAATAATAATTCTGCATTATTTACAACCTACCCCCCCAGCCTCACCCCAACCAGGCATTTAAAAAAAAAAAAAAAATGTATGCATTATTTACAACCTACCCCCCCAGCCTCACCCCAACCAGGCATTTAAAAAAAAAAAAAAAAAGATTCTGCATTATTTACAACCTACCCCCCAGCCTCACCCCAACCAGGCATTTAAAAAAAAATATAAATAATTCTGCATTATTTACAACCTACCCCCCCAGCCTCACCCCAACCAGGCATTTAAAAAAAAAAAATAATAATTCTGCATTATTTACAACCTACCCCCCAGCCTCACCCCAACCAGGCATTTAAAAAAAATAAATAAAATTCTGCATTATTTACAACCTACCCCCCCAGCCTCACCCCAACCAGGCATTTAAAAAAAAAAAAAAAAAATTCTGCATTATTTACAACCTACCCCCCAGCCTCACCCCAACCAGGCATTTAAAAAAAAATAAAAAAATTCTGCATTATTTACAACCTACCCCCCCAGCCTCACCCCAACCAGGCATTTTGAATCCCAGTTCACTATAGTTCTGCTGTTTTAGTTCCATGCTCAAAGTGCCTAATTTAAAAGAGGACCCGCTGCACCTTTTGTGTGGCTGGGACATTAATAGAAGAGCAGTTCTTGAGGAGTTGGCTGATGAAATGCGTTTGCAGTGCCCGCCACAATGAAGGTTTCTAAGGATTTCTCTGAGTTTTGCTCCTTTTTTGATCTTTTGTTATACTTCTACTTTTTCTTGGCATTGTATTTGGATTTGTCTCACGAAAACAATTTTTTTAATCTTTGAAATGTATTGTAAGCATCTTTGGTACTACATATATTGGAAACCTGAACGCCTAGCTCTTGACTAGAATAGATGTACCTAGGGACAGCATTACAGGATCCTCTATTTGAAAGTAGTCAGAGGTTTGAGCAGGTTTGTATCTTTCCCCAGGTTTCAGATCATCACACCATTATTCCCGCTCTTGTGTCCAAGGTGCCATAAAGTAAATATCATTTTACATCGTGGTGTGTTACTCTAAACTGACCTTTCCTGTCCATAAGGAAAAAATTAAAGCTCTGGCAGTTAAAACAAACGTCCTTCTGTGATTCATTTCTCAAGGTGTAAGCCAAGTTTCAGGAAAAGGGATGATGTCATCCTGCTGTGAATAAATTCTGTCCCCTTGAAGGACATAAAGGCTCCCCTGTCCACCTGTTTGATTTTAAACAATGGAATCCTGTTGTGACGGTCTCTTCCCAGTCACTGTCTCTGAGAGGAAGAATGGCTAAATTGCTCATTGAATGCAGTGATTTAAGATATCCCTTTTAACAACTGAAAGTACTGGGTTATTGGTTGACAGTGGGTCACATGGTCTGTCTTTCTCAGTTTACACACACAGGGATTTCTTGAATTAGCAGGCTATTTATAGGTTACTACAGAGAGTACAGAAGCAGAGGAGAACATATTTTTCAGGGGGAAGTTTCCATGATTTTTCTGTGCTGTATTTCTAACCCGGTCCAGTTAGGGTTGCAATGGGAGCACATTTTCCAGGTAACTTTTGGTAATTTTCCATGGAAAATCAACACTCACTGTAACAATCTCATGCTTAACTAAAGCTAATAAAACAAAAAGTGGAAGAAAACTATAAACAAACAAAATGTGCTGAACAGGCCTTTCTGAGAAGCAGGTTTCTGCAGCATTATGGTACCATCACTGCCATTGCAGAGCACTTTAATCTAGATCAGGGAAAGTTCTTGGATATTTGAGCAAATCTTTCTGCAATGCAAGGCTATGGAGTGCTGATGCCAACTGGGATGCTGCCAAACACATCAAGGCACCAACTTGGCCCTGTTTGGGGGAATATACAGCAGTGTGCTACAGGCTGACAAACGAAAGAGTCGAGAAGCTGGTGGCTATTCAGTTAATCCTGAAACTCTGAGCCTAACAAAGATGACACCGCATGTTGAATCTGAGAAGGATTGTCCTTCTGAAGATGAAGCAAGCTTTGATTGAGATAAATAATTGGCCGAGGTCATGCAAGTCAAGTTAATATTTTAGTTATTCCGTATTTTAGGGCTCAAATAATTTGGAAGAACTGCATTTGGAAGAGAAAAAAAACACAAATCAATGTGGTAAACCAATATCATGTTTGTTTGACATTTCTTAAAACCCATGGTTTTCTCCCGAAAAATGTGTGCAAAGTAGGCCTAATACTTTAAAAAAAAAAAAAAAAAAAAATGCATAGGATTTATGAAAAATTACATTATAGACATTTAGCAGACGCTCTTATCCAGAGTGACGTACATAGTGCATTTTCAAACTAGGAACAAGAACGTTTAAAAACAACCCTAAAAAGGCAAATATGAATCGAAGTACTAGGCGCAGTCAGTATGAATTTGTTTTTTGTTTTTTTTGGGGGGGTAATTACACAACATTAATAACAATAGTCACAGGGAGGTAGGGAGGGGTGGAGAGAGGTGCAGCTTGAAGAGGTGAGTCTTCAATCTGCACTTGAAGGCGGTCAGACTTTCTGCTGTTCTGACCTCCACGGGGAGGTGATTCCACCACCGAGGGGCCAGGATAGACAGACGTCGAGACCGGGTGCTAGTATGAAGGGGGGGGGGGGTACCAGTCGTCCTGAGGAGGCGGAACGCAGGGATCTGGCAGGTGTGTAGGGTCTGATTAGTTTTTGGAGGTATGGCGGGGCAGATCCTCGGACTGCCTGGAAGGCGAGCACCAATGTTTTGAATTTGATGCGAGCCATCACCGGTAGCCAGTGGAGGTCAATGAGCAGAGGGGTGACATGGGAGTGTTGGGGGAGGTTGAATACCAGGCGCGCTGCTGCGTTCTGGATAAGCTGAAGGGGTCTAATGGCCGATGCTGGCAGGCCAGCCAGGAGAGAGTTGCAATAGTCCAGGCGAGACGGCACCATAGCTTGGACCAGGAGCTGGGTTGAGTGGGTGGAGAGGAAGGGGCGGATTCTCCTGATGTTGTACAGGAAGAACCTGCATGCCCAGGTTACTGCTGCGATGTTCTCGGAGAGGGACAGCCTGTTGTCCATCACGACTCCGAGGTTCCTGGCACAGGGCGTTGGGGTCAGTGGAGTGTCCCCTAGGGAAATAGAGAGATTGAGAGGAGGAGAGGTTAGAGCAGGAATGTAGATGAGCTCAGTCTTGCCAGGATTGAGCTTGAGATGGTATAGTATAAATTCCCAAAATTACCTCAGAATTTTCTAAATTGCATTCAACAGCGGAGCAAAGAACTGCTAATACAGAGTATTGAAACTTCTCAATCCCCTCTGACAAGTAGCATTTTCACTATTTTCACTATCAGGCTCAGTAATCTCTGCCTCCATTTAGTGTATAGCGCACAAGGGAATTTGTTTGGCCGTCTCCTTAATGATTTGAATTACTGCAGAATATGAAAAATAAGATTGAACGGCTCAACTATTTTCTCGGTTGTCTCTCATAAGGATTTCATCAAAGTGGTGAAATTAAATGCACTTGAGCATGACATTATAAAAATTATTAGCTTTGAAAGTAGCGCTTTTGGCACCTGTTAAAACTGGAAAATGTTGGAGTCTTATGAGTTTTAACGACCTGAAAATGCACACAGTCCTTGTGCATCACTTGCTGCTGTCATCTATAGGAACGGAGTACATTTTGGTCTGACTGATTTAATACACTGCCCTTTAATATGTATTTTAATTGAGCAACCCGATTAATAGTTTAGTATGCATTTACTGCGCTTTGCGTTGAATTAGAAGCACTGAATATGCATTCAACATTCAACAGATGAATGCACAATACTGGCCTATAATTCATGCTGTGCTGTATTTGTGTAAGGTCATGTAGATACATTTTTGTAGTTGTTTGCTTAAGTTGTGATGAATCAGCAGGATTATAACAGTGCTGAATGAACGAATAAAATAAATGTACAAATATCACAGAAATAAGCAGTAGTGTTGAATCATTACCTCTGAAGTGGAGAGTTTTGTTTTTCACAGGAAGGTCCTTGATTCGCAGATAATTCTTACGGGTAGCGGAGGTCTTAAAAGCACACTGCTGTGCTGGTTCATTCATGTTTACTTGGCTTTTTTGGACTGTTAAGAATACACACTTTCCTGCAATTAAAGTTGATTATGAATAATAATAATCTTAGACTTTTGTACTGCGTGTATCATTATTTGTGTATATGAACTGTTTGTGTACCGTGAAGTTTGTGTACTGTGTTCCTGGCCTTATTCCCAATTGCACCTACTTGTTCTAGCCCACTGTTCCACTGTTTCCACAATCTTTTGTCTCACAAAATAATCTCACAATTGCTTTAATCACACAGAAAGCCCAGCAATGCAATATTCTTTTCAAAACTTAAGTTTTAGCTAGCTGTGAAACGGCAGTGTCTGAGAGCATGTAGAAGAACTAGGCCTTAAATAGCTAGGCTAGCATTGTCTCCACCTTGGAGAGCGGATGGGTTAATAAGGTGTATGGTAATAAAGTCTTAATTTCTCGAGTTTGTTGTAAATGACTTATTTTGGCACGATGAAGTAATATATTAGTCAACGCTCTTTATCTGTTTGGCAGTGCGTGTGAACACGGTACCTTCAATAACCTGGTTAGGTTCGTGGATGAAAAAAACTTAAATAGGAAAATGAGACTGGAGAAACAACCCTTAAAATGATCCATCCATATCTACTGCCTGTCTGGCAGCAGAGTGATGGTTTGAGACTCGTTTGATACCGTATACCCTTGATGAATTTTCAGCCATTTAGCCAACCATGTGTTCCATACTATTACCATGCAATTTACAGCTTAATCTAGTCCCACCCCCCAATTTCCACAGAGATTCATTCAAATGCAAAGAGGTCACAGTATTGCTTGTAAGAGTTCCTGAAAATAAGATGTCAATACTCTTTTGATGTTGTTGTGTCACAGACATCAGGAAATCATGGCATGCCAAATATATTGCAACCGAATATTGAATATGATGACTGAATTTATATTTGTTAATTACTTTTGGTGCTTTTTAGCTAAAGTACAAAATAGAATGAAATAGAAATAGTAGTTTATAACATTAGCAATGTATTAACTGTATTTTTTTGATCAATTTAATGCTACCTTGGTGAATAAAAGTCTCAATTTCTTTCAAAAACATAAAGGCTGTGATTCCAAACTTTTGAACGGTCGTGTAATTTCTAAAAGATCTGATCTTTTGTGGCAGTTCTAATTATGTGAGTCAGTTACTCAGTTCTGCCTTTTTATGCCTAGAATATTCTGTAATTGACAAATTGTTTTTATTAAGGGGCCCTGAAATCACATTGGTTTAGAAACAAAAATGTCCCACTGTTCTCAAAGAAACTGTTCTATATAATCCCTTCGCCAGTTTAGCTGCGTCAGTTACATGAGAGAGTTACATGCAGAGACTGGTTCTGGCCAAGCTCAGTGACTCAAGTGGATGACGTAAGCACAAAATAAACACAAGGCCTCACCGTGTTGAGGTGCAAGGCTTGTGTAAACACCAATGCTACTCTAGGTTGAGCTGTATTTAGAATTGAATTATTTTGTTGTCTGTTGCTTTTTGACTAATCCATGGAAAGCTGCCCCAACCCCTCTCTTAAAGCATGGATGAAGTAACATGTACGGATGTTCGACACAGCTGCCACATCTATGAACTGGGCAAAACGTCAGCCATTTTGGCGAGCTCATATTCGCACCATTTTGGGTGCGGGTAGGTTTCCCGTTCCACCACAGGGGAGATGGCCATATGTGCAGCAGTGTCTTCACAATGCTACTTCCCAGTCTGAACCAGGCCCAGGCCCAGGACCAGACCCAGGACTAGTCTGGTCTCTGAGCATTCATTTGTACATGGGGGGGAAGTGTGGAGCCCCAGGCATGAAATGTAATCACTTTATCTGTGTGGTGCCTCTACTGTCTCTGGATTTAAGGTCAAGAGAGTGTGTGATGGGGGGAAATGTGGAAATCCAAGCGAAGTGGAGCAGATGGGGAGGTGGGGTGGTTGGGGGTGCTCAAAGCTGTCCCTGGGTATACATTAAAGCAATAAGCCTTCTGTGTAACAGGGGCATACAGGGGAAGCAGAACAGGGGTCCTCCGTAGGGATTGGTTTTCAGGCCGTTTAAACGGACATGCGTGTTGCTTTCTGCTTGAGCCACTTGCGTTGGCTGTGAAAGCCTGGTTAGACCGAGATTATTTTCTTTTGTGGTTCATCCCTCGTGTTTCCTGCACTGGTGGAAAACCAAGAAAAATGCTGTGCCTCACAGCGAAGTGACGTTGCACAGAAGACTGACGTTTTTTCCCCCCCGGCAGGTGCATATGCTGTCACCGCTTTGTTTAACGGAGACGTTTCTGTCCCGATGTTAAAACATGAGATAAATGCAGAGGTTACTGTACCTGTGGAGCTCTATGGCTGGTGAGAATCACTGTGTAGATTCATGTGCGTCCAGCTCCACACTAGCCTTTTTCACCATCGTACCGGAACCGTCCCGAGAAACTATTTTAACCATCAATGTGGACCGTCCCAAATTTAAAAAGTTGTTTTTCTACATTTTCATTAGTTAATTAGTGATTGTTGGCATACGTTAAGCACTATTCAAATAATTAGGTGTCAAACAATTTAAATATTTGTATAAATTAACATTGAATAACAATAACAAAACCTATGCATCCTGTCGGTAATAACTTAAATCAACATCCCTTGGTTAAATTAATCCAGCTCAAATAGGGCTAAAGTTGTTGAAAATCTCGGAAACTGAAAACAGCATAAATTTATTAAATTAACAAACGGATATCATGCGCAGCATTCCACTACACACTGAGATGGCAAATGTGGGTCATACCCGTATCAACAGTGTATTAGAGGGAAGTAACACTGTGACAAACGAATGTGGGTCATACCCGTATCTACAGTGTATTAGAGGGAAGTAACACTGTGACAAGCGAATGTGTGTCATACCCGTATCTACAGTGTATTAGAGGGAAGTAACACTGTGACAAGCGAATGTGGGTCATACCCGTATCTACAGTGTATTAGAGGGAAGTAACACTGTGACAAGCGAATGTGGGTCATACCCGTATCTACAGTGTATTAGAGGGAAGTAACACTGTGACAAACGAATGTGTGTCATACCCGTATCTACAGTGTATTAGAGGGAAGTAACACTGTGACAAGCGAATGTGTGTCATACCCGTATCTACAGTGTATTAGAGGGAAGTAACACTGTGACAAGCGAATGTGGGTCATACCCGTATCTACAGTGTATTAGAGGGAAGTAACACTGTGACAAGCGAATGTGGGTCATACCCGTATCTACAGTGTATTAGAGGGAAGTAACACTGTGACAAACGAATGTGTGTCATACCCGTATCTACAGTGTATTAGAGGGAAGTAACACTGTGACAAGCGAATGTGTGTCATACCCGTATCTACAGTGTATTAGAGGGAAGTAACACTGTGACAAGCGAATGTGGGTCATACCCGTATCTACAGTGTATTAGAGGGAAGTAACACTGTGACAAACGAATGTGTGTCATACCCGTATCTACAGTGTATTAGAGGGAAGTAACACTGTGACAAGCGAATGTGTGTCATACCCGTATCTACAGTGTATTAGAGGGAAGTAACACTGACAAGCGAATGTGGGTCATTCCCGTATCTACAGTGTATTAGAGGGAAGTAACACTGTGACAAGCGAATGTGTGTCATACCCGTATCTACAGTGTATTAGAGGGAAGTAACACCGTGACAAGCAAATGTGGGTCATACCCGTATCTACAGTGTATTAGAGGGAAGTAACACTGTGACAAGCGAATGTGTGTCATACCCGTATCTACAGTGTATTAGAGGGAAGTAACACTGTGACAAGCGAATGTGTGTCATACCCGTATCTACAGTGTATTAGAGGGAAGTAACACTGACAAGCGAATGTGGGTCATTCCCGTATCTACAGTGTATTAGAGGGAAGTAACACTGTGACAAGCGAATGTGTGTCATACCCGTATCTACAGTGTATTAGAGGGAAGTAACACCGTGACAAGCAAATGTGTGTCATACCCGTATCTACAGTGTATTAGAGGGAAGTAACACTGTGACAAGCGAATGTGTGTCATACCCGTATCTACAGTGTATTAGAGGGAAGTAACACTGACAAGCGAATGTGGGTCATTCCCGTATCTACAGTGTATTAGAGGGAAGTAACACTGTGACAAGCGAATGTGTGTCATACCCGTATCTACAGTGTATTAGAGGGAAGTAACACCGTGACAAGCAAATGTGGGTCATACCCGTATCTACAGTGTATTAGAGGGAAGTAACACTGTGACAAGCGAATGTGTGTCATACCCGTATCTACAGTGTATTAGAGGGAAGTAACACTGTGACAAGCGAATGTGGGTCATACCCGTATCTACAGTGTATTAGAGGGAAGTAACACTGTGACAAGCGAATGTGGGTCATACCCGTATCTACAGTGTATTAGAGGGAAGTAACACCGTGACAAGCAAATGTGGGTCATACCCGTATCTACAGTGTATTAGAGGGAAGTAACACCGTGACAAGCAAATGTGGGTCATACCCGTATTTACAGTGTATTAGAGGGAAGCAACACTGTGACAAGCGAACTTGGTTCTGGCGGGGCTCAAACACATGAGACCGGGTGGGTGCTCAATTGGCTCAATCAGATTTTTTCCCCTTTCGTCCTGAACACGTCCTGGGGATGATTTCTGTTCGTCCCGGAAATTTTTTTTTTATCGGCCCCCGAGACGTCGGAATGTTGTCTGTCTCGAGCCAAAGCTGCACTGCTGTCGATCGATCGCCCGTTGGGCCGCCCCCACATTGACAGAACACAGAGAAACGTATGAGTAAATCTGCTGCTCTTAGTCGCGGCCTGTCTCACCACGCCTCCTAGTCCTTCTGGTAGCTGCTTTCACTGTGCGCCCTCCAAATGAGTACTGTGACAGCTTCAAAGAACACCGACTTCAACCTCTGCAGTATGGTGGCCATTCTGCCAGTGTTACTTTGCCATGTTTTACGAATGTGACGCAAATAACTGCATAGGCCTGACACCTTGTCGAGAAAGGAGGATTTGTAAACGAATAGACCAATTAAAAAGAGAATCCACTAAAGTGCTACCTGGTGAACATGGTGTTTTGAGTCACTCATTAGTTTTTCAGTTTGCTCTTTGTCTGGTTTCAATCGGTGACGTCAGCGCGATGTGTTAGTGTGCCCTACACGAGCTCACAAGTGGTGGTGTTTGATTCACAATGTACGCCCTGTTTCAGCTGGCCAGGAAATTGCCACCCTCATTTCCAGAGTCCTGGTCTAGCAGAATTAGAGGAACATGATTTAGGCTTTTGTGCATAAAGTGCACAATAATTTAGGAGAGCAAAGCTGCTTTTGATGGACACCCGGGCTGGTTAGACCTCCCCCTACCAACATGTCTATGGGTTGGAAAGATGCTTGCGCTGAGAGGCTCTGCAGTCCCTGACTTTACACCTAAAAGGTGCTTTGTTTTGCTCATGGCTCAGGTCTGTACATGAGGTCTGTAGTGTGTGGTGTTTGCTCATGGCTCAGGTCTGTAGATGAGGTCTGTAGTGTGTAGTGTTTGGTCATGGCTCAGGTCTGTAGATGAGGTCTGTAGTGTGTGGTATTTGCTCATGGCTCAGGTCTGTGGGTGAGGTCTGTAGTGTGTGGGGTTTGATCATGGCTCAAGTCTGTGGTTGAGGTCTGTAGTGTGTGGTGTTTGCTCATGGCTCAAGTCTTTGGGTGAGGTCTATAGTGTGTGGTGTTTGTTCATGGCTCAGGTCTGTGGGTGAGGTCTGTAGTGGGTGGTATTTGCTCATGGCTCAGGTCTGTGGGTGAGGTCTGTAGTGTGTGGTGTTTGCTCATGGCTCAGGTCTGTGGGTGACGTCTGTAGTGTGTGGTGTTTGCTCAGGTCTGTGGGTGAGGTCTGTCGTGTGTGGTGTTTGCTCATGGCTCAAGTCTGTGGGTGAGGTCTGTAGTGTGTGGTGTTTGCTCATGGCTCAGGTCTGTTGGTGAGGTCTGTCGTGTGTGGTGTTTGCTCATGGCTCAGGTCTGTGGGTGAGGTCTGTCGTGTGTGGTGTTTGCTCATGGCTCAGGTCTGTGGGTGAGGTCTGTCGTGTGTGGTGTTTGCTCATGGCTCAGGTCTGTGGCGGAGGTCTGTAGTGTGTGGTGTTTGCTCATTGCTCAGGTATGTAGGTGAGAGGCTACTGCTAAGGTTGAGCAGATGAGAAACCTGACTTCTCTCCCACTGTCTGAAACTCATTATCTCATCTCGTCATCACTAACATTGATCTGCCTTTGCCAGTGATACACAAAGCTGTGTGTGTTCAGGCTTTAACTGCTTTGTATTATTATTTTTTAAGATTTAGCAATGTGTTTGTGACTCATTTATTCAAATACAATCTGCTTAAACTGAGCAGCATGCAGTTGGGACTTGGCAGGTTTGAGGTGTGATGAAGTCATTAAATAAAATATGTTCCAGTGTACTTAGTCAGGGATGATATTTATGTTACCTCAGGAACACCATGATGAAAATGGCCATCCAGTTCCAGGTTACGGTTAGATTTTCTGTTACCTGTGAAGACTAACAGGTTTTGCTACAGAAAAACAATGTCTACGTAGCTAAAGTAACACTGACTGTTTACGTTTAATGCAAATCCAGCATTGAGTTTTGTACAGATATTTTTACCAAGTCATGCAAAGGTACTGATTAGTTCTGCCTCAATATCCTCCAAATGAATGCTTTTTATTTTTTGTTTGTTTTTGTACTCTAGGCATATGAGCCTACTTGTCATGGGACGCAGCGGCTCATGGGTAGGATGTAACTTACGTACGCTGTTCCCGGTGGGCGTACGATGTGTCTGAGGAAACGCGAGACTGTCAGTTTCAGCCAAGTGCCGCCGTCATAAAGAGTAACGGTCCAGAAAGCATAATGGCTCACTTTCTAATACGGCTGTGCCATTTTCCGCTAGGTTTGCATTTTCTTTCGTGCAAGGAGTAGGTGTTTGTGCAGAGCTTTGCAAATCTTTCAGTCAGATTAGGAAGACACTGAAGTACGGTACAGGGTAAAGAACGGGGAGGAGTGAGGAAAGCTCCCTTATGCAATCGGTAATTGTACAAACCGCAATTCCAAAAATGCTATGTAAAATGCAAATAAAAGCAGTGATTTGTGAGTTCCCTTTTGCATATATTTAATTGAAAACAGTGCAAAGTAAAGATATTTAATGTTTTACCTTTTCAACTTTATTGATTTTTGTAAATATGCGCTAATTCCGAATTTGATGTCTGCAACGCATTCCCAAAAATTTGGGACGGGGGCAAAAAAAAAAAAAAAAAAGTTGTGGAATGTTCAAAAAACACCTGTTTGGAACTAGGGGTGTGACTTCAAACCGTTTAAACGTTAAACATTAACAGAAATGCTAAACGTTTTGGAAAATCTCTAGACGTTTAATCGCAATTTAAAAAAAAAAATGGATAACATATTTTTTCTTTTTACTGTTTAAAAGTAGAATATTAATGCTAATCTGGGGTCGGTGAGGGAACGTTAGACTAACGGGTAATGGCCTATGTTCCTTGATCAGCTCTCGGGCGATAACCTGAGTGAAACTGACGTTCCTTGAAATGCTTTTTTTTAAAAGTGCTATTTGGTCTCACTTTCAACAGATTACAGAAAATAAAGTTAAATGTACATTTTTCGACACAGAGCTAACATACTCCAACAGCACTGGGAAGATGCAAAATCATGAGAGAAATTTTGAACACCCGACAGTGACTGAGTGACGACAGCAGCCAAGTCAGCTCAAGCCCGACCGCTTCTCAGCAAACGTCTCTGAGGGCTTTCGCTTTGAAAAGGTGGTATGAATACTTTCTGAAGGGACTTTAGGTTGAAGTGCCAGTTAGTGTCTTTCATCCAATGTCTAAACTAACTTGATTTATGTGGGTATATTTGTGTCTGTGTGTGGTTTTTATCTACTGCACGGTATGTGATCCCCTCCAATAGACAAGTGATTCATTATTTCTTAGTATGCCTGCGCATCAAGGAAAACCTGTCCTACATGTCCAGTGGCATTGTTATCAGTATCAGTTCTGCTTATGATGCTAATGTGAATGTTTATTCATTTATTAACCGTTTCCCCTGAGAATGCACAGTTAAAGCTGCAGTAATAATAATGTAATACTAATAAGCTTTATTTGTACAGCACCTTTCATACGTAAAATGCACCCCAAAGTGCTTCTCAACAATAACGGTAGGCAACAGTCACAATGTTGTGAAAACATTGCCTATCAATGGCAGATATAGCGATTTAACTTGGCTAACAGAATTATTTTTGTTGCATTTTACCGAAAACAACTCTGCCTATAAGTGTTGGCTTTTAGCTGATAAACCATGCTTCTGTTGTTAACGTAAGCTATTTGCGGTAATTTAGCTACATTGGCTACAGATGTTATAAGTTATCTAAAAACGATTACTCTTCAACCGTGTTGTGTTGGGAGCTTTGCAGCTCTGCCTTTTTTTCAGAGAAGTATCTGGCTGTTTTAAAGACGACCTAAATCCCTGACTTGCATGTTAAAATTAATTGTCCTGCATTGCTTCTTGGAGACATCCTTCTATTTTAGTTGCATTTTACCGAAAACAACTCGTAGTCCTATATAATTATAGATTGTTAGCTGAAACCATGCTTCTTAATGTTCTATTTGCGGTCATATAAATTAGTTATATTGCCTAAAGATACGCAAGTTATCTTAAAAACACTCCAACTGCGTTGTGTTGGTAGGATTTATAGCTCTTCCAAAACTATTATTCAGTGAACTATCTGGCTGTTTTAAATACAAACTAGCGTAATGTTAACATTAATTGTCCTTCATTGCTTCGGGTAGACGTCCTGCCGAGTGGTAGTGTCTTGCCTAATCTAATCTGTCCATGTTCATTTGCATAAATGTACAATGCACAAAATGATTTTGTACAAATTGGATCAAACTGTCAAACTCGACGTTGCAGATCAAATATGAATCAAGATTCAGCAACTGCATGGCCTATTTCTCACCTCAAATATTTTCAGAAACATATTTTAGTGGACTGTTTAGGTGGAATAAGAGAGTTTATGAACAGCCCGCCACATTGTTTCAGTTTAGAAACGTGGAGCTGAAACCAAAGGACCGTAATGCGTCTAACCAATCAGGTAACGGATATTTCCTTTGTGGGCATCAACAACTATCCATGACGTAGAGGTACCTCCAAAGAGTGGGGAGCAGAAAAAAAATGTGCCGTTAGAGGGCAGCACCAAGATGCTTTTCTACCAGTTTCTTCTGATATACAGAATTGTGGATGGATGAATAATTGTCTTTATAAGGTAGGCATACAAACGTGTTTACAGCTAAAACAAAACATGATCTAGACTAGTGTAGTTACCCTTTAAGCATACGGTAGCAGGTTGTATATCAAATTGTATAATGTTTCACCATAAACAATACAATTATTTACATTTCAGCTGTTTACAATTTTGTGCCTTCACCATTTTACAGACATTTACAATGGGGGAAATAAGTATTGGACACGTCAACAATTTTATTATCAAACATATTTCCAATGTAGCTATTCACATGAGATTTTGACCAGACATTGGTATTAACTCAATAAAACTACACAGCTAAAGACATTGTAACGTTCCAATTCTTTAAAAAAGTTATGTTCAATAAAGTGAAATGACACAGGAAAAAAGTATTGAACACACTAAATTAAATGTGGTAGAAAAGCCATATTTTTTATATTTGGTTGCATATCCTTTGCATGCCATGACTTTATGATGTCTGTGACCCAACAACATCAAAAGGCTCTTGATATCTTATTTGCTGGTCCTCTTACAAGCGATACTATAACAGCTCTGCATTTGAATGGATCTCTATGGGAATTGGGGGGTGAGACAAGATTTAGCTGTAAATTACACTGGAACAGTATAGAACACATGGTTGGCTAAGTGGCTCTAAGTCATCAAGGGTCTGATGTATTAAACAAGCCTTTAACCATCACTCTGCTGCCAGAAATACAGTAGATATGGATGGATAACTTGAAGGGTTTCTTCTCCTGACTTATTTTTTCCATAGAGTTCAATAGGAAAATCTGTCAGGAGAAACAACCCTTAAAGTGATCCTTCCATATCTACTGTATTTCTGGCAGCAGAGTGATGGTTAAAGGCTTGTTTAATACATCAGAACCTTGATGACTTAGAGCCACTTAACCAACCATGTGTTCTATATTGTTCCAGTGTAATTTATAGCTAAATCTTGTCTCACCCCCCAATTCCCATAGAGATCCATTCAAATGCAGAGCTGTTATAGTATCGCTTGTAAGAGTACCAGCAAATAAGATATCAAGAGCCTTTTGATGTTGTTGGGTCACAGACATCATAAAGTCATGGCATGCAAAGGATATGCAACCAAATATAAAAAATATGGCTTTTCTACCACATTTAATTTAGTGTGTTCAATACTTTTTTCCTGTGTCATTTCACTTTATTGAACATAACTTTTTTAAAGAATTGGAACGTTACAATGTCTTTAGCTGTGTAGTTTTATTGAGTTAATACCAATGTCTGGTCAAAATCTCATGTGAATAGCTACATTGGAAATATGTTTGATAATAAAATTGTTGACGTGTCCAATACTTATTTCCCCCATTGTATAATAAAGTTCACGGCCGTTTGTACAGTGTACAGTAAAGTTCTGGTGAACCGTGTTGCAGTGATGGTTAGCTGAAATATATAGTTAGCCAATTTTATGAAGACCCCAGATATATAAACTTATGCCGGGCTCTAGTCCCCTTCAGCGATGCAGGCAGGAGCAGTTGAAAAGCTTTCTCTGCATTTAGCTGTACTGTTTTGTGAATGCGCAAGGTCAATCTCAGTGTTGATTGGTTCACGATGGGAACTGGCCTATCTCTTTGATTGGTTTATGTCACAAGCCACTTTGTTTTGAAAACAAGGATTCAGGCCCAATTCCTGGTTTTAGAGGGTATAAACACAGTCTATGGTGCTGGATCTCTCTTACAGCAGTTCTTTCTATGACTTCTAGCAACTAAGCATGACTGTTCCTAGATATCTTTCAAAAAAAAAAAAAATGTTGTCTACGTTAATTGTAAGAACTAGATTTCATGTCAAAGGACATGTAATTTTATTTGATCAAATCTGATATGTGCTTGAATTTGAACTGAAGGGTCTTGCTATAGAATTGTCTGTATTTCCACGCTCGGACCTGACTCTAACATGGTGGTCACGTGGGCATATACTGTGGGTGTGGTAAACTGGCAGTGTCATATTGTCTGCAGATATGCTTTATTTGCCCATAATAGAATTGTACTGCCATATAAACATTAGCAATGAGAAGAACAGGAAACATGCTGTTTACTTGTGATTTGCACATTCATTTTGGCTTCATGTTTGTGTTCCCCATCATATATCGCAAGCCATCATGACGATAATCTTTTGACTAAATCCGTCTGTTTCAGTTTAAGTGAATTGTGTTAATAAAGCGACCCCATTCTCAGTCGTTGCATCATTCTTGCAACGCAGCTCATGACGGGGGAGCCGGAATGGCGAGGCTCCGGGTATAGCGGCTCAGGAAGGGAGAGCTGGGTAAATACCGCTCCGGGGACTCCGGCTAAGGTCAAGGGTGCAGGGAGCCACATGTTGCGCTCAGCCTTGTGTACCGACATGCATCAGACAGGCCTGCTGAGAAATACCACACGGCACATCGATCCCCTCCCCCTGCCAGGGACAGTCAGAAATGTCTTACCACAGACCAGCCGCTCCTGGGAAGCCTCCTGCTCGTGTGGCAGTCTAGCAGAGGGCAGGGACAGAGGCTGCCAGAGTCTTCCTCATGAAGATGCTGGACGCAAGGGAGGAAGCTGCGTATGAGTCCAAAAAGGAATGGTTTGCAGCGCTAGTCTGCTGTTTAAAAAGGAACTTTCATTCTGGACTAGTGGAACGTCGCACCAAATTCCAGACATTCCAGCTTCTGACATACCAGTGCCCTGATGCAGGCCTTTATTAATTACTCTGGGGATTGGGCTGGAGAGGAGACATGGAGTAAATACTGCAACCTGTCTGACACGGTCCATCAGTGGGGGAAGGAGACAGATCACTGCCACTGACTGTGTGTCCTGTGTGTACTGTGTGTGTGTGTGTGTGTGTGTGTGTGCGTGTGCGTGTCCACTGACTGCGAGTCTGATTCAGCACTGAACCCGCTGACCTTGGCCACAGTTCAGAACAATCGCAGGGTTCCACCTCATAAATGTGTCTCTGCACGCTTCATTCCCGCCACGCTGGACTCATTAGCCTGTGTTTGTTTACTCATGCCAGAGGCTTTGTCCAAAGCCTAACAGTGGAGCTGCCCTGGCAGCCATGTTGTTAAATCTTCAGCAGTGTAGTGGAGCTGCCCTGGCAGCCATGTTGTTAAATCTTCAGCAGTGTAGTGGAGTTGTGCTGGCAGCCATGTTGTTAAATCTTCAGCAGTGTAGTGGAGCTGCCCTGGCAGCCATGTTAAATCTTCAGCAGTGTAATGGAGCTGCCCTGGCAGCCATGTTAAATCTTCAGCAGTGTAGTGGAGCTGCCCTGGCAGCCATGTTGTTAAATCTTCAGCAATGTAGTGGAGCTGCCCTGGTAGCCATGTTGTTAAATCTTCAGCAGTGTAGTGGAGCTGCCCTGGCAGCCATGTTGTTAAATCTTCAGCAGTGTAGTGGAGCTGCCCTGGCAGCCATGTTGTTAACTCTTCAGCAGTGCAGTGGAGCTGCCCTGGCAGCCATAGTTTATTTAACTCCTCATGCTTCTTTAGTGCCTTTGCTTGTTTTGCGGTAGATTTACGGCTGTGCATCTGAGGGAATTCAAACTGTTGCTCAGTTCTTTTGCTGGGGGTTCCCTCTGAGATTAAAAGTGATTAATCTTAAAAGGACTGCTGCAGCCTGCTGGCTTCTTTAAGGATCAATGGTTCATTTGTGTTGAAGTTGGAGTAGCGTGATGGTATGTTTAAGTGTTTTCATGATATGGTGCAAGCCCTCAGCCTGCCCCCCAAGCCCCCTTATTCTCAGACCCGGGTGGTCACATTGAACAGAATAAGTGTGTTTATGTGTATCTATACGTGTATATGTATGTATGTGTGTGCGTGTGCTTGCGAGTGTGTTTGTGTGCGCGCGTGCACGTATCTGTGCGTGCGTGTGTAATCTTGAGTTGAAGGGATTAGAAAATCTTTTTTTCCCTCTTCTCTGGCACACATTTAATACGCTGCTATTCACGTTACCTTATCATGTGATGTGGTATCATGAGACAGACGATGCTCTATAAATAGAAAAACAAGGAGAGGAATATTTTTTTTGTGGTTGTCTTTCTTGCACCGTTTCTGTGAATCCTCTGAGAATAATGGCAGGCAATGCTGATGAGTATGCTTTCTTTTTCTGGCACTTTCCATGCATGTTTTTCAGTTGGGTGTCACGAGGGCACTGGATATTATTACATCAGTGCCCAGAGGCCCCTGTTTCTGACAGTTCAGATGGTTATTTTTCCATGAACTGTACATTTAAATGATAAAAAGGCATTATCTGGCTCATTTGGTTTGGAAAATGAGCTCAGAAGTCTCATGATATATGAATGAATGTGGGTTTGCCAGGCTTGGCTTAGTATGGTACCAGTGTTATGGCCAAGCGTTGTTTTTTAACAAATAGGGTAACCCAGCCTTTTTCATTACTAACTGTACACAGATATATCTGTTCATCTCATGCCTGGTGCAGATTTTGTTAACAATACCTAGCCTACTAAATCACAATTGTAAAGGATAGTGGGAAGAAAAAGATAAACCGTAATCATTCTGTCAGTCATACGGTGTACGGAGATTTCTTCGCTACTAGCTAACATTAAAGCATTTGACACATTAGTTTACTTGGTGCATTAGATATCTCAATAATAACCACAGCTGTAGAATTGCTGGAATTTAATGTTTATGTATGCAAACAAGTAGCTATTACTTATAGAAAATCTGTCATTTTAGTGCTTGCAATTTGATGTCACTGCGTAGTTATTCCGAAAACCGTACTACGCTGGTTATCGGAGCCGGATTTCACGCTCCCTCCGTATTTCACATATGGAACGTTGCCTCGCCAAGCCTGCCTGTGAGGCTTGCCGCGCCTTCTATTTCACCTCTTGTTCGGAAGTAGTAACTTCACATATTTTACATTGTGATTCGCAGTGGAGAGAGAATTTCAGAAAAAAAACATTTTTATTAAGGGAAGATTAGCTCATGTAAAACAGGTATACATTTTTTTTTATTATAATTTTTTTTGTCCTCCCCAATTCTCATCGTTGCAGTTTTCGAAGATCGGTGGAAAGAGAAACGGGATCACATCCCGGGAAATACCAAGGTTCTTGATAGTTCTGGGTACGGATGGTTCCTGAACTGTTTTGTGCAATGGAAAAGGGGCATATGATCTCAGTTTGGGTGCACTGGGATCATTTCACCACCCAGGATCAAGAAAACTCTGTTTTATAGGCCAGTAACAACATGGTAAATGACAGCTATTGGCAGAGAGCCATTAAATGGCACTCCAGATCGAATGCTTCAATTATATAGCGAGTATTTAATCAGTCCATTATAGATAATTTCTCCAATAATGGCCATTTAGGTTTTGTTTAAGGAATTGTCATGGTGCTGCCGTGCCTGAGGGGCCCACTGTCCTCACACTGTTTGATTTGCGTCTCTCTCCACAGCCCACTGTTTGTCACGTGGAAGATCGGCCGGGACAAGCGGTTGCGGGGTTGTATAGGTACATTTTCTGCCATGAACCTGCACTCAGGCCTCAGGGAGTACACCCTTACCAGGTAAGCCTTTAGTCTGTGATCTGACTTTCATCGCTCATTTAATGGTTATTACCCCCTCCACCCCCAACAAACACAACAAGGTGGCTCATACACAGTAGTTCATGTAGACTGAGGCGTTTCTTATCAGTGCCAAGCCAGAAGTATATGGAGGTAGATTTCTATCAAAAATAAACAAACACAAAAGTATAATCCACAATTATATTTACCATCCACACACACACACACACCTCTCAATTTGTGTTCGTAGGTATAATCCACAAATGTGTTTTTGCCATCCACACGCAAACACCTCTCAATTTGTGTTTCGTAAATCATCATTTGGATGAATGCAAAAATTATATTCACAAATGCAAATAACATTTTCAGATATGTTTCCAATGTTCACGTTTACAAATCAAAAGCTTGGCTTGCGAACTGGCGAATCTACATTTGGCGATCGAAGGACACGCTTGATCTGCTTGGATTTATGTACGGAATTTTGAGACAAATATTCTGCAGTTTTTTCCCGTGTCGATTCACACACTCTTAACTCCTGATTCACACGCAAAACTTCTTCTTCGGCTCTACCTAACACGGCAATGTGTGTTTTTGGCTCATCAGCGCCACTTTTAAAACAAGTGGCCAAAATTGCACATTATTTTTAAGAAGTGGATTAATGGTAAATGAAAACAACCGAGGTTTGAGTTTATTTAGGTTGTAAAGTTAACCCCATGCTAATCTTGCGATGGGAAGTTTTTTAAACAGTCATTGCACAAAACTCCTATCAGATTGGATGTAGCTAGCTAGCTAGATTACATTACAGAGGGGTAGGTCCGTACACAGTAGCTACATAACTATTGGCGACTCCGATGGCGAGGAAACTAGCATATGCATCTTTTTTGTACAAATGCCCCAGGTTTGGCACCAGTAAGCGCGTGCCTTCAACAGTGCTCTAAACTAAATCGTGAAATAACTTTTTGTCAACAACTGCACATTTATAATGGGACATTTCTAAAGCAAAAGTTCCAATGAGTAGGACACCTGAGCTTGTGACAAATTTCACTTTTGAAATGTATCCTGTCTGCAAGCAGTATTGGCACACTCAAATGTTTGCTAATTCCTTGGTGCAAATAAGATCATAGATTTGTTTGTCCTGGAAAAATGTCATTCTAGGAGAAAAAATATAGTCTGGTTAAAGACTCCAAGGTAACTGTTAAATTTCTCTAAAACAGGATAGGATAGAAATAAGCAGAAGCGTCTTCTAAGGGATAGAATTGAGCGCAATGAGGCCAGTGATGTGTCATATTCTGGCATATTCTATCACATACTCATTTGTAACTGAAAATGAGTAATTATCCTCAGATGAGAGATTTTGGGAAAGTGTGTCACTGGTGTATGGAAAGTAGAGTGTGAAGCACAGTCAGTAATAGCCTGTGTGACTGTAATCTGCCCTGGCTGAGGTCACCCAGCCTATCACCTGCCATCATTTAATATTATTATTTACAGGAATTCGAAAACACATGCACACCAATTTCCTGCTTTTTGTATATTTATTTTTTTACTCCTGGTTTTGGGAGTTTGGTTAGATTTTTGGTTTGATCTTTTGTCTTGTTTCTCCAAGTTTTTCCAATCTACCGTGTTTGCAAATGACATTTTAAAACTACTTTAAGTATTTAATAAATGCAGAAATAAATTTTTGACTGTGGATATGTTGACAAAGATATTGTGGGAAAACACTGACATTCCCTCATAGTAATTTTTCCCTGTGGAATGTTGTTGTGCTCAACCTGTCATTTAGAAGCCACAGGTAGCTGGCGTCTGAGTAGAGTTGAGGCCAATTCATAGTCGCCGTAAAAAGTATGTGTACGGATGTCCGCAGGGTCCGCGCAGACCCGAATGACATCGTAGCGACATCTGCACGGACCTGTCGTTCCACCTACAAGCGTACCTTCTGCTTACCGTCATCATCTTCCATGAAGGACGCCGATGTTTGCAATTTGCGTTCAAAAATGACTGGAAATGTAGTCTACAAAGGGGGCGTTGGTTGTAAGGAAGGGATGGTAACTGGTGTGGTATTTGTCGACCTCTCCGCTGCCTATGACAGTCAACCACAGACCGTCTCTTTAGCAAGATCCTGGAGACCACTTAAGACACCCGTCTGACAGTTGATTGAAAGCATGCTCGAGAACAGACACGTCTTTGTTGAGCTAGGAGGAAAGAAAAGCAGACGGCGAAGACTCTAGAATGTCCTTCTACAGGGAAGCGTGCTTGCACCACTCCTCTTTAACGTTTACACTAACGACCAACCAAAAAGTGCAGACACCCGCCGCTTCGTCTATGCAGACGACCTTGGCATAGGTGCACAAGATGCCGATTTCAAAGCTGTGGAAGAGAGACTTTCCAACGCTCTCGAAGAGCTAACGCCCTACTATGAAGAGAACCACCTCCGTGCAAATCCATCCAAGACGCAGGTGTGAGCCTTCCACCTGCGAAATCGTGATGCCAAGCGCCAACTGAAGGTCATTTGGTTAGGACCCTCCCTTGAACACTGAGCACCCAATCTACCTAGGGCAGGGGTAGGCAACCCTGGTCCTGGAGAGCCGCAGGGTCTGCTGGTTTTTGTTTTCACCTTAAATATGACAATTACTCAGACCAGAGAAACCAGGTGAGGTGAGTTAACTGTGTAATCAACTGCTTTAATTGATCAATTAAATGGCGAGTAACAACAAAAACCAGCAGACCCTGCGGCTCTCCAGGACCAGGGTTGCCTACCCCTGACCTAGGGGTAACCCTAGACAGATGTCTCTCTTTTAAGACTCACATTGAGAAGACCAAGTGCAAAGTTAGTGCGAGGAACAACATCATCAGCAAGCTCACTGGCACAACCCGGGGTGCTAGCGCACAGACACTGAAGTCAACTGCACTAGCTCTCTGCTACTCAGCTGCCGAGTATGCCTGCCCCGTATGGGAACGAGCTACCCATGCAAAGAAGCTGGATCCCGCTCTCAATGCTAGCTGCCGCCTTATCACAGGCTGCCTGAGATCAACATCTACGAACCGTCTGTACATCCTGGCAGGCGTAGCCCCACCAGAGATACGACGAAGTGCAGCAAGCAAGAAAGAGCGTCAACAACAGGCTACAGATGAGACATCCTCTCTTCGGCCATGTGCCAGCCCAAAGCTGCCTTAAGTCCAGAACGAGCTTCCTAAAGTGTGTCACCCCCCTTGAAACATCGAGCACAAGCGGAGAAAGAGTCACTCGGTGGGAAGAAAGACTAAGCAACTTCCCATCAACAACAACAATGGAGCTAAAGGCGAGTGAGGCACTCCCCCCTGGAGCAGACACAAACTATGCAGTGTGGAAATGCCTGAACAGACTAAGATTTGGTGTTGGACGAGCAAAAGCCACGCTCTCCAAATGTGGATATTTAAATGACGGGGACATTGTGTGCAACTGCGGCACTGAACCACAAACCATGCAGCACCTCCTGATACGCCCCCTGCTGGAACAGCCCTGCACAGCATCGGACTTGGCAGAGTTTAATGATAAGGGACAGCAATGTGCTCAGCTTTGGCTGAACCACATCTAGCCATGTGTTCTGTAACTGCTGTTTTTGTGGACACGATAAGAATAAGAAGTGGATTTGTACAGGTGAACACTTAGCCACAGGCTGAGATGTATAGAGTATGGCTAGTTAGTTATAGTCATTATATTTCACAGCATAGATCAGATAAGGAAGTGTTGCAGTGTGTGAGTTGTGCCCAGCTGCGCCTGAGATGGACCAGCTTGTCTAATATGTCATAGGCTATTAGGCTACAGCAGACCAAAATCAACACAGTGAAAACACTACAGAATTCTGCATTTAGTTTAACTTCCAGCAATATTCAGTGCTTGATTTCTAGGATGAAAGATGAACAGGTTCCAAGTCGGCCCTTTATGTTCACCGTAACCGTAATAGCAGAGATGGTTAATGGAAATAGCCTTCTCAGTGGGAATATCGCAGTCTGCATTTAGCCGTGTCCTAACCGTAGTGCTATAATGCACTGCTAGTTGCTCGCATGTGACCACAACCAGTGTTCGAGGAGGAGAGGCGCTCACTCTTCAAACTGTCACGTTCTCTTCAGAAGGAGTTGTCGTAACGTTACTGGTTTTCAGGTAAGCTGTCACTTGAAGTAAATTGACATAACATAGCTATTTTGTTCATTCTGTGACATTTAATTCAGTAGCTGGCTAATAAGGCACGACCGGGTGTGCCATTAATAACGTTAACGTTATACGTCAGGACACCGACTCATTTACAGTAAAGTTATCTACTTTTTTATATTAGCTAGCTAACGTTATAACTTAACCAAGTTTCTCTGTTTCTTGTTCTCTCTTTTCTGTGCTGGAGTCATTTTAAGAGCTCGATGGCATCAACATATCCAGCCCAATAAACTTTTAACTTGAATCTTGTCTCTTCAGTTATACCCACACACAATTGTACCCATTTTTGGTGGTCAAACATATTGTTTTTCATTGTCTTCTCCTTATATTCCTATCAAATTTGATGTTTATTACATGTTCATTTGGTAAGTGAAATTTCATTGTCATGGTCATGGATAGTGAAATATTTGCAGTCTAAAAGAATCGACCTAACGTTAAATTAATGAATGTCGTAAGTTAGTTAACAGAGGCTAATCTGTAACGTTGCCTACGTCAATTCTCACACACACATGTTAATGTGATGGTTATATAAGACAAAAATTTCCTGGTTTCCCTGGAATTGTCCACCAACAATATGCTAATGAATTCAATGGAGGTGGCCATCAGGTATATTGTGATACAAATGTTCAAGAGAAATGGTAATGACTAAGTTCAACAACTGTAGGCTACATGATAACGACATGCACATGGGTGGGGTCGACAGGTTTACTGTGCACTCCTTTCATAATGCACATTCTCAAAGCTCTTGTTTGCTGGTTGCCCTGCTCTCATTTTCTGGTTGCCCTGCTCACTGTGTGAAATTGAAGGGAGAGGGGGCAATCCCAGCATGCTTATGGGTGAGAGAAGCGCTGAACATTCCATTCTCTGCCTCCAAGCAAAGAATGCTGACATGTGGTTCATTCTCTGTGCTTATCTAGAGCATCTCTATGCCTGTTATTGCAGCCCTTCACTGGAGCAACAGTGAGGCTGGCTGCCGCTCTCTGTGCCTGTTATTGCAGCCCTTCACTGGAGCAACAGTGAGGCTGGCTGCCGCTCTCTGTGCCTGTTATTGCAGCCCTTCACTGGAGCAACAGTGAGGCTGGCTGCCGCTCTCTGTGCCTGTTATTGCAGCCCTTCACTGGAGCAACAGTGAGGCCGGCTGCCGCTCTCTGTGCCTGTTATTGCAGCCCTTCACTGGAGCAACAGTGAGGCCGGCTGCCGCTCTCTGTGCCTGTTATTGCAGCCCTTCACTGGAGCAACAGTGAGGCCGGCTGCCGCTCTATGCCTGTTATTGCAGCCCTTCGCTGCCGCTCTCTGTGCCTGTTATTGCAGCCCTTCACTGGAGCAACAGTGAGGCCGGCTGCCGCTCTATGCCTGTTATTGCAGCCATTCACTGGAGCAACAGTGAGGCTGGCTGCCGCTCTCTATGCCCTTTGTTGTTGTCATTTGAGGCAAAGGCGTGTTGTGTCTCTTCAGGGTGAGAAGCGAGTCAGGTGGACGGGAATTAAATAATGTTATTGCTCGCTGAACTGAGCTGTATCTCTCCCAACACAGACGTCCAGAAAGTGGCTCCAAGTTCAGCCTCATGCCAGCTTTCTATTGGCTGCCCGTGTTGCTTGGATAAGTCCACAACACAGGGCTACTGGGTAGGCTTTAAACAAAAAGGCTTTCTACTGTCCAGAAATACTGTGAGGGCATTGATGTTCATCACACTGATGTTGCTCCCTTTATTTTCTTTATGCATTTCTAGACTTTACAATGCGAAGGCCAGTTCACTCGCTAGATTATTTTGTCTATAAAGAGTGCATCTCACTCTAGGTTTGAGTGGGAGCCTGGCAGTCCTGTTGAGTTCCACTTAACTGATGTACACAAACGCAAACTGTACCTGTCTGGTTCTGAGGGATGACAGAGCCTCTAATCCACTCTAATTTCTCTTTCCCGGGTGCTTAATAAAACACAAATGAATGGAATTGTGAGGGAGTTCTGGCAGGATGCTAAACGAGTGGAGCGATGCGAAATGTAAAGTCAGCGTGTGGCTTTTATCATGCGACACATGCCGTCTCTCCCAGTGAAAACGGGTTTAACCCCATGAAGGCTCTTGGGCACTACTTCCTGTCTCTTTCTGTTTCAAGTAAAACATTTTAATTAATCTTTTCCGTTAATGTCTCCACTCAAAATTTGCATTCGGTTGACCATTCAAATAAACCAGGTGAAGACGTTGATAGTTTACTTTCACTTAAATGTTGCGTTTTTTTTGCAAATGAGATGCTTCTGAAAATATTCTCCTTCATTCTTGCATCAGCAGTTTTTACTCTTCTGCCATTCTTTTGTAAATGCAGTTTTTTCATTAATGAACCATAGTTCCTTCTTCCACATGTTTTTAAAATGTATCGTGCAAGATGGTTGTTGTTAACGATTTGAAGGACAATCTTTACAAATGAAAATGTCTTGCTAATATTTTTAAACTTGCATGCTGGCAAATGGAAGAATGATTGTAGGAGGAGCCATTTTGGCTCTGTTGAAGCCTGCCGGCTCATCTGTTTAAGAGCCTGTGTTTTCACAGCAAATACGCCTTTTTTGCTTTCATGTAGATAAGGAATAGAAGTCAGTGAGTTCAAGGATTCCATTGTAATGCCACATAAATCTGGATCTAATTTTCTAATTGATTAGTGTGGAAGCTTCTTTTTTTTTTTTACCTCTATGTTACACAGCTGAGTTTGGTAATGATATTTAAAGGTTTTTATAACTCCTGGCTCTGCAGACCGGAATGTTCAAATTAAACATTTGGCTGTGAAATGGTTTGACGTCTGGTTCTGGTCATTCTTCAGGAGCTTATCAGACATGGTTCTGCACTGCACAGTGTGAATTACCACTCCTCTAAAGGGCTCCTGCAGTTATAAGGTGCAAATGTAGATTTCTTCCTTATTGACACAACCTTCTATTTAGTGGTGAGTAAACAGTCAAAAACTGGGAAAAAAACTAATTATTGATGTTTTTCAGTTCTTTGCCTATAAATTGGCCTAGTTTTAAAAATTGAGACTAAATGTTAATGAGATGAGTAAATGTTCAGGAGTTGTGTATTTTGTAACTGAACTGAACATTTACGATGCCGAAAAACATATGCACTTTTTGTGGTCAAAAGTTCACATACACTTTTAAAGAACATCATGGCAGTCTTGAGTTTCCAATTATTTCTACAACTCAGTTAAAAACATTCATACATTTAATACATTTATGATAGGTCTTCTGGAAATATGACAATTTGCTGGGTGAAAAATATACATCAACTTGAATTATCAATTTTGGTGATTCAATTTTGTGTCAATCAAATTTGCTTTGTGGCATGGCCTCTTAACTTCTTATGAGTGATTATGATTGATTACAGCTGGTGACTTCTCTGAGCCCATTTAAATATGGCTCATTTGATACACTCATTAGACTCAGCCACGAACGCTACAGTGGGAAAGTCTAAGGAGCTCAGCACGGATCTGAAAAAGCGGATCATTGACTTGAACTAGTCAGGAAAGTCACTTGCAGCCATTTCAAAGCAGCTACAGGTCCCAAGCTCAACTGTGCAAACAATTGTTTGCAAGTATAAAGTGCATGGCACAGTTGTGTCACTGCCACGATCAGGAAGAAAATGCAAGCTATCACCTGCTGCTGAGAGAAGATTGGTCAGGATGGTCAAGAGTCAACCAAGAACCACCAAAAAGCAGCTCTGTGATTAATTTGAAGCTGCTGGAGCACAGGTGTCAGTGTGAACAGTCAAGCGTGTTTTACATCGCCATGGGCTGAGGCTGCCATGGAAGAAGGAAGCCCTTGTTCCAGAAGCGGCACCTTAAGGCTCGACTGAAGTTTTCTGCTGATCACATGGACAAAGAAAAGGCCTTCTGGAGGAAAGTTCTGTGCTCAGATGAAACAAAAATTGAGCTATTTGGCCACAAGGACCAGAAATATGTTTGGAGAAGAGAAGGTGAGGCCTTTAACCCCAAGAACACCATACCTACTGTCAAGCATGCTCTGGGTATGCTCTGGGTATGCTCTGGGTATGCTCTGGGTATGCTCTGGGTATGCTCTGGGTATGCTCTGGGTATGCTCTGGGTATGCTCTGGGTATGCTCTGGGTATGCTCTGGGTATGCTCTGGGCCTGTTTTGCTGCCAGGGGAACTGGTGCTTTACAGAAAGTAAATGAATGAATGAATGATGAAGAAAGAGGATTACCTCCAAATTCTCCAGGAAAACCTAAAATCATCAGCCAGACGGTTGGGTCTTGGACGCGGTTGGGTGTTCCAACAGGACAATGACCACAAACACACATGGTGGTAAAAGAATGGCTAAATCAGGCTAGAATTAAGGTTTTAGAATGGCCTTCCCAAAGTCCTGACTTAAACCCCATCGAGAACATGTGGACTGTGCTGAAGAAACGAGTCCATGTCAGAAAGCCAACGAATTTAGTTGAACTGCACCTATTCTGTCAAGAGGAGTGGTCAAAGATTCAACCGGAAGCTTGTGGATGGCTACCAAAAGCGCCTGATTGAGGTGAAAATGGCTAAGGGACATTTAACTATATATTGGCATTGCTGTATGTATATTTTTGACCCAGAAGATTTGTTCACATTTTCAGAAGACCCATCATAAATTCATTAAAGAACCAAAAATGTTTTTTGTGACTAAGAAGTATGTGCTCTAATCATTGTAGAAATTATTGGAAACTCAAGACTGCCATGATGTACGTGTACATGTTCTTTACAAGCGTACGTACACTTTTGACCACAACTGTAGGTGTGCGTGTGTTTTCTTTTTATTCCCAGGATTCACGCTATTCAAGCAATGCTCAGTATAACTCCCAAGAGTAGCAAAAAAAATTTTTTTTTTATGGACACGGAACGGGCAGTAGATTTATCCAAAATAACTGTTAAAACCTACAAGACAGTTGTAGCTGTTGTCTGCATTTTGACTTACTACTCAGGTGATATTCAGCTCTGGCTAAATTACACAGTAAAGGTAATGCCGGCCAAATGGGGAAAGGCCATAACTGTCAGACCATATGGTTCCAGTGCCACAGCGGAGTGAATGCACGGCTTCTCCTTTAGTGGTCTGCGCTTACATGTTGTGTTATAAGTAGCGTGCTGTGTATAATTATGTAGTTGTGCCAGTCAGCAGGTCTTCAGCCCCCCTATGTTAGAATGTACTCGTATGCAGCTTATGACCTTTCCCATCTGATCTGTGGGACTGGTCTGGCCAGTTATTTGAGGTGCGTTTTTTTCTGCAGTGGCATTACTTGTACACGGTGCAAGCTTGTGCTGGGTACGCGCTCTTTTCCAGAATGTTCTCAGAGAAGCTTCCCTGTGAGGTAAAAGCACCGTTTTGTCATTTCTCTCGTGAACCATGGCCTTTTCAAGGGCAACGGGAATGATTTTATGTGGAGGGAAAGATACTGCCAAGTGATTAACTTAATCTTCTGTCTTTTTTTATTTTAATCCTTCTCCTGTGCCAGGTATGGTGGGATACGCGATTGCCATTTTCTCAAAGATAAGATGAGCCGAATTATATTTATATTGCTGAACTTGACTTTTATTGTTAACAAAAATTCTAATTCTCATTAACATTTGTAGCAAGCTTACTGAATACATAACTCAGCGTTGTTTACACCCCCTATTGGGGTACCATGCCAAAAATAACTGGGGGGTGGATGACAAGTGGCCCCCCAAGAGCCCCAACACAGAGGGGCTTTTTTCTGCCTGCTGTGTTTTTCCTGCTAATGTCTGTCGGCTACTCGGCATTAGTTTCAGCATCTATGGTCCAGGCGCAGTGTGTTTAAGAGCACTGACTGATGGGAATCGAGTGTGTTTAAATGCACTGACTGATGGGAATCCAGTGTGTGTTTAAGACCACTGACTGATGGGAATCCAGTGTGTTTGAGAGCACTGACTGATGGGAATCCAGTGTGTTTAAGAGCACTGACTGGTGGGAATCCAGTGTGTTTAAGAGCACTGACTGATGGGAATCCAGTGTGTTTGAGAGCACTGACTGATGGGAATCCAGTGTGTTTAAGAGCACTGACTGATGGGAATCCAGTGTGTTTAAGAACACTGACTGATGGGAATCCAGTGTGTTTAAGAGCACAGATGTGGAAGGACAGGCCTGCACTGAGGCTACCATACCAATCCAAATTGGACCAGCGTGGGGCGGCACAGAAGCTTGGGTAGCCACGCCCTGGCAGCCTTTATATCAGTTCTGTCTGTCATCAATCAGAGCTTTTTCATAAGCCATCACGTGGGTCTCCTTTTTGGCTAATGACAAATTGTGATCCCCTTCCTGGGCTCTACCCCAGCAGGCCACGCCCTAAATTGAGCTCTACAGTGCTGAACACAGTCGGAGCCCTGCCTCCAAACCTAGCAATGCAAAATCAGCCACAGGAGATTTCAGTTGTGCCTTTAAATTTAAAAAAGAAAAAAAACACAATGCAGGCTTTTATCTTGGAGAGCCACCATGCGGTAAGAGTCTTCATTTGTAAACTGTTACTAAATGCATGCACTATAGAGTAAGTGGAACATAATTACATGGGAATTTGGGGGTGAGACTAGATTCAGCTGTAAATTACACTGGTACAGTATGGAACACATGGCTGGCTAAATGGCTGTAAGTCATCAAGGGTCTGAGCTATCGAACGAGCCCCAAACCATCACTCTGTTGCCAGATATGGAGTAGATGTGGATGGATCACTGCAAGGGTTATTTCTCCTGACTCATTTTCCTATAGAACTCTATGGGGAAACAAGTCAGGAGAAACAACCCTTAAAGGGATCCATCCACATCTACTCCATATCTGGCCGCAGAGTGATGGTTTGGGGCTCATTTGATACCTTAGACCCTTGATGACGTACAGCCATTTCGCCAGTCATGTGTTCCATACTGTACTAGCGTAATTTACAGCTGAATCTAGTCTTACCCCCCAATTCTCATAGAAATCAGTTCAAATGCAGAGAGGTTATAGTATCGCTTGTAACTAGGGGTGGGACAATGCACCGGTGCATCGCGGTGCATCGATCCGAATGTGTAAATACAACTGCATCGATCTGTAAGATTCGAATCGATAAGCATCGATTAATATCGCATTTTAAATGAATGTGCACATGTATTCATTTATTCAAAAATTATTTTAAATATATATTTCTAAGACACGACTACTTTTAAAACTGTTTTGACCAGCTTCAATCCATGTTTCTGCTCCAACCCCAACGTAAGCGTGCGTTGAAAGTAGCGACAATGAGACGGACAGATCTGAGCGAAATGGCTAGCTGCGTGCTCGCTGAGTGCGACAAAAGAGACAGAAACTTACAGAACTTGCGATGTTCCGAACAGAAAATCAGTGGTATGGAAGCATTTCGGGTTTAGAAAGAAGGAGGGTGTACTTGACAAAACCGCTGCAATATGCAAGATCTGCCAAGTAGAAATCAGATACACAGGCAACACCACAAACATGATAAACCATTTGAGCCGACGATACACAATTAACGTGAAGGACAGCAAGCGCGTTAGCAAGCTAAACTCGGGAGTCATTGACACTTCCCCTGAGTTTCCTGGAGAAATGGCCAAACAGTTCTATTTTTTTGTATAATTGTTTTTATTAGTTTTTATACACATACCGTGTCCAGACAGTTAATTGTAAAGTGCTTTCTGATATTTAAATTTAAACCATTTTCTATTCAAAATCAAGTAGACGTTCGAGACAAACTAAAATAGTAAGACTATTTCCAATGTCTTACGTTTAATTCATTATTGCTACGTTAACTGTCCGATTCACAAAATGAATGTCGTGGAACCTAGATACACCATACCATGCAGAAAACATTTTAGTGAAAAATGTATACCTGCTCTGTATGAAGAGGTGAAGAAAACTGTTCGACTGTCCTTGCAAAACGCTACGAGAGTAGCTTTAACTACGGATGGATGGGCATCTTGCTCCACCGAAGTTCTAGATCGTACTAAGATTTAGGAAAGTACTATGCATGACACTAACCTATAGGCTATTTCATTTTTCTTGCCCCAGTTTAGTAATTGTTATACATTTTGCCATTTTCATTTTGTAAATAAAGGAACTGTATTAGGGTACCATGTCTGACACTGTTTGAAAAACTAACCTAAATAGGGCAACTTTAGAAAATACACTGTTAGTCATGTTTATTGCTGCATTATTTGCTGCAGACAGCTGCAAAATGTATGGCATGCCTTAACAATAAACATAATGCTGTGAACTTGGTGTAAGGTTCTAATTGAATATTTAATTACTGCTGAATGTATCGGTATCAAATCACATTAGCATGCCTATTACTTTTTTTAAAGTATCTAAATTAATCGAACCGAATCGAATCGAATCGAATCGTGGTCAAACGTAAGATATTATGATGCATCGAACCTTTGCCTAAAGAATCGGAAACGAATCGAATCGTTATGAGATTGAATCGTCCCACCCCTACTTGTAACAGTACCTGAAAATAAGATATCGAGAGTCTTTTGATGTTGATTGGTCACAGACTTCAGGACGTAACAGCATGCAAAGGATATGCGATCAAATATTAAATATGATACTTTAAAAATGTTAAAGCAAAATATTCTAATTTTCTGAGACACTGAATTTGGGTTTTCATTAGCTGTAAGCCATAATCATCAAAATTACAAGAAATAAAGGCTTGAAATATTTCACTATGTGTAATGAATCTATATAATATATGAGTTTCACTTTCTGAAATGAGTGACAAAAAATCTTGAACTTTTTCACGATATTCTAATTTTTTGAGCTGCACCTGTATATGTGTATATATATGTATATATATGTATATGTATGTATATATATATATATATATATATATATATATATATATACATATACATATACATATACATACAGGTGGTGGAAAAAATATCGGAAACACCAGAAACGGAAAAGACAGTTTTCCATAAAACAGCTGCTATATGTTTGCTCCCATTTCTCTTGCCTATATTTTCTACACTCTTTTATGACTGGCTTGACTTGCATACATTTTAGTTTCTGTCTTGTTTTTTTCTATTAGCTTGATAATTAATCATAATTAGCCAGTAATCATATTATTATCAAATACTAATTTGTCAATTAAATTCTGCTTTTGTGTCAGTAATAAGTGAGAACACTTTAGAGCTAATGTAGGACAAAAACTGAAAGCATTTTGGCCCATGACTAGGGCCAGACGGAATACGCGCGCGCGGAATTCCGACGAAATATCACGGAATCTACTATTCCCCGCAGAAACTCCCATGCCCCGCAGAAACAAACAAAAAATCTAAAATACCCGCGGAATTACTCCAAATTAAATGACATTTTGTCACAATATCTTTTAAAATACCCAAAACAAGTGTGAAATTAAAAAAGCTCAACGTATTTTGGGCTCTTCAATGTAGCTCTCCCCTAGGCTCTCCCCACTTCAATCTGATATTACTGGTGCCCACGTCCACCGGGCAACAGCTAGCAACGCAAGTTCAACAGCAACCACCAGCAGCGCGAGTGAAAGCTAACAACATAGCTAACGTTATCAGCTCAACTGATCGCCTTATGAAATATGCCGAAGGCCAGTGAAAAACACAATGCTGAACAATTAAAACGTAAACATATGTCTTCTAAAATTAAAGCAAAAGATCGAGCAATTGAATTCAATTCAATCAGCAGGAAATTAAAAAAATATTGTTGCCATATGAAAATCAAAAGAATCTATTCAATGTGTTTTGTTTATTTTGTCAAATAAAACAAATGGTTTGTATCTGCTTCATTATGTTTTATTTTCAGTGTAGATAACTTAGATTATACACAGAGGGTAAAATAAGATTTCCGCAGATTTCCGCAGATTTTAGGTAAAAATTCCCGCAGAAACAAGGAAAATTCCCCGCAGATTCCGTTTGGCCCTGCCCATGACTACCAGAGATGTGCACCTCTGGGCATTTGTGGGGAGTCAACACCTCTGCGTGGGGAGTCAAGTGAAGTGAAGAAAATAGAAGATCATTGAAACTGCTTGCACGTAACATGTATGACCCAATTGTTAATTATTCATTTTCAGTTAAGTTTTTCACGAATCACATGTCACCACTGTACTGCTTAGAGGAGATCAGCTCCAGTCCCTGGGGACAAAAATGTTTTCTGATTTCTTCATTTGTTGCTTCTCATATCTGGCAGCAGAGTGATGGTTTAAGACTCATTTGATACCTCAGACCCTTGATGACTTAGAACCATTTAGCCAATTATGTGTTCTATACTGTTCCAGTGTAATTTACTGCAAAATTTAGTCCCACCCCCCAATTTCCGTAGAGATGCATTCAAATGCAGAGACATTATAGTATCGCTTGTAAGAGTACCAGAAAATAAGATATCAAGAGTCTTTTGATGTTGTTGGGTCACAGACATCAGGAAGTCATGGCTTTCAAGGTATATGCAACCAAATATTAAAAATTCTTACTTTATTCTATATATAAATGCAGGGGTGCCAATAATTGTGGCACATGTGGTTTTGTTAAAAATAATTATTTCTTGAGGGATTTTCTTTTCTCATAATAAATTTACTTCAATTAAAGGTTGGATTTTTCTAACTGTTTTCACTGTGACATTAAGCCAATTCACCAAACGGTGATTTTTTAATAATCCTTTTTACTCATCTTTACCAGGGGTGCCAATACTAGCGGAGGGCACTGTATATGTGTGTGTTTTGGAGGCCTGAAGCCATACATTACATTATAGGCATTTAGCAGACGCTCTTATCCAGAGACGACTTACATATCATTTATTTTGCATTTATACATAGTATCCATTGATACAGTTGGATATATACTGAAGCAATGCAGGTGAAGTACCTTGCTCAAGGGTACAACGGCAGTGTCCGACCTGGGAATCGAACCTGCAACCTTTCGGTTACAAACCCAGTTCCTTAACCATTATACCACACTGCCGCCCATACAATTCAGAAAAGTGAAATGTATCTGTAGTTGCACTCAGGGGCTCTGCTGTTCAGTATCTCTAGCGTGTGCTCCTTCTCTGGGCAGGCTATACCGCTCAGCCGCTGGCAGACTCTACCTCTGACTAGATTAGAACATGTGCTTGTTCTTGTGCAAACAAGTTGGCGGACTTGTAGTGATTATGCTGTGGGAAAAAATAAATATTGATTTAATAAATTAGGGAAATATTGGCTTCTTTAGTCATTATCAGATTAGTTCCCGTTCGGAACCGGTTCCAACTTGTCCGATTCCTCGGAATCGTTCGCCTTCGAGCTTATCAATTCTCTTATCAATTCCAGCATGTAGGCTATTCCCGACAGCTACACATAGCAACAAAGAAGCGCGCTGTCGTTTTTCATTCAGTCTCTGGCAGGCAGAGTCTAAAAATATAAAATGTAAACGTCATTTTAAAAAAATCATAATTTAAGATACTATCATTTTAAAATCAATAGAAAATGTGTTTGCGTAAGCTCTCCATTTTGTTATCCGTCTTCGGTAATTATCAACTCTTCAACAGGACTTCCCTCGGGAGCCTATAAGGCTATAACCAACTACAAGTGTAAAACTACAGTGTTTTGTTGGCGGTAGACTAATCTGACAACAATTCCCTGCTTGGTCACGCACAGATGTATCCTAGATTTGGAAAGCGAACGACTAACCTAAATTAGCTAAATGATAATCTTCAATCTTTGTCATCTTCAGCTAATAAGATGAGCCAGCTTGCCTCCTAAAAAATGGTCAGGTAACGTTAAAGATCTTGTCTTTCTTCCATGTAAATGTATAGGCTAAATGATAATACAGAAACCAATGCAAACATTACAGTGCAGCTTTATGAAACACGCCTAGGAGAATAACTAACTCATAAGTAAAGTTTGCGATCTTCGATACAGAATGAAACTCCTAAATATCCCAATCACAGAGCAGCGGTTAAACAACAATATTTTATCCATCTTTTTTGACATAACATTAAACTGATAATTTATCCTCTTGTTCTTGTGTCCTTTTTCATTATTTTTCAGTGTCTTATTTTCTTTCATGTCTCATATTTCTAAGCACTCGTATTGATCAAGCCAATTACATTCATAATTTACAGTTGTACAATTCTGACTGTTTTATTGGATGCTCTGCCAGTTTTTCAAGCATAAATATAGCAGATAAATATTTTCTATGATATGACAAAGAAATATGAGTAAAAAACTAATTCTTTATACTTTATAAATATTATGTCATTGAATCCATTTTAGATGACCACCTATTACAATAGTAATAGTTGGTCCTTTAATAGCCTGGGAGCAAATAATATTTAAGGAATCGATAAAGAATCGGTATCAATAAAATCTAACGATTCCCATCCCTAGGGATTACAGCCTGGTATAGCTAATGTTACAGTAAAAATGTCAGCTACAAGAGTTCAGGTAAAACAACAATCTTTTCTGTTGTCGCACGACACAGAGTTTGTATAGCGTTAGTCTGAACTGGGAATTATCTGGCTACAGCGGGCATGCGTGGTTATAGCAGAATGTCCAGGTAAATTGTTGTTGAAACTTTAGACCTATGTCCAATAGAATATGGGAGCTCCATGTCTGTCTTTAAACCAATTTGCCACCTTCTAAAATGAGCACCTATTTTTACTTTTGTTTTTGAGCAAGCGTTCTCCAATTCCATTTTTTTTTTTTTTTGCTTGAAATATCGCCGGTGTAGCAGGTCGCTGTGACATTTCTAGCTGGTGAGCTGGCAAGGTCAATTTCACTGTTGATAGGCTGGTTCATGTTGCGAACCAATCTCTTCAATTGCTTTGTCATAAGCTTAAAGTGGTGGTCAAGGAAAATCCATAATATGCTTATAACCACGTTATTTATGGCTATTAAGGTATGTATTGAGCACCAATAAAGTGCGAGGAATTAGTTCCATTGCAAACTCGTTCAATTTCAGTCTATATCTCGTTATTCCTGTGTGCTGGAAAAAAGGGTGGAGTCGAAATGGGTCCATGTCTACATAGACCTGAACCCCCAACCAATACATATTTTGGTCTCATTACATAACTCCTCCCTTAGTTTCAGGCGAATAAAGAAATCCTAGGAAATCCTGTCTGAAGTCTGAACCAAACGCTTGTTTTGTTTGCCCTTGAGAATAGTTGTCCACATTATCAGCATTTGGATTTGGAATAGTTAGGTAAAGTGTTTATTTTTTTCCGCTCTCCTTATCCCTATACCAATTTGATCCCTCTCCCAATCTTTCACCTGTTTATCCATCCCTCCGTGCTGCCAACTAGTGACTGTGGCGAAGTGTGCTACTTGTGCACGTTGAAAGAATAACCGGACTCGTATTTCAGGTAACTGTGTGTTTTATTTCTCCTTTTAAAACACACATCCATTTCTTTCCCGTCTCTTTCTCTCTCTCTTCTGTCCCAGCCCTTTTGAAGACCTCAGGCTCACTGTTGAACAATCAAGGCAATTGGTTAATTGACAATAACAATCCTATAATCAATCGTCCCCAATTGCCCGATTGCCAACAGCTGTGCCGGTTCCCTAAACCACCCGCGTTCACTCTCTCTCTTGCTAGCTGCGCCTAAAACCACGCCCCCCTACCACAGTGACATTTGCTTGCTCCTTGCACAGCTCAGCATGGAAACGAACTGATTACTCACGTGTCGTTTTTACTTGGTGCACTGCTCATTCGTCAGATAATAATAGAAAATAGATAGTTAAGATTTTGCCAAATAAATCATGCCTTGGAAATGGTTTTGTCGTATTGTTCAGTCACTGGTTACAGTAACAAAAATAGACGAGAACCATTATCCACCAAACTTAATTAGTTGCCATGCACGTAATTTTCATTCGATTAGCAACCAAAATTAATGAATGGGCCTTTAAATAAATTTTTAAAACTCGATTAAACCTACCATTATTTAATGCTTTGTGTGGAACATGCATTTGGTGAAACGTCGCCTTGCTATTTAGCTTGCTTTAAATAGGCTTAACGTTAGATCAAACGGCTTAGCGTTTAAGTTAACTTAACTTTGATTGCGAGCTTGCATGTGATATTTATCTCTTGATAGCTGCCGCACTGTATTTTACTTTGAATTGATTGCATTTGCCTAATTCCTCGCCGGGTTCAAACCATAGACTGTTTAAAAATACCTATATGTATATGAACAGTTCTGTGGTTCAAACATGTAGGGCTGGATGACGTTGATGGCACTCTGGTTGAGGGTGAGGATTTAGACCACACCCCTACAATCCTGAGTCCTTTCAAGACTGAGTTTATTAGCTGACTTTGAGATGTATATTAATATACCTATTCACATTTTCTTGAACAGTTATGTAGTGGGTCTGTAGTGGACACATCCCTCTGTGATATGTTGTGGTTATTTGAAGTTTTCTGAATCCCTTGGCCATCACTTTAAAACAAAATTTGGGCCGAATCGCTGGTTTGAGGGTATAAACGCAGTGTATGGTGCCGTATTTCTCTCAGAACAGTTTTTTCTATGATTGTGACCTACAAAGTATTACCATTGGGGTAGCGGTGGAGCTGGCTGCTATTTACATATTTATTTTTGTCATTGAATATCATTTACAAGTGACTTTGGAGCGCTGATCTTTAATGAGATCTAATTCCATCAGTGCTGAGTCATCAACGTGAATAATTAAAACAGAAATGATATTTAATTCATGTTTGTGTTGAGAACTGAATTGTAGGATACGTACTGTATATATGTGGGAATGGAGGGGGTCAGTCAAGCAGTTGCATTTTCCTACCGCAGTCATTTCCTGCATTCTGGGGCTTTAACTCATTCAATGCCAGTGTGTTCTGGAGCACGAAGCCTCAGCAGTGCCAAGCCAATATGGCTGCCGACATTCAAAATCTTTAGATTGATCCTGTCCATGTGCAAACGTCTAATAAAACATTATTTTACCTATTCCAACATAATCTTTTGTTAATGAAGATAGATGGCTCTAAATAGTACACCTTCTGGTTTAGTTCACTATTAGAACAATGTCAAACAATGTTGATGGAAATACAAATAATTTACTTTCAGTGCTTCTTAATTTAGTTAACATGACTCTTACATTGATGATGTGTAATAAAAGTGGAGGTTTTCCATAAAAATCAGCTCTTGCATAACTATAGATATGTAAAAATGAACAAACATAATTATTGGTCATTTGTATAGATATGTAGAAATGAGCTGTTCATGGGAGTTACTTTGTATCAACCATTTAAAACGGAAACGGTAATCCTGAGGTAAGAGTGACGTAGGCTAAAATCTGTGGTGTGAAGGACTAATTCAAAACGGAACCAACAAACATGCTCACTTGAGGAGATATGGGAAATAACTGCACAGAAGTGTAAATCAGATAATTATTAAATATAAGTCAGGAAAGGGATATTATAAAACTAATTGATGGTAGGCTACTGTCCGTGATTCAAATGTTTACCAAATGATGGTAGAACGACTGAAAGCTAGGGGAGTAATTTTCTTCTGTTACTGAGACGGTAGCATAGCAGTATCCTAGTTTTTTATATTACCCACTTGATTGTGTTCAATTTCTTGATATTGTTGGTCACTGATGCAGAAACGTGTTTGTACAAATTGACGGGGAAGCATTATTCCCACGCCACGATGTTGGTTTAGATGGTTAGACATGAGGGTTTTTATTTTATTTTATTTTTAAAAAAAATTTTTTAAACATGGGATAAATTAGACTCCAAATATTTACACCTAGAACCATGTACAAAATGTAAAAAATTTTAAAAGAGCAAATTACCAGAAATCATGACATCTAGGCCAGTGATAAAAGTAATCTTAAATTTTATTTTTTCTTAACAGATATGTGCTCAGGATTAGTTATGGTGTGATGGATATCATTGTGATCAGGCTGAGTAATGATGTGATGGATATCATTGTGATCAGGCTGAGTAATGATGTGATGGATATCATTGTGATCAGGCTGAGTAATGATGTGATGGATATCATTGTGATCAGGCTGAGTAATGATGTGATGGATATCATTGTGATCAGGCTGAGTAATGATGTGATGGATATCATTGTGATCAGGCTGAGTAATGATGTGATGGATATCATTGTGATCAGGCTGAGTAATGATGTGATGGATATCATTGTGATCAGGCTGAGTAATGATGTGATGGATATCATTGTGATCAGGCTGAGTAATGATGTGATGGATATCATTGTGATCAGGCTGAGTAATGATGTGATGGATATCATTGTGATCAGGCTGAGTAATGATGTGATGGATATCATTGTGATCAGGCTGAGTAATGATGTGATGGATATCATTGTGATCAGGCTGAGTAATGATGTGATGGATATCATTGTGATCAGGCTGAGTAATGATGTGATGGATATCATTGTGATCAGGCTGAGTAATGATGTGATGGATATCATTGTGATCAGGCTGAGTAATGATGTGATGGATATCATTGTGATCAGGCTGAGTAATGATGTGATGGATATCATTGTGATCAGGCTTAGTAATGATGTGATGGATATCATTGTGATCAGGCTGAGTAATGATGTGATGGATATCATTGTGATCAGGCTGAGTAATGATGTGATGGATATCATTGTGATCAGGCTGAGTAATGATGTGATGGATATCATTGTGATCAGGCTGAGTAATGATGTGATGCATATCATTGTGATCAGGCTGAGTAATGATGTGATGGATATCATTGTGATCAGGCTGAGTAATGATGTGATGGATATCATTGTGATCAGGCTGAGTAATGATGTGATGGATATCATTGTGATCAGGCTTAGTAATGATGTGATGGATATAATTGTGATCAGGCTGAGTAATGATGTGATGGATATCATTGTGATCAGGCTGAGTAATGATGTGATGGATATCATTGTGATCAGGCTGAGTAATGATGTGATGGATATCATTGTGATCAGGCTGAGTAATGATGTGATGGATATCATTGTGATCAGGCTGAGTAATGGTGTGATGGATATCATTGTGCTCAGGCTGAGTTATGGTGTGATGGATATCATTGTGATCAGGCTGAGTAATGATGTGATGGATATCATTGTGATCAGGCTGAGTAATGATGTGATGGATATCATTGTGATCAGGCTGAGTAATGGTGTGATGGATATCATTGTGCTCAGGCTGAGTAATGATGTGATGGATATCATTGTGATCAGGCTGAGTAATGATGTGATGGATATCATTGTGATCAGGCTGAGTAATGATGTGATGGATATCATTGTGATCAGGCTGAGTAATGATGTGATGGATATCATTGTGATCAGGCTGAGTAATGATGTGATGGATATCATTGTGATCAGGCTGAGTAATGATGTGATGGATATCATTGTGATCAGGCTGAGTAATGATGTGATGGATATCATTGTGATCAGGCTGAGTAATGATGTGATGGATATCATTGTGATCAGGCTGAGTAATGGTGTGATGGATATCATTGTGCTCAGGCTGAGTTATGGTGTGATGGATATCATTGTGATCAGGCTGAGTAATGATGTGATGGATATCATTGTGATCAGGCTGAGTAATGATGTGATGGATATCATTGTGATCAGGCTGAGTAATGATGTGATGGATATCATTGTGATCAGGCTGAGTAATGATGTGATGGATATCATTGTGATCAGGCTGAGTAATGATGTGATGGATATCATTGTGATCAGGCTGAGTAATGATGTGATGGATATCATTGTGATCAGGCTGAGTAATGATGTGATGGATATCATTGTGATCAGGCTGAGTAATGATGTGATGGATATCATTGTGATCAGGCTGAGTAATGATGTGATGGATATCATTGTGATCAGGCTGAGTAATGATGTGATGGATATCATTGTGATCAGGCTGAGTAATGATGTGATGGATATCATTGTGATCAGGCTGAGTAATGATGTGATGGATATCATTGTGATCAGGCTGAGTAATGATGTGATGGATATCATTGTGATCAGGCTGAGTAATGATGTGATGGATATCATTGTGATCAGGCTGAGTAATGATGTGATGGATATCATTGTGATCAGGCTTAGTAATGATGTGATGGATATCATTGTGATCAGGCTGAGTAATGATGTGATGGATATCATTGTGATCAGGCTGAGTAATGATGTGATGGATATCATTGTGATCAGGCTGAGTAATGATGTGATGGGATAGCATTGTGCTCAGGCTTAGTAATGATGTGATGGATATCATTGTGATCAGGCTGAGTAATGATGTGATGGATAGCATTGTGCTCAGGCTTAGTAATGATGTGATGGATATCATTGTGCTCAGGCTGAGTAATGATGTGATGGATATCATTGTGATCAGGCTGAGTAATGATGTGATGGGATAGCATTGTGCTCAGGCTTAGTAATGATGTGATGGATATCATTGTGATCAGGCTGAGTAATGATGTGATGGGATAGCATTGTGCTCAGGCTTAGTAATGATGTGATGGATATCATTGTGCTCAGGCCTAGTAATGATGTGATGGATATCATTGTGCTCAGGCTTAGTTATGGTGTGATGGATATCATTGTGCTCAGGCCTAGTAATGATGTGATTGATATCATTGTGCTCAGGCTTAGTAATGGTGTGATGGATATCATTGTGCTCAGGCTTAGTAATGGTGTGATGGATATCATTGTGCTCAGGCTTAGTAATGGTGTGATGGATATCATTGTGCTCAGGCTTAGTAATGGTGTGATGGATATCATTGTGCTCAGGCTTAGTAATGATGTGATGGATATCATTGTGCTCAGGCTTAGTAATGATGTGATGGATATCATTGTGCTCAGGCTTAGTAATGATGTGATGGATAGCATTGTGCTCAGGCTTAGTAATGATGTGATGGATATCATTGTGCTCAGGCTTAGTAATGATGTGATGGATATCATTGTGCTTAGTAATGATGTGATGGATATCATTGTGCTCAGGCTTAGTAATGGTGTGATGGATATCATTGTGCTCAGGCTTAGTAATGATGTGATGGATATCATTGTGCTCAGGCTTAGTAATGATGTGATGGATATCATTGTGCTTAGTAATGATGTGATGGATATCATTGTGCTCAGGTTTAGTAATGGTGTGATGGATAGCATTGTGATCAGGCTTAGTAATGATGTGATGGATAGCATTGTGATCAGGCTTAGTAATGATGTGATGGATATCATTGTGCTCAGGCTTAGTAATGGTGTGATTGATATCATTGTGCTCAGGCTTAGTAATGGTGTGATGGATATCATTGTGCTCAGGCCTAGTAATGATGTGATTGATATCATTGTGCTCAGGCTTAGTAATGGTGTGATTGATATCATTGTGCTCAGGCTTAGTTATGGTGTGATTGATATCATTGTGCTCAGGCTTAGATGCGTCTCGTAAGGTTTTTTTGTGAAGGAGGGTGTAATGTAAAGTCAAGAACTGTTGTGTGTACTCATTATTTATTTGCAGACAGTTAGACTGTCTTATCCAGCATAGTTGAAACTGCTTATTATATTTCATAGTTTACTCGGGGGGCAAATGTAGTGAAGCAGCTGAGGGTAAAAGCCCTGCTGAAGGATGCATTAGCAGTGCACCCGACCCTGACGCTAAAGCTGCAGTCTTGTGGTTACAAGCCCAGTTCCTTCCTGTGGCACCCATGCTGGCCCCTGGTGTGTGTCTCTCCTGCCCAAAACGTGTCTTTCCTGCAATAGACCGCCTCTCTCCTGCCATAAAGTGCATCTCTCCTGCCCAAAACGTATTTGGACTTGGTACGGCTCGGGGCTGCGGCTCAGTGCTGTGGTAACACCGATTTGTCAGGCGCAGGGATCTGATGTGAAAACACGGGGAGTTGCCAGCTCCTGCTGTCAGAGCTGCAGTCAGACTGAGGAAGTGGGCGTCATCGTCACGCTTCGAAGCCCCACAGGAGGGCGGTGGCTGGGGTTTAGGCCTGCTGAAATCATGTGTTCTTTTTTTGTTTCACGTGGGTTCATTCTTTCCATTTCATCCACAAGAAAAATTTATCATTTGGCAGCGAATGTGATTAGGTTAAACTCCGAATGAGTCTTATGGCATTTTATGGCTTTCTGCAGAGGGCTGTGTTGTGTGGAGAACTAGAAATTTGTCCTTTTTGAAAATTGAAAAGCCCCCCCCCAAGCTGTAGGTTTTAACTCGACCCCCTGCTAAGACCACTCATGAATGACTGCAGCTGAGGCAGATTCATAAGGCCAGCATGGCTGAGTCCTGCTCAGTGTTCAGAGGAGTGTGTGTGTGTGTGTGTGTGTGTGTGTGTGTTTTTGTTTGTTTGTTTGTGTGTGTGTGTGTGTGTGTGTGTGATTACTGTCCCAGTCAAAGAGCCTCAGTTTCAAGGCTGGCCTGAACACGCGTTTGTTTGTCACGCTGGAGCCTGAATTAATCTGGGCCGAGCTGTGAAAGGTGCTCATACTGCTGTGAGAACCAGCTTCGCCACGGTTCCTCTCTTCTCCATTAAAGCCTGAAATATGTGTGTGTACTTTTTGGCTTTGATTTGGCCTGATTGTGGTGTCCCTTGGGGGCCCATTGCGGGTCTAAATGTTGGTCTAAATGTGTGTTCTCTCTGCCTGTGTCCTCAGTGCCCTTAAAGACAGTCGCTTTCCCCCCATGACGAGGGACGAGCTGCCACGCCTCTTCTGCTCGGTGTCTCTGCTCACCAACTTCGAAGATGTTGGCGATTACCTGGACTGGGAGGTAAGAGGCAGCAGGAGGCCAGATGGTGAAATCCCGTGTTGCTAAAGGAGATTATATCACATTCCTTTGCCTGTGGTTTTGTGTGTCCATCCATTTGAGTCAAGCTTCTTTGAACCTGGCTTAAAATGGCTCCTGAGATCCCCAAGGGCTCCCCTTGGTCCCGCACGTCCAATCAACACAAAGCAGAGAGCAGGTGGGAGGAGCATTTTTCTCCCTCAGAATTAAGTACTATGTGCTCCGCACAATTAATTTGTATGGCCCTTAGAAACACAGAAATGAACAGTGATTCTAATTATGACAAGACCTTTAGTAGAATAATATAACTTACATTAGGCCTACTTTAGCTAACATCCAACAGCCTTCACCCTTGATTCAGTTAGAACACATCAGCATTCAGCTAATACAAGGCCACAGGGCTGTTTGATACCGGCGTGTTGTTAAATACCGTATTTTCTTCCGACCTTGCATCACTTTTTTGGGGGTTTTATTTCCTGATTCTCATTTTTTTAATAATGTCGTGCAAGCATAACATTATCATACTGTGGGGAAATTTAATTTCCTCCCCGTTTTCAGATAAAACTCTGATCCTGTGGCAGTTATTTTGTCATCAATATAGCAAAATCATCAATCTTTAATTTCCCCACTGTAATACAGCATAATTGCGCAATCAAATGCATTCATTGTTTTATTAGAACTTCACACCTCATAACCAGCACATCTGTTGTGGAGAGAATTCACACCAAGCAGCTGCTACTGACGAGAGCAGCTAGCGTCAGTAAACACTGTCCCTAATATTGCAGACGACACAAAAACTATTTTTGGGCAACAAAATGTAGTTGCAAGCGTTATAGAAAACTAGATTTTATTTATAATTTAATAATTATTTTCTCTTTTTCCCTCTCCTCTCTCCCTCCCTCCCTTGTGCAGGTGGGTGTACATGGCATTAGGATAGAATTTTTCAATGAAAAAGGATCAAAGCGCACCGCCACCTACCTGCCAGAGGTTGCAAAGGAGCAAGGTGAGTGGGTTTATCTCCGAGTGAACTGTAGTCACAGTCACTGTTCACATCCTTTAAGGTCGTGCTTTTTCCTGTGCCATCCCCCCGCTGTAACAGAAAAGGTCCCGAAAGGTGACTGTTTCCTAGACAAGGTGACAGTAACTGACTACAAGTTCTAAATCGTAAATGCCAATGTGGCAGCCACCAGCCATCTCCAGGACCCAAACCCTTACCCAAACCCTAACCTTAACCCCAAACCCAACCGTTACCCCAATCCCAACCAGAAATATGTGACCAGACCTCACTTGTGCTCCCACTGGGGTGGGCTGTTTGAAGCGTGCGATACCTCAACATTTAAACACACAATTGCAGGGAATTGCAAGAAGTTAGATGTGGCGAAACCTGTTTAGAATGGAAGGCCACACAGCGCTGTGTAGTTCTCACATTCTCTCTCCCCTGTAGGATGGGACCACATTCAGACCATAGATTCCTTACTACGAAAGGGAGGCTACAAAGCTCCCATCACAAATGACTTCAGGAAGACCATTAAATTGACCAGGTAAGGAAGCAGCCACACTTCCTCAAATGTACCCTGCCTTGCTGTGCTTCTGGGTGCTTTCAAATTTTGCAGTGAATTTGTTGTTAAGCAGCTGGTCGTGTGGAAATCGCTCCTTTAAATGGCCCGCAGGGCTCCATTATGGGTAAGGGTTTGAGAAGTTTTCTTTCCAGGCTCTTAAAGGGGCATTTTACTCAAACATGTAATTTTGATATCTTTCACATACCTGGAGTGCTATCTATCCATCCAGATAGTTTTGCTGAGAACTATCAGCGGATATCTACAAAACTAGTGAGATCTCAGCGAAACTACCTAGATGGATACATCTCGGTAGTTTCGCTGAGATCTCACTAGTTTTGTAGATATCTGCTGATAGTAGTACTCCGGGTATGTAGAAACAATAAAAAATGTTTTGGGTGAACTGCCCCTTTAATTACACAAGCAGTGCTTGAGCATAGCTTAGCCCCACATAGTCCCCAAATCTGTGAGCTTCTTTGTTTGCTTTTCAGTCATTCACTGTCTGTGACTATTACTGAAGGATGTTACGGTAAGGATGAGGATGAAGCGCCACAAAAATGCAGGATTTATTCCATCAGTATCTCGTAGTTTTAGAATCGTTCTGTTTACTGTTGTATGAACAGGTGATATATTTGGAGAGGTGCGTCTTCAGGGTAATTATTGATTCAAGTGTTTTATTTATCCGTTCACAAGGCCTTGGTGTTTCAGGGTACTGCCTGGTTGATTCAGGGTTTTATTTGGCTGATTCAGGGTGCCCTTTGGATGGTGCAGGTTGACTAACTGATTCTGGTGGGCATAGGGCTGATCCAGTGAGCTCCCTGGCTGATTCAGGGTGTTTGGCTGATTAAGGGTTTTCCCTGGTTGATTCAGGGTGTCGGTTGGATGGTGCAGGTTGCTGGTCAGCTGATTCAGGGTACTCCCTGGCTGATTCTGGTTGCCGTTTCGCTGGGTCAGGTTGCCGCTGGTTCAGGGTGACGTTTGGCCGATTCATAATGCTGTTTGGCTGATTTAGGGTGCTGTGTTTGGCTGATTCAGGGTGCCGATTCAGGTGCCGTTTGGCCGATTCAGGTGCCGTTTGGCTGATTCAGGGTGCCGTTTGGCTGATTCAGGGCGCCGCCTGGCCATTCCAGTGGGTTGATTTGATCGGTGACTTTACTGTCCCGGGCCTCGGCCAAGATTTGGGTCAGCAGCATCACCTCTTTCGAGAGCAGACAGGAGGATTACTTTCCCCTCTGCCCTTGGGTTACTGGGACAGCCCCAGTGAGCTTAGATTCACTCCTCTGTGCCAGCCGATAATGAGGTTTCACACCCCCTGCAATGTACCCGAAAGTCAAGGGAATGAGGTAAGGATCAGGCTACTCTGTCCAGCGCTTTCTGTGGTATCAAATGGCCACCACCACAGCCCTGATCCGGCAGCCGTGATTCCACAGCCAGTGGCGAGTTTTGGCTGGGTTAGGGTTAGGGCTGGGTTATGGCTGGGTTACGACTGGGTTAGGGTTAGGTCTGAGCGAGTGCTCTGTTCCGGTGTGATCTGAAGGTAAAAGAACAGCAGTGAGGGACTACTGTGCGAAGGGCCCCTGTGGGTGTACTATGATCCCAGAGGAAGGCAACTTCAACTTCCTCTTCTCTGCTTTGCCATGCCTTTTCAGAATCCTTCCTCCATGGCACAATGCTCACGCCCAATTAACAGCACGGTGCAAATGGACAGGGCTTTATGTTAACGTTGTAAAAGTGCAGAATCTGTGCTTCAGCATTTGTATAAAGCTTGCCTGTTCACTGAAACAGGTGGCTGCAAATATTGAGTCAGCTACTTGTGCAGATAGGATATTAATCAGTCATTTCATGATAGTTTCACAAAACAATTGCACTTTGGCTGTGATCTTGTCAACCTGCCCTGTTAAAGAATAACAGTGACTGCATGTAATTAATGACTGGTTATCTGCTTATTCAGGTAAAGTTTTCAGTTACTCTTGGGCCCCATTCAATTTGCTTGTTATAAACGCTAATCTACACAGCTTTTTGGAAATATACTGAGGGGGTTTATGTCTACCTCTAATTACTGTTATTTTGAAAAGTAACATTTGTGTAATAAAGGTACATATATATGAGCATGTGGTAAAGTACAAATTGAGCATAAAGTATATTGTGGAATGATAAAAAAATATAAACATATTTTTCTGAGCCTGTCAGGTGTTTATTGAGAGCAATATAGTCCGTTTAAAATACAAACTCACAGTTCAGGCAACATGACACATTTTCCTGTAAAACTGCTTCCAGTCCCTAATCCCAGTACAATAGCGGTCTACCCCATACCATAGCTGTACTATAGCGGTCTACCCCATACCATAGCTGTACTATAGCGGTCTACCCCATACCATAGCTGTACTATAGCGGTCTACCCCATACCATAGCTGTACTATAGCGGTCTACCCCATACCTTAGCTGTACTATAGCGGTCTACCCCATACCTTAGCTGTACTATAGTGGTCTGCCCCATACCATAGCTGTATTATAGCGGTCTACCCTATTCCATAGCTGTGCTATAGCAGTCTACACCATTCCATAGCTGTGCTATAGCGGTCTACCCCATACCATAGCTGTGCTATAGCGGTCTACCCCATACCAGAGCTGTGCTATAGCGGTCTACCCCATACCATGGCTGTGCTATAGTGGTCTACCCCATTCCATAGCTGTAATATAGCAGCCTACCCCATACCATAGCTGTACTATAGCAGTCTACCCCATACCATAGCTGTGCTATAGCAGTCTACCCCATTCCATAGCTGTACTACAGCGGTCTGCCCCATACCATAGCTGTACTATAGCAGTCTACCCCATTCCATAGCTGTACTATAGCAGTCTACCCCATTCCATAGCTGTACTACAGCGGTCTACCCCATACCTTAGCTGTACTATAGCAGCCTACCCCATACCATAGCTGTACTATAGCAGTCTACCCCATTCCATAGCTGTGCTATAGCGGTCTGCCCCATACCATAGCTGTGCTATAGCGGTCTACCCCATACCATAGCTGTACTATAGCAGTCTACCCCATACCATAGCTGTACTATAGCAGCTCACCCCATACCATAGCTGTACTACAGCGGTCTACCCCATACCATAGCTGTACTATAGCAGCCTACCCCATACCATAGCTGTGCTATAGCGGCCTACCCCATACCATAGCTGTACTCTAGCAGTCTACCCCATACCATAGCTGTACTATAGCAGTCTACCCCATACCATAGCTGTACTATAGCAGTCTACCCCATACCATAGCTGTACTACAGCGGTCTACCCCATACCATAGCTGTACTATAGCAGCCTACCCCATACCATAGCTGTACTATAGCGGTCTACCCCATTCCATAGCTGTACTATAGCGGTCTGCCCCATTCCATAGCTGTGCTATAGCGGTCTACCCCATACCTTAGCTGTACTATAGCGGTCTACCCCATACCTTAGCTGTGCTATAGCGGTCTACCCCATACCATAGCTGTACTATAGCAGCCTACCCCATACCTTAGCTGTACTATAGCAGTCTACCCCATACCTTAGCTGTACTACAGCGGTCTACCCCATACCATATCTGTGCTATAGCAGTCTACCCCATACCATAGCTGTACTATATCGGTCTACCCCGTACCATAGCTGTACTATAGCAGTCTACCCCATACCATAGCTGTACTACAGCGGTCTACCCCATACCATAGCTGTACTACAGCGGTCTACCCCATACCATAGCTGTACTATAGCGGTCTACCCCATACCATAGCTGTACTATAGCGGTCTACCCCATACCATAGCTGTACTACAGCGGTCTACCCCATACCATAGCTGTACTATAGCGGTCTACCCCATACCATAGCTGTACTATAGCGGTCTGCCCCATTCCATAGCTGTGCTATAGCGGTCTACCCCATACCTTAGCTGTACTATAGCGGTCTACCCCATACCTTAGCTGTACTATAGCGGTCTACCCCATACCTTAGCTGTACTATAGCGGTCTACCCCATACCATAGCTGTACTATAGCAGCCTACCCCATACCTTAGCTGTACTATAGCAGTCTACCCCATACCTTAGCTGTACTACAGCGGTCTACCCCATACCATAGCTGTACTATAGCGGTCTACCCCATACCATAGCTGTACTATAGCGGTCTACCCCATACCATAGCTGTACTATAGCAGCTCACCCCATACCATAGCTGTACTATAGCGGTCTACCCCATACCATAGTTGTACTATAGCAGTCTACCCCATTCCATAGCTGTACTATAGCAGTCTACCCCATTCCATAGCTGTACGACAGCGGTCTGCCCCATACCTTAGCTGTACTATAACAGCCTACCCCATACTTTAGCTGTACTATAGAAGTCTACCCCATACCATAGCTGTACTATAGCAGTCTACCCCATACCATAGCTGTACTATAGCAGTCTACCCTTTTCCATAGCTGTACTACAGTGGTCTGCCCCATACCATAGCTGTACTATAGCGGTCTACCCCATACCATAGCTGTACTATAGCGGTCTACCCCATACCTTAGCTGTACTATAGCAGCCTACCCCATACCATAGCTGTACTATAGCGGTCTACCCCATTCCATAGCTGTACTACAGCAGTCTACCCCATACCTTAGCTGTACTATAGCGGTCTACCCCATAGCATAGCTGTGCTATTGCGGTCTACCCCATACCTTAGCTGTGCAATAGCGGCCTACCCCATACCTTAGCTGTACGATAGCAGCCTACCCCATACCTTAGCTGTACGATAGCAGCCTACCCCATTCCATAGCTGTACTACAGTGGTCTGCCCCATACCATAGCTGTACTATAGCGGTCTACCCCATACCATAGCTGTACTATAGCGGTCTACCCCATACCTTAGCTGTACTATAGCGGTCTACCCCATACCATAGCTGTACTATAGCAGTCTACCCCATACCATAGCTGTACTATAGCAGTCTACCCCATTCCATAGCTGTACTACAGCAGTCTACCCCATACCTTAGCTGTACTATAGCAGCCTACCCCATACCTTAGCTGTACTATAGCGGTCTACCCCATAGCATAGCTGTGCTATTGCGGTCTACCCCATACCATAGCTGTGCTATAGCGGTCTACCCCATACCTTAGCTGTGCAATAGCGGCCTACCCCATACCTTAGCTGTACGATAGCAGCCTACCCCATACCTTAGCTGTACGATAGCAGCCTACCCCATTCCATAGCTGTACTACAGCAGTCTGCCCCACAGCAGTCTGCCCCATACCATAGCTGTACTACAGCAGTCTACCCCATACCTTAGCTGTACTATAGCAGCCTACCCCATACCTTAGCTGTACTATAGCGGTCTACCCCATAGCATAGCTGTGCTATTGCGGTCTACCCCATACCATAGCTGTGCTATAGCGGTCTACCCCATACCTTAGCTGTGCAATCGCGGCCTACCCCATACCTTAGCTGTACGATAGCAGCCTACCCCATACCTTAGCTGTACGATAGCAGCCTACCCCATTCCATAGCTGTACTACAGCAGTCTGCCCCACAGCAGTCTGCCCCATACCATAGCTGTACTATAGCGGTCTACCCCATTCCATAGCTGTACTACAGCGGTCTGCCCCATACCATAGCTGTGCTATAGTGGTCTACCCCATACCATAGCTGTGCTATAGCGGTCTACCCCATACCATATCTGTGCTATAGCAGTCTACCCCATACCATAGCTGTACTATATCGGTCTACCCCATACCATAGCTGTACTATAGCGGTCTACCCCATACCATAGCTGTACTATAGCGGTCTACCCCATACCATAGCTGTACTATAGCGGTCTACCCCATACCATAGCTGTACTATAGCGGTCTACCCCATACCATAGCTGTACTATAGCGGTCTACCCCATACCATAGCTGTACTATAGCGGTCTACCCCATACCATAGCTGTACTATAGCGGTCTACCCCATACCATAGCTGTACTATAGCGGTCTACCCCATACCATAGCTGTACTATAGCGGTCTACCCCATACCATAGCTGTACTATAGCGGTCTACCCCATACCATAGCTGTACTATAGCAGTCTACCCCATTCCATAGCTGTAATATAGCAGCCTACCCCATACCATAGCTGTACTATAGCAGTCTACCCCATACCATAGCTGTGCTATAGCAGTCTACCCCATTCCATAGCTGTACTACAGCGGTCTACCCCATACCTTAGCTGTACTATAGCAGCCTACCCCATACCTTAGCTGTACTATAGCAGTCTACCCCATTCCATAGCTGTACTATAGCAGTCTACCCCATTCCATAGCTGTACTACAGCAGTCTGCCCCATACCTTAGCTGTACTATAGCAGCCTACCCCATACCTTAGCTGTACGATAGCAGCCTACCCCATACCATAGCTGTACTATAGCAGTCTACCCCATTCCATAGCTGTACTACAGCGGTCTTCCCCATACCTTAGCTGTACTATAGCAGCCTACCCCGTACCTTAGCTGTACTATAGCGGTCTACCCCATTCCATAGCTGTACTATAGTGGTCTTCCCCATTCCATAGCTGTGCTATAGCGGTCTACCCCATACCTTAGCTGTACTATAGTGGTCTACCCCATACCTTAGCTGTGCTATAGCGGTCTACCCCATACCTTAGCTGTACTATAGCGGTCTACCCCATTCCATAGCTGTACTACAGCGGTCTACCCCATACCTTAGCTGTACTATAGCCGTCTACCCCATTCCATAGCTGTAATATAGCAGCCTACCCCATACCATAGCTGTACTATAGCAGCCTACCCCATACCTTAGCTGTACTATAGCAGTCTACCCCATACCTTAGCTGTACTATAGCAGTCTACCCCATACCTTAGCTGTACTACAGCGGTCTACCCCATACCATATCTGTGCTATAGCAGTCTACCCCATACCATAGCTGTACTATATCGGTCTACCCCATACCATAGCTGTACTATAGCAGTCTACCCCATACCATAGCTGTACTACAGCGGTCTACCCCATACCATAGCTGTACTACAGCGGTCTACCCCATACCATAGCTGTACTATAGCGGTCTACCCCATACCATAGCTGTACTATAGCGGTCTACCCCATACCATAGCTGTACTATAGCGGTCTACCCCATACCATAGCTGTACTATAGCAGCTCACCCCATACCATAGCTGTACTATAGCGGTCTACCCCATACCATAGCTGTACTATAGCGGTCTACCCCATACCATAGCTGTACTATAGCAGTACTATAGCAGTCTACCCCATTCCATAGCTGTGCGACAGCGGTCTGCCCCATACCTTAGCTGTACTATAGCAGCCTACCCCATACTTTAGATGTACTATAGAAGTCTACCCCATACCATAGCTGTACTATAGCAGTCTACCCTTTTCCATAGCTGTACTACAGTGGTCTGCCCCATACCATAGCTGTACTATCGCGGTCTACCCCATACAATAGCTGTACTATAGCGGTCTACCCCATACCTTAGCTGTACTATAGCAGCCTACCCCATACCATAGCTGTACTATAGCGGTCTACCCCATTCCATAGCTGTACTACAGCAGTCTACCCCATACCTTAGCTGTACTATAGCAGCCTACCCCATACCTTAGCTGTACTATAGCGGTCTACCCCATAGCATAGCTGTGCTATTGCGGTCTACCCCATACCATAGCTGTGCTATAGCGGTCTACCCCATACCTTAGCTGTGCTATAGCGGCCTACCCCATACCTTAGCTGTACGATAGCAGCCTACCCCATACCTTAGCTGTACGATAGCAGCCTACCCCATTCCATAGCTGTACTACAGCAGTCTGCCCCATACCATAGCTGTACTCTAGCTGTCTACCCCATTCCATAGCTGTACTACAGCGGTGTTCCCCATACCATAGCTGTGCTATAGCGGTCTACCCCATACCATAGCTGTGCTATAGCGGTCTACCCCATACCATATCTGTGCTATAGCAGTGTACCCCATACCATAGCTGTACTATATCGGTCTACCCCATACCATAGCTGTACTATATCGGTCTACCCCATACCATAGCTGTACTATAGCGGTCTACCCCATACCATAGCTGTACTATAGCGCTCTACCCCATACCATAGCTGTACTATAGCGCTCTACCCCATACCATAGCTGTACTATATCGGTCTACCCCATACCATAGCTGTACTATAGCGGCCTACCCCATACCATAGCTGTGCTATAGCGGTCTACCCCATACCATAGCTGTGCTATAGCGGTCTACCCCATACCATAGCTGTGCTATAGCGGTCTACCCCATACCATAGCTGTACTATAGCGGTCTACCCCATACCATAGCTGTACTATAGCGGCCTACCCCATACCTTAGCTGTACTACAGCGGTCTACCCCATAACATATCTGTGCTATAGCAGTGTACCCCATACCATAGCTGTACTATAGCGGTCTACCCCATACCATAGCTGTACTATAGCGCTCTACCCCATACCATAGCTGTACTATATCGGTCTACCCCATACCATAGCTGTACTATAGCGGTTTACCCCATACCATAGCTGTACTATAGCGGTCTACCCCATACCATAGCTGTACTACAGCGGTCTACCCCATACCATAGCTGTACTATATCGGTCTACCCCATACCATAGCTGTACTATAGCGCTCTACCCCATACCATAGCTGTACTATAGCGGTCTACCCCATACCATAGCTGTACTATAGCGGTCTACCCCATACCATAGCTGTACTACAGCGGTCTACCCCATGCCATAGCTGTACTATAGCAGCTCACCCCATACAATAGCTGTACTACAGCGGTCTACCCAATACCTTAGCTGTGCTATAGCGGCCTACCCCATACCATAGCTGTACTATAGCAGTCTACCCCATACCATAGCTGTACTATAGCAGCTCACCCCATACCATAGCTGTACTATAGCGGCCTACCCCATACCATAGCTGTGCTATAGCGGTCTACCCCATACCATAGCTGTGCTATAGCGGTCTACCCCATACCATAGCTGTACTATAGCGGTCTACCCCATACCATAGCTGTACTATAGCGGCCTACCCCATACCTTAGCTGTACTATAGCGGTCTACCCCATACCATAGCTGTACTATAGCGGTCTACCCCATACCATAGCTGTACTATAGCGGCCTACCCCATACCATAGCTGTACTATAGCAGTCTACCCCATACCATAGCTATACTATAGCGGCCTACCCCATTCCATAGCTGTACTATATCGGCCTACCCCATACCATAGCTGTACTATTGCAGCCTACCCCATACCATAGCTGTACTATAGCAGTCTACCCCATACCATAGCTGTACAATAGCAGCCTACCCATACCATAGCTGTACTATAGCAGCCTACCCCATACCATAGCTGTACTATAGCAGTCTACCCCATACCATAGCTGTACAATAGCAGCCTACCCATACCATAGCTGTACTATAGCGGTCTGCCCCATACCATAGCTGTACTATAGCAGCCTACCCCATACCGTCATGTGGGGTACTGAGATTTTAAGCTTTTTTTCTTAGAGGTCAGTAGGCTAAGATGTTGAATTGAAAGTCAAAATCTATACATGGATCCGCACTCCTGCCTGCCTCAAGCCTTGTGCTGACTGGCCTCTCTCTTCCCAGGTATCGTAGTGAGAAGATGACGATGAGCTACGCAGAGTACATTGGCCACCGCCAGCATCATCACTACCAGAATGGCATCGGGCACCCTCTCCCACCATACAACCATTATTCCTGACACCGAGCCGCATGACCAGTCACTGGACCTCTCCGCGGACCTCTTTCCGGGAGAACCCGCCCCTTCCTGGTCTAGCTATCTCTACTACTGTACCATTTTATGATGATAGTTTCCGTTGCCATGCCGGCTGTCCTGGACAGTGGCATGGCAGCGGGTGGCCACAGCATCATTTGATTATGACAAGAAAAAAATTTAAATCTTTCCTTTTATCCTATTTAGTTTTTGCAGCATTAATAATCCCATTTCTTTCTTATTTTTAATTAAAAAATTGTTTTTTTCCAACAATCCTAATCAGGTTTTTTTGTGTCTGTGGATGGAAAGAAGTGAAATATATGATGGGTTAGTCTCGCCAAAATATATCGCTTTTAGTTAGTGTATGCTAAGCTTAGAAGTGCATTCATATAGGGCAGGTAGTGTATTTCTTTTTATATAATTTCTTATCAGCCAGATTTAAATTGTGTGCATCAAGTTGGCAACCGCAGGTCTTGAGGTTTTAAGTTCTCTGTGTGTCTCTTCTTTACAAATTTAGATTGTAGGTAAGGTTGGTGTGCTTTTGTAACCTTTGTAGGTTAGCTAGGTGAATCTAGATATAGGTGCTTGCATAACTAGGATTGTAGAGCCCTATGGTAGGATGCGATTAGCCCAGGTAAATGATAGGCAAAAGTTTTGTTTCCTTTTTTTGGACAGTGTTTGAAACCGCTAGATAAATTAGGAATTGGATAAAGCCAAAATTTAATTCATGATGCCGTTAAAAGTTATCAAGTTCACTTTTGGCATTTGTGGCCTTTTATGATCTAGAAATGGAAATGAATCAAGTTGGCCTGATTTAACAGTCAGATTCTTTTTTTTTTGTCAGGGGGGCAGTAGAAGCCCTTCAGTAAGGGGGCAGAAGCAGTCAGGGGGGCAGTAGAAGCCCTTCAGTAAGGGGGGGGCAGTAGAAGCCCTTCAGTAAGGGGGCAGAAGCAGTCAGGGGGGCAGGGGCAGAAGCAGTCAGGGGGCAGCAGAAGCCCATCACTAAGGGGGCAGAAGCAGTCAGGGGGGCAGTAGAAGCCCTTCAGTAAGGGGGCAGAAGCTGTTAGGGGGGCAGAAGCAGTCAGGGGGGCAATAGAAGCCCATCAGTAAGCAGACAGAAGCAGTTGGGGCAGTCGAGACCTTTCTGTAAGGGGGCAGAAGCAGTCAGGGGGCAGCAGAAGCCCATCACTAAAGGGGCAGAAGCAGTCAGGGAGCAGTAGAAGCCTGTAGTAGGGGCAGTAGCAGGGTGTTCTGAAGGAGTAAGCGAAGCGCTGAGTGTATGAACAGGAAGGAGATGCACTAAAAAGCCATATTTCTCTTGTAATGCACACTTTGGTTGTGACAGCGGTGGATTGGGGGGGTTGTTGAAAACAGGGATCCCCGTGCTCACGTCTGGGGGAGACTTCGGAGGGAACCGTTAGTTTTGTGGTTTCGGGGATTTTATTGTGAGTTTGGATCCGTCTCAGCTCTCCACCTGCTGTCGGCGCGGGTGGGATTTAAAATACATCAAGGCTTCCGAGTGCTGCAGTTGAGAGAACTGGCTGACCATAGTGTGTATTGTTCAGTGCCGCTTTAGCTGAAGGGCATTGTTATGAAGCGCTGCGTACATTGCTTCAAACCACATATCATCACAGTTAGCATGAGCGTTCCTGAGCGTTCATATTGCTTATGACGGCGTTATCACTGGACGATGCTTGCCTGTGGTGACGGAGCGTTAATGAATGCCTTATGTGAAGAATTATAATTTGGAGGCGTTATATCACAGCTGTGTAAGCTGCCGAATGCTTAGCGTCACCATTTATCTTTCATTGCACTCGTCACTGCTTTTGTAGTCGTCGTGCTAAAGTTTCATTCTGGGATATTTCACAGTGAGTGAGCGGGCGGGCTCTCATCCCTACCAGCTGCGGAACACGGATAGGCGAGGCTCGGCAATGCTTGTGAGGGGTAGATAAGCCATCTTCAGTTCATCAAAAACTTTATATTCAAGGGCAAACGATTGATGCTTTGCTTTTGGAAAATACTTCCATGTGAACAGTCCACGGGTAATTATGCTGACTTCCAGACGTAGGATCGATCTCATCCTAATGTACATATGTTCAATCCAGTCTACATTCAGTAGTAGGTATTATATGTTAATTTGTAAAAACTAAATAAATACATATGTAAAAATTTTTAAAAAAAGATGTCTGCAGACCTTTTCACCTTTTGTTTGATTTTGTTTTCCAATTTGCAAGTCCTTGGAATGATTGTAATTTGTTAAAGATGGCTTATACACCCTGATCTGCAGAATAGGTTTTTTTTCCTCTTTAAAAATAAGGGCTTTTGGTATTCCATCCACAGAAACTCTAGAGCTCCTAAATAAATTGCCCTTTTTCAGTTGTGTTGCCTTAACAAATTATTTAATAAAGAAGGACCAGTTCATTGATGTCACAGGCTTTTTTCTGGTTGAGTCGCTGTATTGAGGTATTGGTAGGGCAGAAGGGCCTCACGCATAATAATTTGCACCTCTCCGGTACCTTTGTTAAATCCTCAGTTAAATGTTTGGATGGATGTGACAACCAAGCTTGTGGGGCCATCTGACTTACTGTTTTCACAGGTGGTCCAACCAAACATTTCAACAACCAATTATTTACAACAAAAAATAATTTTTCCTGGCCAGTTTGCGAGGGACGCACTGCAAGTTGACACATGATGAATAATATCCCCGTGAACAACACGGGACCATTTTGCAGAGAACTCGAGGAGTAGAGATTTGCATGTCTTTAGTTTTAGTGTTTCAGCTTTGAGTGGAGATGACTGACAATCCAACCGCTGAGCCACGGTTCGTTCATTATGACCATGTGCCTCACATTCACCTATCAGACGAGTAAGATCTCCACTGTGCTTTGTCATGTTGTCTTACGTAATCGCTGATGAATTCCCCATTACAGTCAATTTAATACCCTTGCTTAAAATGTACATGGTAATTAAGGTGAATGCTTTTTTTAAATACAAACATGAGGATTACTCAACAGAGAAGCCTGGCATTAGTCTTCTGGTCCTTTTTAAAGTACAGCACAAACTGAATAATTTCTGCTGCAAAATCGAGGCTGAGTCTTTTGCATACATATGTTTAATACATATATGCAATACATTTATTGCATGTATGTATAAGTGCAGACCTATTGTTTGTCCTCAGCATGCTCCTCCTAATGCTAGAGATTTTCGAAATAGAAAAAAAGAGAAATAAAATGGTGCTATTGGACCTGGTGTTGGGGCGGTCACTGTCAAATGACTGCTCATGCGGACTCATTAATCATATCAAAATTATTATATTGATATATGCAGATCTGTTTTACAGGTGTTTCTTACCAGTGTGATGGTAACATCAAATTCTGCCGGTTTAAAAGGACAAGGCCGGCAGCGCAGTGTCCCCTACTCATGAAGGGGAAAGGGCGTGGCCTGGCGCAGGGCAGAGGGTGTGGCCCAGGACAGAGGGCGTGGCCCAGGACACAGGGCGTAGCACAGCGCAGTGTTCCCCTTCTCATGGAGTGGAAAGGGCGTGGCTTTCAGCCCGACTGCTGTGCAGGAGACGGACATGAAAAGAGCGCATTCATTCCTGGACTGGGCATGGTCACGATAACCAGCAGAGTTACCCTCACTCCTCTCTATCACCCCCCTGTGGAAACAGCTACTTCTGCACAAACTGCGGCAACACGGGGGGCTGGTCGTTAAGGGCTTCTTTTTTTTCTTTTCTTTTTTTAAACAGCATTTCATAAAATGCAGGATTCTCTTCCTCACTGAAGTTGTGGTTTCCCATCTGGACCTGGCCTAGTAAAGTCCTTTCTGTACCTGGCCTAGTAAAGTCCTCTTTGGACCTGGCCAAGTAAAGTCCTCTCTGGACCTAGTTGTCAGTTCCCTGACACCTGGAGTCACACCTGGAGGGCATGGTTTCAGTTTCTATATTTTGAGTGACTGAAGTTAGGCCAAAGCTACCCCACTGGCTCTACAGCCCCCCCCCCCCCCCCCCCCAACAATCACCTCCACAGAAAAATCACCCCACATTCATCAGAATAAGAACCAGCCAAAGTCATTTGGCATTTAACACAGAAGCCCATTTCATGTTGCAGGGCGCATTCTCCCATTTGCTAGCTGTTCTTTATTTGGACAGTAACATGAAATGCAGTAGCAAACATCAGCCCCCCAGCCCCCCCCCCCCCTTTTCAGGACTGAATGTGCTTTCAGCTCAGCTAACACACAACATTCTCAGTGTCTACAGCTGTGTGACCACCTCAGCAGAACATTACATAAAGGTTGTGAGAACGTTGCATGTTAGTTGGGACCCTAAGCACACGCACACTCTTGTTCCCCTGTATATTGTTGTCCATGTCCTGCACACTGATCCCTGAAGGTGAATTCCATGTTGTACTGCTAAGGTTGTTTCCATTGCTCAGCGGCCTCTGACGCTGGCTCAAAGCCATTTCACTGTTAAACCTCTTCTGAACCTCCTCTGAATCAGAAAGGGTTGTGTTTCTAACCAGCTAGATGCCATGCAAAGAATATGGAGAAGTCCCCTGAAGGACCCAAAACAGTATTGATGTAGGAATCGACAAACCAAAAATAGAAGGAAAAAAAAAAAAAGATACGTGTGTGTGTGTGAGACGCCATATTAGAGAAGGACATGCTGCTTCAGATATAGTACTGTCGGCAGCGGGTGTAGGGAGGCTGGGTTTGGTTTGCAGGTTCCTACAGCAGAGCCAGTGACCTTATACTTGAAGGATTGTCCTGGGAATCCACCTCTGAATGCACTTTTGGGAACATTGCTTTACTTGCATGGCTTCTAGCTTTCTGATTCTGTTGTGCTGGAGTGGCTCTTGCCAGCTGGGTATTAGGAAACGTTTGTTACAAGTCATTTTCTTTTTTTTTTTCCCTGTATCAACAAATTGGACAACTTTGTGTATTCTACAGTCATTGCTTGACAATATGTTATCAAATGAGTTTGATGTATTTGCTTGCTTCCCTTTCCTGTAAATTGTGAAACAAAATGGAGATGTTACCGTGCTTCCTTAAATGTCATCATCCGTTGGTAATGGCCCATGAAATGATTTATCCAACAGTTGTTCTTTCGGTGGATTAAGCGACGGCCATTACTCCTCGGAGCACGACATTCTCTTTTGGTTTCTCAACCAAGCGCAAGTGTTTGGGTTCTCCCTTCTGATCATTATGTCTGGAGTGTGTAGGCTCACATGACCTTTGTGTGTTCGACCGAACCAAAGATGCCTCCAGCCATGTTCAAATGCTGCTCTCTCCAGCCCTGCCTTCCTGTCCTTCCAAAAAATATCCCTGCAAGAGAGTTTTTTTTCTTGTCCATTTAATTTTTTTTTAAAGCAATTTTTGTACAATTTCTAACTTTTTATTTTTATTTTTATTATTTGTTTTGTTGGGCAACATTTGTTCAGCAAATTCTCATTGTTGCCATGGGAGGAGCCTTGGCCGGTCCCACGTGGCTGAAGAACTGGTTGCACACCTTTTCTGTTGTTGTTTGTTTTCATTGTTATTATTATAATTTTATAAAAGGAAAACCCCATAGCGTGCCTCTTAGATTTATGGGTTTCTTAATGTGTTTTTTCCTAAAGACCAGCAGTGATACTTTATATAAAAAGAAGCGTTTATCCTTATTTTTATTATTGTTTAAGATGATGAAAATAGCCTCTTTTCTTTACTCTGGGCCCAGTAGCTGCACTGGTAAACAATCGCACTGATAGTTATACAAATGAATAAAAAAAATACAAATAATAATAATAATAAATGAAATGAATAAGAACTACAATAAACTTGTGTTTGGAACTTTTGTAAGAAAATACAATTTAAAAAAAAACGAAAAAAAATACCGAAATGACTGTTTTGTACATCAAAATTGATTCTTTTCAAAAAAAAAATTTTTTGGATCTAGTTTCTAAATTATTTTAGTGGTTTTCTATGTTGTAAAATTTGAGGATGAGTTGGAATGTGTCACGGGCACAGTGACGGGATGGGGCCTCGGGGCTGCCTGGCGTGGCCCCGCCCCACTCCACTCCCAACTTTTTATTTCTTATCTTTATTTTTGCTTATTAACTTGAAAATGTTGACGGAAAAATACCAGACCTGGGAAAAAAAGACCCGCCCCTTTAGAACTAGATCCTCTTTCCTTCCACATTCAATTGCTGTTAGTGTGACGAAACTTGAAATGGGCATTTAATATGATAGTATGGCTCCCAAAAAAAAGTGTGTGGGGGGGGAGGGGGGAATCTATATAGATGGTTATCAATGGGTATGTGAGCTCTGGCTGTGGCCATATTGTAGTTTTAAACACTATTGTTATTACCTTTTAAAATCATTTATCCAATAAAAAAAATTTAAAAATCCAGTTAAAAGATTGTGTGTAAGATCTCATTTTGTTTGTCATTTTTGTTGAAATTATTCTGTGATTGTACTAGTGTGACATTGCAGATTTTGATTGGAAGCTTGAGGTCCAATCGGTATTCACATACGCCATCAAAAACCCAGCCAGATGAATGCTGTGTTCCAGACGCTCGCGTGTGGGGAAGTTCCGACCTGATTTTTCCAACCACAAAGCATTCCAGTGTGCGGAGCTCGAAAGATGACATGCGTACATGTAGAAACCCATAGGTTGAACAGATATGCTTGCTGACTAGCTAATGCTAACATTTAGTGCTGAATCCATGTGGTTACACACCTGTCTCTTCAAGCATAACAGGTTTTATAAAGTCATTTCGGAAATGTTACAGAACGTATTTTAATAGCTTAACATTGTCTTGAGGCTATTGTTTACCCTTCACAGTGTACTTTTTCCTGCATGTCACCGTGCTTGCCTGACGTCATATAACGCCTCTCGGTGGAGTTGAGGTTGTTGAATTCCGCTTGAGTTTCCTAGTTGGAACATCAAATGGCATTCCATTGCACTTTTCTTCGTAGGAGGTTGGAAATTGTGAAGCGCCATAAAGTGTTGAGTGAAGTGCCGTGAGTGTTGAGGGAAGCGACAATGCTGGCAGCTCTTTAGGACCAGAGATGGGCACCTTGGATTTGAATGCATGAATCACGTCAGAGCAACAATTCTTTTGAAACACACTCAACCCCTTCACGCAGATCCCCTAGTGGCCATGGTGCCGGTGCCAAGATTTTACTCAACTCGGATATTCATTTCTCCTGAAACCAAACTATGAGCAGAAACAACAAACTCGGTTTTAGCTATATTAGTACATGGTTCGTGACAACTCCAATACGGAGTTTCTAAGTGTCACTATTGTCCCGTAGCAAGGCCATTTAACAAGCAACCCCCCACCCAGTCTCGCCTGCGACTATACCCACCCATGCGTGACACAGTGGACAATCGCGTCTACGTGAGAGTTCATAAAAATATTTTTTTCACCACCAAAAATGTATATTCCATCATAGCAACTAGAAGAATCCAACAATAGACCGATCGTATGCCAAATAAGCCGTGAAAAGCCCTTCTCACTCAAATGCAAAATAAACGTGACATTCTTTTGTAATTATACAGTTAAAAAAAATAGCAGTACAACATCAGTAACCTGATGAACCACTGTTAGTGTAGTGATATTTCTGCATGGCAAATAATTTACTTGGGATGTAGTAGTGTAATAGAAAAACAGACCCAACTGTCATGACATGCACACTGCTTGTTCTGAGTATTTGACTCATTCATTGAAAAGAGTGTGTTCAAAATAATAGCAGTGTGGAGTTTAATTAGAGAATTAATTCAAAAACAGGTGTCATTAATTGTCCTTTATTAAGGAAGAAGGGAAGCAAATGTTTTACACATTGTTATAAAATATATTTCCTTCTGAATTGCTAAGTAAAATGGGCCGTTCCAACCATTGTTCAGAGGAACAACATAATTTGATTAAAATGTTGATTGGCTTTATGGTTTATCTCAATTGTTTAGACACATTTCCTGAAATTAAAACTTATCTCTTAAAATTATAAACACAAATCCCACACGGTCAACTCTTTCTACAAAACTTTATATATCTCTTAATCTCAAAATCAAGCACTATTTTCAAAACCATAGTCACCCAAAATAATTTTTTTCCTTCAAATAATAAACACTAGTCAACAAATGAATAAGAATTATAAATGCCAATTACACACTGGTGTAAAAAAATGAAAGACACTATAACCATTATATTGTGCATCAGTATTGTTTGAGTAGAATACATTTTTATGTTTCGTTTTTTTTTCATTTTCTCCCGTTTTTTCTTATTTTACTTCGTCTCCTCCCATTTTTGCCTTTTTGTTTTGGAAAAACATCTCACTGTTTTTTTTGTTTGTATATTTGAGTAACTCAAACAATACTGATGCACAAGTAATATAATGGTTATAGTGTCTCGTTTTTTTCGTGTGTAATTGGCATTTATAATTTTTATTCATTTGTTGACTAGTGTTTATTATTTGAAGGAAAAATGTCATTTTGGGTGACTGTATGGTTTTGAAAATAGCACTCGATTTTGACGAGATATATAAAGTTTTGCAGAAAGAGTTGACCATGTGGGATTTGTGTTTATAATTTTAAGAGACAGGTTTTAATTTCAGGAAATGTGTCTAAACAATTGAGATAAACCGTAAAGCCTTAAAGAACACCCCTTAAAATGGGTGAGAATTTACCAAATTTGGCATCTGTGCGAAGGGGTTAATTAGGTGATCTGAGCATGTTTGTGAAAAGCTGTATGTGCAGTTCACCTTACATGCTGCTGGATGGCCTCACGGTTTATATAAGTGTTTCATATGCATTCTTTGAATGTTCATAATACGCTACACATTCCAGATGCCTGTCCTCCTGCCATTATATTTGACGGGCAACTTTCAACTATTTGTTCGGTTTGTTTTTTGCTATGTTGCTATGGATCGGTTGAGAAACGTGGCCACAATGAGACGGTGAATGTTTTAGACATTTTGGTAAAATTATGCAGCACAATGCAGTCTCTCAAACGGACTGGTGCTCTGCCATGTAACCATCTCTTATTGGGTCTTCAGACAGTCCTCCTGTAGGGAATGTAATCAGTGAGATGTATTTTCAGTGTTTGCTATTCTGAGACATTAGTGAGTAGGTATCCTACCCTATCGAGGCAAAAAAAAACTGAATTTTACTGGTTAAACCTTGTACTTCGCACGCTACTGTAATTGCTACTAGATGCAATATATTTTTAAATATTTTTAGCTGGCCATGCTAAGTCATGCCTGCTACCAACCAGAAAATACACCATGAACACACTTTATATCTATCCCCCAATACGATAGCAAAAAGAACATTCTTGATGCAGCTGTGTAGACACATACTAAACGGTATTCAAGGGATCACTGGAAAATAAAATTGCAATGGACAACTGTTAAACGGAGATAATACTTTATTTCCAATACAACACAGTACAGATTCACTGGTTAAATGTACAAAAAGTCCCCACATCTCTTGGTGAATGCTTCATATACACAATTCTGAGGAAAAAAAGTCCCTTTGACTTCACTTTCCCACAGGTGGCAAAATGTGTGCCCCATGTCTGCATCCGACATGGTCCCAGGGGGAGGGGTTGCTAATTTGTTCCCCTTTGGCTGGACCCAGTTTCCCAGAGTTCTCTGCAGAGCCACTCCCAGGCTGGGCGAGGCTCTGGGTGTTCCTCCACAGATGGACAGGCACATGCACCAAGACTCCTCCCTTACTATATCCAACAAAACAAAGAGCCGCTTTTCTGTCCTATACAGCAGACTGAGATAGCAGCCGAGACATCCATCCCCCACCCTAACAGCACTCCACAGAGTCAGGTGGATTAAACACCACAACATTTTACAGCAGTTTAAACAGCGACACGATACAAACTTCAAAAAATGGCAACATGTTTTTGGGGGTACCCACATTTAAATGAACAAGAACTTGGCCGTGCCCCTGGCAGCACAGGTCTCGCATCGCCTCCTGATTAAAGGAACGTAAAAGGCATCTTTAAAAAAAGAGTCCTGTGAGTTCGGAAAGTCCGCTCAGAAATAAGGCAGTCACAGAATCGTCAGCCACCACTCCGTTGAGCCCAAACCATCGCAAGCGTTGAGTACGCATTGCGACTGCAGCATGTTTAGTGATACAACGGTTTTCACGGACCCTAAAATAAGTAAAATAAAACAAACAATTTTGTCGACCAATATGATACAATACGAGTTTAAAATAAAAAAGTTTAAAAAGAGCTCAATAAAACCCCTTCTCCGAAGAGCGGCCGTAGGGATAGAAGAGGGAGGTTGGGTCGGTTATATTACAAGAAATGCAAGCTCAGTCCAGCTTCTTGTTCCGCAAGCGCGCGGAGTCCAGCAGGTACCGGCAGGTGGGTCCGGAGCTGAGGGACAGCAGGGTCAGTGCCTTCCCGTGCACCAGCGTCAGCAGGGTCTGGTGCCCCGTCGCCCACACCCGGTACCAGGGCCCGTAGAAAGGGTCCGACACCGCCGGGCACAGCATGCTGTTGAGGTTCACTTCAGTGACCTTGGAGGGGGGGGTGAGAAAGTAAAAAAGGCAGGCCTGAGGTGGGCAGGTTTTGGCAGCAAAACGCAGGCCCGAGGTGGGCAGGGTTTGGCAGCTCCACTGCTCTTTAAAGTGTAAGCACCAGATATTATAAAACATCAAATACACTAGCCAAACGGAAGAAGTTTATTTAGTTTTTTTTATATGACAACATTAAAAGCATAACTTAATTGAAATAAAGGCAAGAAACAAAACTTAAAAGATATAATGTGCTTACTTTTGTGTCCCGTCTCCCCTTATCACCATTATGTCATATTTTGAGATGTTGACAGTGGAGGAATGAGATACTGTCAATTTAGCATTGTTAGCTGCGCTGCTATGATCAATGAAGGCGGCTAAAATGACTAAACAATGTGTGGATTTAACAACTGTTGTTAGTGTAACACCCGTACACAAATGGCCTAAAGATCGAAATTTGTCCAAGAAATGGAGCAATTTTGTTCAGATGAAAAGGGCGGACTGGCACTCTGGTACATGCCGTAAATGGCAGCTGCTGGCGAGCTAGCTATCATGTGGACATAAAAAATAGACAACCCCCATGTCACATTTCTTGTAATAGAGCATTTGTTCATGATCATTAACAAGGGTTCATGAGTAATACTCACATACGCCAGCACTATGCGAGCTGGCATTTTATAGTAGCGTTGTACTGATGGCTGGTTGTGTCTGATTTCACAACCCAGAAAAGAGAAAAGTGTGGCATCACGCGTCAAGCAATTCATTTTCCGGTGAGACTTTGGGTGTTTCTGTCAGCGGTGCTCAATATGCCAAATTTCAAGTTGTACTAACAAAAATTTCAGCTTCATTTAATGAAGAACCCTGAGAACAAAAATAATGGGTCTATCGTCTTTGGGGGATGCCGTTATGTGGTGCTTACACTTTAAGTGCCATTCAGCCGTCAGTCACATTTTCATCATGAGAGCGGCTGAACCTGCGTATGCGGCTAAAGGACGAGCTGCTGCCCTTGCTGCCTTCTTGCCTTAAACGAGCATCACCAGCTGCATCGGACCAAGTGGAGACCTTCACACTGGCAGCAATGGCAACCAATGCTCCTTAAATGCAGTAATGATGCTACTCTTCCATTTTAAATGGTGAAAAAATTTAATATTAGTGAAAAACTGAAGAGACAAGAGAAAAGTGTGTTTCGGCACAAAGGTCACATGATTTCTGAGACAATTGATAGCAGGTGCACTTCCTCTCAAATTTGACTGGGTGCTCTGTCAAGAAAAATATCTCGAAGGAAGGTACCAAAAAAAATGGCAATGACGGCACTTCAGACTTGAATAAAATTTCAAAAAGATTTCAAAAAAACGTCACCTCATATTTCACCATTTATTTGTGTGGCTGGGCTGACGCGCTTCGGCTATAAAGCCTTCATCAGAGCATAAAGTGCAATATGCAGAGTCAGGGTACATATGTACATGTGCAACCAATTACAATCCTCCCCACCTGGGTGAAGGTGGTGCCAAAGTGCAAAGGGCTAAATTTTACTTTACATATATCCAATACACAGATCAACGACAACATGGTGAAATATGAGGTGACGTTTTTTTGAAATCTTTTTCAAATTTTATTCATGTCTGGAGTGCCGTCATTGCCATTTTATTTGGTACCTTCCTTTGTCACATGATTTCTGCCAGTGTGCAGGCTTGGAGACCTTGCCCGGGGTAGATGGTCACATGGTTATTACTTCAGAAAGGCGGAGTCAGGCTTACCAGGCCCAGGCCCTGCAGGAACACATAGTGATAGAGAAACAGGATCCCTGTGGACAGCAGAGCCCACCACATGTCCCCCAACGGCTCGGGCCTGTATATGCCTGTGTGGGGGGGAATAGCACTGAACAACACGCTTACGGTCTCTCCTACGCACTGAACAACACGCTTACGGTCTCTCCTGCTCACTGAACAACACGCTTACAACTGAGCGACACGCTTACAATCTCTCCTGCGCACTGAGCAATACGCTTACGGTCTCTCCTGTGCACTGAGCGACACGCTTACAGTCTCTCCTGCTCACTGAGCAACATGCTTACGGTCTCTCCTGCGCACAAAGCGACACGCTTACAATCTCTCCTGCGCACTGAGCGACACGCTTACAGTCTCTCCTGCGCACTGAGCGATACGCTCACGGTCTCTCCTGCGCACTGAGCGACACGCTTACGGTCTCCCCTGCGCACTGAGCGACACGCTTACGGTCTCTCCTGCGCACTGAGCGACACGCTTACGGTCTCTCCTGCGCACTGAGCGACACGCTTACGGTCTCTCCTGCGCACTGAACGATACGCTTACGGTATCTCCTACGCACTGAGCGACACGCTTACAGTCTCTCCTGCGCACTGAGCGACACGCTTACAGTCTCTCCTGCGCACTGAGCGACACGCTTACAGTCTCTCCTGCGCACTGAGCGACACGCTTACAGTCTCTCCTGCGCACTGAGCGACACGCTTACAGTATCTCCTGCGCACTGAGCGACACGCTTACAGTCTCTCCTGCGCACTGAGCCGCCCGCCACTGCAGAATGGAGAGCTCCCAAACCTCAAGCTACTCGATTTGACCGATATATTGTTTTAATTCCTGGAATCTCTGACTTTGTCAGACAAAAAAAACACCCGTACCATTATTCCGTTTCGAAGGGGGAAATTCTTGCTGATAATAATGGTAAATTAACACTAGATGGAGCTCTCTCACAATATGTGTCTCCATGGTGTGGCAATACCACACCCTCCCTGGATCGCCTGAGGAGATACTACCATTCCTGCTTCATCATATGAATGCATTTCTGATCATATTCTATCCTGCTCTATATACACATTTCTCTTCTTTCTAATGTTTATTTTTGCAGTTTTATTTTTAGGTGTGAAATAATGCCGATACATTACTCTGGATTTAATTTCACACAGTGTATTAAAATAGTTTCTTTCGGTTTCTATTCTCAGCGGTTTCTATGTAAAACTTGATATCCCAATTTTGCCAACACAGCAACAGGTTTATCTAAAACGTAAACAATAGCTGCCCTCCACCAAAATACTGCAGAAGCTGCAATGCACTAAACAGAAGAACCACACAAATACAAACACAAGGAAATGTAGGTAATTTCAAATTCTCATCAAAATTCACGCATTTTAGGAAGTCTAGAAATTGGAACCGTTGCGTCTAAGAATTGTCTACTCATTTAGTCGCTATAAACTTTAACTTTAGAATAATAACAAATTAGCAAATTGTTTATAATTTAATTAGAATATTTGTTTCTACATGTTGGCTTTCCATATATGATTATACAGTATATATACAGTCAAGCCGGAAAGTCTGAATACCCCCTTCACCTTCTCCACGTTTTATTACATTACAGACATATTCTACAATAGATTGAAAATTCTACACAAAATAGCCCATAATGACGAAGTGAAAACATGTTTTTAGAAATTTTAGCAAATGTATTAAAAATAGAAAACTGAAATTTCTTATTTCCATAAGTATTCATACCCTTTGCTTTAACATATTTTTAAAGTATCATATTTAATATTTGGTCGCATATCCTTTGCATGCTGTTACTTCCTGAAGTCTGACCAATTAACATCAAAAGACTCTCAATATCTTATTTTCAGGTACTGTTACAAGCGATACTATAACCTTTCTGCATTTGAACTGATCTCTATGAGAATTGGGGGGTGAGACTAGATTCAGCTGTAAATTACGCTGGTACAGTATGGAACACATGACTGGCGAAATGGCTGTACGTCAGGGGTGGCCAATTCCAGGCCTCGCGGGCCGGTGTGTATGCAGGTTTTTGCTGCCGCCAGTTAACAATTATTTAATTAGCCCAATCGTTTACACGATCTGATATTTTAATCTACATATCCGCGATATGAAAAGCAGCTGATGAATGTTCTTGTGCCGGTATGCGTCAATGCGTGTATTGTAGCATTTTATCGTTCTGTAATTTACAAGTGAATCGGTGATTGTGTGTATGACTAATTAGCTGATTGAACCGTGGTAACTGGTGGCAGTAAAAACCTGCATACACACCGGCCCGCGAGGCCTGGAATTGGCCACCCCTGCTGTACGTCATCAAGGGTCTAAGGCAGGGGTGTCAAACTCCAGTCCTGGAGGGCCGCAGTGTCTACAGGTATTTGTGGTTTCCTTTTAATTAGCACCCAGTTAAAGCTTTGAGAACAAGGTGTTTGGACTTATTAGCCAATCAGTGACTTAAATTAATCACTTGTGCTGAAACACACCAAAAACAGGCAGACACTGCAGCCCTCCAGGACCGGAGTTTGACACCCCTGGTCTAAGGTATCAAACAAGCCCCAAACCATCACTCTGCAGCCAGATATGGAGTAGATGTGGATGGATCCCTTTAAGGCAGGGGTGGCCAATTCCAGGCCTCGCGGGCCGGTGTGTATGCAGGTTTTTACTGCCACCAGTTACCACGGTTCAATCAGCTAATTAGTCATACACACAATCACCGATTCACTTGTAAATTACAGAACGATAAAATGCTACAATACACGCATTGACGCATACCGGCACAAGAACATTCATCAGCTGCTTTTCATATCGCGGATATGTAGATTAAAATATCAGATCGTGTAAACGATTGGGCTAATTAAATAATTGTTAACTGGCGGCAGCAAAAACCTGCATACACACCGGCCCGCGAGGCCTGGAATTGGCCACCCCTGCTTTAAGGGTTGTTTCTCCTGACTTTTTCCCTCATAGAGTTCTATAGGAAAATTAGTCAAGAGAAATAACCCTTGCAGTGATCCATCCACATCTACTCCATATCTGGCAACAGAGTGATGGTTTGGGGCTCGTTCAATAGCTCAGACCCTTGATGACTTACAGCCATTTAGCCAGCCATGTGTTCCATACTGTACCAGTGTAATTTACAGCTGAATCTAGCCTCACCCCCCAATTCCCATAGAGATCCATTCAAATGCAGAGAGCTTATAGTATCGCTTGTAACAGTAGCTGGAAATAAGATATCGAGAGTCTTTTGATGTTGATGGGTCACAGACTTCAGGAAGTAACAGCATGCAAAGGATATGCGACCAAATATTACATATGGTACTTTAAAAATATGTTAAAGCAAAAGGTATGAATACTTATGTAAATGAAAAATTTCAGTTTTCAATTTTTAATACATTTGCAAAAATTTCTAAAAACATGTTTTCACTTTGGCATTATGGGCTATTTTGTGTAGAATTCTGAGACAAAAAATGAACACAATCTATTGTAGAATATGTCTGTAATGTAATAAAATGTGGAGAAGGTGAAAGGGGTGTTCAGACTTTCCGGCTTGACTGTATATACAGACGGGTGACAAATTAAAGAAAAACCCCTACAGTGAGGGGATCTGGTGGCTCTGTTATGCTGTGGGGGGCATTTTCCTGGTGTGGTTTGGGTCCATTTGTCCCCTTAGAGGGAAGGGTCACTGCAAATCAATACAAAGTTATTCTGAGTGATCACCTTTATCCTATGTTAAAACATTTATATCCTGATGGGATTGGTCTCTTCCAGGATGACAATGCCCCCATCCACAAGAAGCAAGGGGTCAATTGAATGGTTCAATGAGTATGAAAATGAATCATATGCTATGGCCTTCGCAGTCACCAGATCTCAACCCAATTGAACACCTATGGGAGATTTTGGACTGACGTGTTAGACAGCCATCATCAAAACCCCAAGTGAGGGAAAATCTTTTGGAAGAATGGTGTTCCATCCCTCCAGCAGAGTTCCAGAGACTAGAATCTATGTAGACTAGAGGTAGAATCTATGCTAGGCTAGAGGTAGAATCTATGCTAGGCTAGAGGTAGAATCTATGTAGACTAGAGGTAGAATCTATGCTAGACTAGAGGTAGAATCTATGGTAGACTAGAGGTAGAATCTATGTAGACTAGAGGTAGAATCTATGCTAGGCTAGAGGTAGAATCTATGCTAGGCTAGAGGTAGAATCTATGGTAGACTAGAGGTAGAATCTATGCTAGACTAGAGGTAGAATCTATGGTAGACTAGAGGTAGAATCTATGGTAGACTAGAGGTAGAATCTATGTAGACTAGAGGTAGAATCTATGTAGACTAGAGGTAGAATCTATGGTAGACTAGAGGTAGAATCTATGGTAGACTAGAGGTAGAATCTATGGTAGACTAGAGGTAGAATCTATGGTAGACTAGAGGTAGAATCTATGGTAGACTAGAGGTAGAATCTATGGTAGACTAGAGGTAGAATCTATGGTAGACTAGAGGTAGAATCTATGGTAGACTAGAGGTAGAATCTATGGTAGACTAGAGGTAGAATCTATGGTAGACTAGAGGTAGAATCTATGCTAGGCTAGAGGTAGTCTATGACAAGGCGCATTGAAGCTGTTCCGTCCGTGGTGGCCTAACACCCTACTAAGACACTTTATGTTGGTTTTTCCTTTAATTTGTCACCAGTCTGTGTGTGTGTATATACAGTTAGGTCCATAAGTATTTGGACAGTGACACAATTTTTGTTGTTTTGGCTGTGTACTCCAACACATCATATTTTAAAATAGAACAGTGACTATGAGGTTAAAGTGCAGACTTTCAGCTTTAATTTGAGGGGTTTTAGTCCATATCGAGTGAACAGTGTAGGAATTGTAGCCATTTTTATACATAGTCCCCCCCCATTTTAGGGGACCAAAAGTAATTGAACAAATTAACATAAACTTTAATAAAGTTATAATATTTCTCTATACAATTTCTCCTGACTCATTTTTCCATTGAGTTCAATAGGAAAATAAGTAAGAGAAACAACACTTAAAGTGATCTATCCATAGCTACTGCATATCTGGTAGCAGTGATGGTTTGAGGCTAGTTTGATACCTCAGACCTTACAGCCATTTATCAAACCATGTGTTCCATACTATTCCCGTGTAATGTACAGTTTAATGTAGTCCCACCGCCCAATTCCCAATTCCCATAGAGATCCATTCAAATGCAGAGAGATTATAGTATCGCTTGTAAGCGTACCTGAAAATAAGATATCAATAGTCCTTGTTGGGTCACAGACATCAGGAAGTCATGACATGCAAAGGATATGCAACCAAATAATACATATTATAATTTTATTAAAGTTTATGTTAATTTGTCCATTTGTTTTGTCCATTTTAAATACAATGTGTTGGAGTACACAGCCAAAATAACAAAAATTGTGTCAGTGTCCAAATACTTATGGACCTAACTGTATATACAGTGCCCTCCACTATTGTTGGCACGCCTGGTAAAGATGTGTAAAAAGGGTTATAAAAAATTAAGTTTGGTGAATTAGCTTAATCTCACTGAAAGAATGAGAAAAATCCAACCTTTAATTGAAGTAAATTTATTATGAAAAAAAAAATCCCTCATCAAGAAATCATTATTTTTAACAAAACCATGTGTGCCAAAATTATTGGCGCCCCTGCGTTTATAAACTCCTCAAAAAAAGTTTGGAAACGTTATTTCGGTCGATTATTCCTCCCCTTTAATAATACCAATTGGTATTGTATTTTATATCGTTGGAAAGCCTGATTAGTCACCTTTACAACGAGGTACAACTTGTAAGGATCATGCATTCGTGGAATGAGCAACACAGCTAACCGTGTGGGTAGCGGCCCAAAAAAATGTGCCTAAATGCCCTGCAATATTCTTCTGTTGGTATTCACTCTCGTTTTGAGCTTCAAGTGCTGGCAGGTGTATGCCAGTGGGATGGAATGGGATGCCATCCCACAGCAGTGTGTGACCAGGCTGGTGACCAGCATGAGGAGGAGGTGCCAAGCTGTTGTGGCTGCGTATGGATCTTCCACACGCTACTGAGGTCCCTGACAGTGTAAAATGAATAAAGTGTAAAAATGGCCAATATGTGTTGTTTTTTCCTTATTACTGTGGGAGAGTGCAATCATCCAGTCCACCAAGCAACTCAAAACGAGAGTGAATACCAACAGAAGAATATTGCAGGGGATTTTGGCACATTTTGTTGGGCCGCTACCCACACGGTTAGCTGTGTTGCTCATTCCACGAATGCACGATCCTTACAAGTTGTACCTCGTTGTAAAGGTGACTAATCAGGCTTTCCAACGATATAAAATACAATACCAATTGGTATTATTAAAGGGGAGGAATAATCGACCGAAATAACGTTTCCGAACTTTTTTTGAGGAGTTTATATAGAATAAAGTAATAATTTTTAATATTTGGTCACATATCCTTTGTAAGTAAGTAAGTAAGTAAATAACATCTCTGCATTTGAATAGATCTTATATAAAATAGATCTATGGGAATTGGGGGGTGGGACTAGATTTAGCTGTAAATTATGCTGGAACAGTATGGAACACATGGTTGGCTAAATGGCTCAAAGTCATCAAGGGTCTGACGTATCAAACAAGCCTTAAACCATCACTCTGCTGCCAGAAATACAGTAGATATTGATGGATAACTTGAAGGGTTTCTTCTCCTGACTTATTTTCCATAGAGTTCAATAGGAAAAACAACCCTTATGACCTCAGACCCTTGATGACTTAGAGCCATTTAGTCCCACCCCCAAATTCCCATAGAGATCCATTCAAATGCAGAGACGTTATAGTATCGCTTCTAAGAGTACCAGAAAATAAGATATCAAGAGTCTTTTGATATTTTTGGGTCACAGACATCAGAAAGTCAAGGCATGCAAAGGATATGCGACCAAATATTTTAAATGATTACTTTATTCTATATATAAATACAGGGGTGCCAATAATTGTGGCGCACACATGGTTTTGTTAAAAATAATTATTTCTTGATGAGGGATTTTTTTTTCTCATAATAAATTTACTTCAATTAAAGGTTGGATTTTTCTAATATTTTCAGTGTGAGATTAAGCGAATTCACCAAACTGTGAATTTGTATAGCCCTTTTTACTCATCTTTACCAGAGGTGCCAATAATAGTGGAGGGCACTGTATATACATATATATACACACACACCTTTCCCACTTCATTTTATGCAGTAGTGCCAAATCACCTTACTCTAATTTAGACAGTATTCCCAGTTGATTTATCAATGGAAAGTGACTGGATTTTGTTCATCACTTGCATATCTGCACCTGAAGCTTGTTAAGGCGCAGTTGCATGTACTACTTCCTGTTCCATACACTGTTTGATTGGCCTGTCAGTGTGTCACTGAGTGCAGCCATGCAGAAACCCACCTCCTTTCCTGAAGAGGTAGATGGGGACGAGGTAGAGCATGGAGTGCTGGATATAGTACACTTCCTTTTCGAACGGGAGCTGTGAAGAGACCACAGATCATAATAAAACACAACAGTTAAATAAGACACCAGTGCAAAGCTTGTGATTGGGAATGATACATAGCCAGCCATGTTACAGGTTCCATTGTAGAGAATAACCTGTAATGGTTAATAATGGGACCAAGGGAAGCAGGCTGTCTGTCCGTCATCTCACAAGGGTTTTTCTGAGCTGCAGTAAAAAAAAGAAAAGACAGCGCAGGACAAGGGGGCTGGAGCGTACAAGAGAGGGGCCTGCAAAAGAAGACTTACATTAACGCTGTTACGTTAACGTTACTAAAAAATGCAGTAATCGTTCGATTAATCTTTTTAGCTTTCGATAACGCTAGCTAACGTTACCAATTTAGCTAGTTAGGTAACGTTCATAAATTGATCATACACTTTTGTCTTCAGGTCACGTGACACTGGAGTGCCGTGAAAAGGAGTGATTAAAGGCTACTATTAACCAATCTAAAATCAGCATTAAAGGTAAGCTTTAACGACAAGCTCACGTTTGATTGGTTAGAATGGTCACTGTCAGCCCACAAGGCACATATTGAGTGTACTAACTAACGAATGTACAGAGAAAAGAACGTTCGACTGGAAAAAAAAAAAAAAGTCGCACCAGAACAATTTGCACAAATGCTCCCAATTATATTTTGAGGTTGCACAGATTACATTTCGGGACCATATCCGACCAAAACTGCCGCAATTACGAGCCCTGCAACAGGAATCTTAATTCAACATCTGAGCAAATGCTTTTACCTTCTAATTTTCTAATATAATCAACTTTTTTTGTGAAAAAACGCCCTTATATAAAATATGGCCAAATTAAAAATAAGAATTAATTTGTTAAAGTAGGAACTAAGGAAGTGTAATAATGTTATTCTGGTGGTCCTGCATACATTGTGAGCAGTGTGAGAAGTCTACAACATCACAGTCACCAAGCATTGGTGACCTGCACCTGACAGCCTCCTAGCAACCAGTCTTTGTGACCCCTCTGTGGTTGCAGATTAATAGTCTGATCTTTCCCACAATCCTGTGCACCAATCTTAGGCCTTCACAGGGCAACAACATAGGCAGCCTAAGAGGCCTCATATACAGGGTTCCGTGTTTAAAGCGCATACACTTATCAGTTTAACACACAGGTAACATGATACTGCCTAACATCTGGTGGGACCTTATTAAAACATTTTTTTAAAGATGACTCTGCTTTGCTAATGAAGGAAGATGGCAGCAGGTCTGTGTAGGAGGTCATGTGATCTTTGCAGAGGTGGACAGCAGCAGCTGCTGCGTGCTCGCCTGATAATGTTCACATGTAGCACAGGCATTAAACAGGCGAAGCACAGGCAGAACACACATGCAGCGCAGTAGAGCACAGAGAAGTGCAAAAACTGCACCAATCTGGAGCCCTGAGGCCAGCTCCCTCCTTTTCCCTCTGTCTGGTGCAAGCGGACCGCTCTTCAAGCACAGCAGTTTTAGAGAGATCCAAGTCAAAAAAAAACAAGCTGGGATGATTGTAGAGACTTCACCCCCCCCCCCCCCTGTTATGTATATTATTGCCAGAGCGCAGCAGCAGCACACACACATAACGCACTGAACCCCCCCAACCCAGCTCAACCATCATTTCAGTAGCTCACTGCCCTAGCTGCCCTTACACCTTTACAGCTGGGCCGGCCCCTCTGCTGTGGGCTGAGCTCTCTCTCTCTGAGTAACGTAACGCTTAGTAATGCAGCCTGCCAGGAAACTCAGGGGCCGTTTCACAACAACTCAATGCTCAGTAACTCAATATGACATTTATTGTCACTCTTGCTTTGCAACAATGCAGCCAGGTAACAACAAAAAAAACGAGAGCCCACGACTTGGCGGCCGTGGTTACAGCAACGTTCTGAGACATGGCTGAATTCCCGTTTAACAAACACTGTCTTTTGTTTTCCTGAAACAGCATTCAAGCAAACACTTCGAATTTCGCAATGGCGGGCTCAGAGAGGCATTTGTAACCAGCTTGAAGAGAACACATTTAATCTTGGTTCCACCCCCACCCAGACAGAATACCACAACACAGATGGTAATATTATAGTAAAAACAAACATAATAGAAGACACCATGCGCTGCTGACTTGCTGATTGAAATGATGAGGCTGAAGTTGAGGCACGCTGTTTGTCACACTGATAAATGTGTTTTCTAAAGAGATGCCTCTGAAACCTGCTGGAGGACAATAGAAATCTGATATTTTAAATAAGGAGCGCCTGTGAGCACTTCAGCAGTGTGTGCGGATCTGTAGTGAGTTCTGTGCAAATGCTACTGGAAAGAGCTCTAATGTTTACTAAATATATTTAATTAAGTGATTAGGGCACTCACCACCCTAGTGCAAAATATATTTAATTAAGTGATTAGGGCACTCACCAACCTGGTGCAAAATACAGTATACTTCATAAAGTGATTAGGTCACTCACCACCCTGGTGCAAAATATATCTAATGAAGTGATTGGGGCACTCACCAGCCTAGTGCAAAATATATTTAATGAAGTGATTAGGGCACTCACCACCCTAGTGCAAAATATATTTAATTAAGTGATTAGGGCACTCACCAACCTGGTGCAAAATACAGTATACTTCATAAAGTGATTAGGTCACTCACCACCCTAGTGCAAAATATATTTAATGAAGTGATTGGGGCACTCACCACCCTGGTGCAAAATATATTTAATGAAGTGATTAGGGCACTCACCACCCTAGTGCAAAATATACTTCATAAAGTGATTAGGGCACTCACCAGCCTAGTGTTGACAACAGGGAAGAGGAGGGACAACAGGGCGCCATTCAGCATGTGGACCTGTAGTCTGCAGAGAACAAACAGGTAGTTTAATTAGTGTCATTAGGAGGGATTCATTAAATTAGTTGAAAAAAACCGATGGAAGTCGCCACTTCCTAAAAAGATGCTGCGGCTGACAGTGTTGCAATGCCACTTCCTGCAAGACGTGATGTGGGCGTGCGTATGGCTTTCAGATGAGACCCTAGGAGTCTGAATGACGTTCATTCAGTGTGTGGCTAATTAAACGCTTAGCGCTGCGCTTAATGAGGGCGTCCTTCAGTAGTTGAGGCACAGCGGCGCGCTCTGTTGTGGGCGGGCAGGGTAAATTATAGGTAAACACATCTCATACACATGACAGGGACGAACTGGATCACATCCTTCCGCAGGACGATGAGACTCCTCCGCTCCTCTCCTCGACCCGAAAACCGCTGTTGCACAAATTCATGTTTCGCCACCTTTTGGGTTTTCTAACGCACAAAAACGTGTGTCAGCAGAATGTAAAGCCAGCCACTCAAAGGGACCGAGAAAACAAGCAAGTGTGACTGCAGCAGAGGTATTAGGTCATTATTAGCACCTGGGCTGGGCCGTGTTCATACCGAAAACATTTCATTAGTCAACAGACATGGAAAGACTACTTTCTTAGTTTGCCAGTTCATTTTTCCCCCATATCTCAGCGGTGTCCAGCTTCAAACCAAGACCCCTCTGTTGCGAGAGATCCGGCTGTCCTTACGTAACTCTGCAATCACCAGTGTGGTGAATGTGCCGCGGCGCGGTTGGGGCATTTTTTGGCTGCGGGCGCTGAAAGACCTCTCACAAAGAGAGCCATCGGTCATCAGGACCTCCAATCCCACTAATCTGACAACACTGAAGAAGACCACTGCTTTTCAATGAAACAGATCTGTCCATTTAATCCCTAAGAATAGTCCCAATATTTGAAAATCAGAAGCATTTTACTGTATACATGGTGACTATATAGAAGTCCACTCTAAACAAGCACTAATAAACAGTATTCCTGTGATCCATTTTTTAATAACAGAGTCTTCCAGGCAGCTTTGAGTTAAAGCCTCAAGCTGCAGAACGCTTTCATCTTTACAGATCAGTTATGAAATCAGACATTCAGCAGTAGCTGTTTTCACATCCTCCATGTTGCAATCAGCGCACCGCATTCAAAACTTACGTTCTACGATATGAATGTCGTTGCATCCTCTGGTGGTTTACGCAGTAGGGTTGTTTCACTTTAAGGGTTGTTTCTCCATAGATTTCAATCGGAAAATGAGTAAACAACCCTTAAAATTAACCATCCATATCTACTGCATAGCTGGCAGCAGTGTTGGTTTTAGGCTTGTTGATGACTTAGTCATTTAGCCAACCATGTGCTCCATACTATTCCTGTGTAATTTACAGCTTAATCTAGTCCCACCCCCAAATTCCCATAGACATCCATTATCCACAGATATCAAGAGTCTTTTGATGTTGTTGGGTCACAGACATCAGGAAGTCATGGCATGCAAAGGATATGCAACCAAATATTAATATGATGACATTATTTAAGTTCATTTGTCCAATTACTTTTGGTGCCATAAAATGGGGGGTATGTGTAAAAAGGGCTACAATTACTACACGGTTCAACCGATATGGTGTAAAAACCCTCAAATTAAAGCTGAAAGTCTGCACTTTAACCTCATAGTCACTGTTCCATTTCACATACAATGTGGAGTACAAAGCCAAAACAACAAAAAAATGAGTCACTGTCCTAACACTACTGGAGTGCACAGTAATTATATATAATTCAGCATTTTTCATCCTCTTGGGCTGTTAGCACAGGCTGCAGGTTGTGACGGTTATAACGCTGCCATTGATTGGCAGTCTTCTCAGGGAATGTAGCATTTGTCTGGCTGCCGAATCTTATTGGAAATGGGACTAAGCTTATTGTGGGCTGATTTATTTGGGATCGCCTTACTGATTCTGACACCCCTCTGTAGAGGCCACTCCTCAGGTCCATGGAGCGCTTTTCACCGCCCCGTGACAGATTCTAGCAGCACAGTGGGCTTCCAAATTAAGGCTCTGTAAGTGAAACACTGTTTGGCTCTAGCGCTCGGCTCCCGTCCCTCCCAGGAATTCTACACCACGGTATTCCCCACAGGCAGGTGCCGCTAGGACGCCGCTGGCCCAGAAATACGGGCTGCACAAGAGGACGGAGAGACGGGAAGACGGAAAGACGGATGGATGTAGAAATACATCCTGTACATACATACTCGCATACACACTCTACATATACGTCGTACCACACATACCTTACCATGCCACGCAGTATCATGTGCAATACAAATGCGCACACGCACGCACACACACACACACGCACACACACTGACAGACGATGTGATGTCTGCTGCATCACTCTGACTGAATGTACAGGCTTCAGTCAGTTTAATTATCAAATTAATGTATTATCATACTCGCTCCTATGGTCCGAACTGTCCTTTGGTCTGAACAAACCGACGATTGACATTGTCCCGACCCAGTATAAATGGTTTGATGAGGCCTTGCTCAGACGCGTGGCACTCGCAGACCTCAGACCTGCCAAAAGTATTCTGGTAAATGGTAAATGGAGATGCACTTATATAGCGCCTTTATCCAAAGCGCTTTACAATGGCCTCTCACTCACCCGTTCACACACACATTTACACACCAATGGCGGCAGCCACCATGCAAGGCACTAGCCTGCTCATTGGGAGCAATTTGGGGTTCAGTGTCTTGCCCAAGGACACTTCGACATGTGGACAGGGGATCGAACCGGGGATCGAACCGGGGATCGAACCGCCAACCCTGCGATCAGTGGACGCCCCGCTCTACCTCCTGAGCCACAGCCGCCCCATTCTTTAATCCTTAACTGCTCCTGGTAACCCTCTGCAGTGTTTCCTGTGTGGAAATTCATTATGAGAGTCCCGGGCACTAAACACAGGCTAGGCTGGTGCTGGGTGGGCAGTAATTGCTTTTTGAGAAACGTCATTTAGACGGCAGTCGTATGTTTTTGTTTTAACGATAGACAGGAGTATGAAAGTCTCGTCTTCAGTTGATGCAAGCAACCAGGACAAGCTCAGTGATCCTTCGACAAACTCCACTCTCACATCTGAGTTTAATTAAAATAAAAAGTGCAAAAGCGGCAGGTCGTCAGAAACTTCTGCAAGTAGCAAAAATATGCGTCGCACACAAAAGCTGTCTGGGCCAATCAAAAACACTAAATCAAGCACCAAAAACTTCCGAAAGTGAACTATTCCTTTAATCTCCAGTGCATTATGCAGTTTAATAAGTCAACAGTTTTTGTAGTTCAAGTTGGATTCTAATGAAAATGTTTTGCCTCACGTTTGATCGCTGTTTGTAACTTTAACATTTGTGTAGTTTAAATGCAAGCAGTTACAGCAGCTGGCCATTGTCATGTTAGTTCTCAAGAGCGATGGCCCGGGACGGATAGCATACACACACCGCTAGAGGCCCCCTGGACCTGTGACTGCCCGGGAAAGCTTTCCCTGTTATATCCCCTTAGCTCTGCCCCTGGCAGTGACCCATGATACGTGTGGGGTTTGGAGAAGGTGATGATACATCACACAGAGCAGAAAGACTGCATTACCACACCTCCACACACACACACACACACACACCCTTATCTACTATAAAACGTGGAACACCTATATCAGTTTCTAATAATTATGAGTCTACACAGTTCAGCACCTACAGTATTTTCTCATAATTATGGGTCTTCCAGCGTAAGTCCTATGAAGGTTGGTAATAGGATTCATACATCAGTACAATGGAAGTTCTGTAATAAATAATTATGATCCCGAGCAGGAGAGCCTACAGGAGCGTACCCAACATTTATCTCTCCATTAAGTGACAAAAAATGCCTGGAACTTTTGAGCACGACAGAGCTGTCAGGACAAAGGCTTATTTTAGAAGCAGTGTGGCACTCTCTTAACGTGACATCATTTGACGCACACACACATACGCACATACACACACACACGCACACACACACACACACACACACACAAACACCATACATACATACACACACACACACAAACAAGCACCATACATACACACACACAAACAAGCACCATACATACATACACACACACACACACACACACACACACACACACACACTGTCATTAGCTACACAGTGTTCATGCTTTCATCATTCAGGCACAGACAGAATGGATGGGGGGTAATGTATGGGGGGTGGTGGGGTTGAGGGGGGTAATGTATAGGGGGTGGAGAGGGGGGTGGTGGGTTAGTAATGGTTAATACACTGCAGTCACTCACCTGAAGATGATCATGGTGGTTCTGCAGGGTGGACAGGCTAGCAAGAGAATCTGTGGGGGGCGACAAGAAAAACTGACTCAGATGCTGTTAGCAGGGCCTGGTTTTCAGTGACCAGTTACACTCCCACTCCCACTCACACACAGTTACACTCTCACTCACACAGTTACACTCCCACTCCCACTCACACACAGTTACACTCCCACTCCCACTCCCACACAGTTACACTCTCACTCACACAGTTACACTCCCACTCTCACTCATACACACTTACAATCCTACTGTCACTCATACATAGAAGACATGAGCACCAGTAGCATATGTGTCCATGACAACTTTATACCACAAAAACACACAACTGAGAGAGGGAGAGGTTTGAGAGTGAGATCTTTCATATGAATTAACACGATTCTCTTCAAGAATAAAATTTAAAAAACAAATAAACAAACAAACAAAAACATCCACACATTTCACCTTCAAAAAGCTTCAAAGCCAGTCAAAGTAGAACCTGATATGTTGTCATACCCATACGCTGTGTTAAATGCCCCAATGCTTCAACCTGAACCAGTGACACATTTTTTGTTGTTTTGTACTCCAGCACACTGGATTTGAATGGAACCGTGACTATGAGGTTAAAGTGAAGACTTTCAGCTTTAATTTGAGGGTTTTTACATCCATATCGTGTGAACCGTGTACCAATTGTAGCCATTTTCGCACACAGCCCCCATTTTAGGGCACTAAAAGTCATTGGACAAATTAACAAAAACTTATATAAAGTCATTATATTTAATATTTGGTTGCATATCCTTTGCATGCCATGACTTCCTGATGTCTGTGACCCAACAACATCAAAAGACTCTTGACATCTTATTTTCTGGTACTCTTACCTCTCTGCATTTGAATGGATCTCTATGGGAATTAGGGCGTGGGACTAGATTTAGCTGTAAATTACACTGGAATAGTATGGAACACATGGTTGGCTAAACTTTAATGGTTGGATCACTTTAATGGTTGTTTCTCCTGACTAATTTTCCAATTGAACTCTATGGAAAAATAAGTCAAGAGAAACAACCCTTCAAGTGTTCCAGCAATAGACAAGTATCTGGTAGCAATAGACCAGTATATCTGGTAGCAATAGACCAGTATCAAAAGATTTCACAATCAGTGGGAGACTGGAGGGTGAGCAACAGTACTGAAATAAGACTAGGAATAGAGTTGTTCAAGTTTGAATAGAAAATGTAAATGTATTGAAAATTTGTATGAAAGCAATAAAGTGTAAACACAGAAGTGCATTCAGTACCAATTGTTACAAAGTAGAAATCCGATATAATAAGTATAAACACAAATAAAGTAGGGGTGAGTCAGAATATTTGATTATTCGATTATTCGTTCATGACGGCAAGAATCGAATTTTGGAGGGGAGGGCAACGACTTTTGTGTAGGCAGTTTTCACTCAAAAAATAAGTCATATTTTATTTCTTGTGAAACGTATTTTGGGGATGAATAAATACACACAATTCATATTTCTTATGTCATATTTCATAAATAAATATAAAAATAAAAGTTTGCACACTAGACTGTGTAGACCACAGGTGCTGGAGATACGCGAAAGCTAAGTGTGAAAAACTCTGTGGGTGCGTCCCAATGTTCTTCACTCCGCACCTCCCTTCCTCCACTCCCCCATTACCACTCCTCTCCTACCCGGAAGTATGCAAAAGTGTCTGAACGTTTCGAGTACAAGTATTTGCTGGCACAGTATACAATGTACCTGACATTGCGGTTTGCGTCGAGACATTCATTAATATGTAAGCATTAATACGTAATTAAGATGTAAATCAGCAACATCAAATTAAAACACAAAGATCCGTTTCCAGAGCAAGGAGGAGAGGAGGAAAGGAGGGTGCATTTTTTGAGTATGGGGATGCAGCCATAGGGTTGCGGAGTTTATTGTTTCATAAATAAATACAAATACTGAACAGAACCATTATCCAGTTCAGTTCGTGGTTCCGTCTAACTATTGCAGACTACTCGCTGGGGACGCATTAGCCTTTCCTAGCTAGCCACTAAGCCAGCAAAAATGTCTGTATCGGAAAAAGCTAGAAAAAGCTCAGCCTGGGACCAATTTAAAACAATCGGGGACAATCAAGTGCAGTGAAATATTTGTGATAATAAATTGTCCTACCACGGATCGACCTCGACAATGATGATCTCAAAAACATCCACAACACAACCATTGTTGAAGAAGCAGAGTCCGGCCCGGTGCAGGCTACGTCTTCTTTCTTGCAAACTCGCAAATATGACAAACCTCGAGCTGAAAATATATCCGCGAAAATCGCTGGCATGCCAAGGACACTAGATAACAGCGGTGTATTCCTTGAAAAGGGTAGGTGCATAAAGTACTGAAAACATGGAAAACAGCCGTTATTTAGTTGTTTGTGGCCATCCTATTTCATGTGCTTTGGAGTGTTTTGATTATAGCCTAGATGTGTGTTTATAGCACATTATAGCCTACTTGTATTTAGAAATTTCTTTATTTTTTTATTTCATATAACTATGCAATTTTCTTGATCTATGCATTTTATATGATAGAATTGTTACTTGTAAATTGTCGCCTGAATTGCCACAATTTCATTGTTAATAGGCCTACAATTGAATAAATAGCCTATTTAATATAGCCTAATGCTTCTTGCGTGCGTTTTATTTACGGTCTTTTCTTAAAAAGCTTTAGTTTTTAATTTCTGACAAACATGAATACTGTAATTGTGACAGATACGTCTACCATTAGGGGTCCAACGTGGATCGGGTTAAAGAAATCTGGAAATCCAAGTTGGCTTTAGCGAATTTACCAAGATGAGAAGGGTGACAGCGGGAGGAGGATTAAGCCGACACAACCCACAAGATGAAACCATAATATGTTAAGCATTCACTATTTAAGATCAGAAAAATGAAGGCAAATTCATAGGCCTACAATAGTGGCTGCAACAACAATATTGTTGCTTATTTGAAGCCTTCTCCATTCAGAGTGACGTGCAGTCGCTTAACTTTTACCGCGTCAGGAAATCTACTGCATTTCGCACTTGACAGGTGTCAATTTCTGATCCTGTCGGCACATCCGAATAATCGATTATTCGCTCATACCACCCACTGATTATTTGACCGTGACAAATATGGGTTTTGCACACCCCTAAAATAAAGTGCGCGCCAAAATAACAAACCCAGGTCAAAGTGTCTGATTCAGTCCTTTAGGGCCGTTGGTGCCCAATCAGTTGTGTGTGTGTGTGTGTGTGTCTCTCTCTCTCACATTGAGACTGATTGGCTGTTTTATCAACATCCGATAGATAACAGTGAAAACTGTTTTTTTTTCTTCCCGGAAGCATTTCACGTTCCCTCTGGATTACGGGTTTTTACTATCGCATCAGGTACAATTAAGGTAAAGATTACAGAAAGAAAGTCAATACACCTCATAGTGGTGATGACCATTACTGCGATATGAAATTGACTTTATTTAAAAGTCTGTGCCAGGGAGTTTGTCAGGTACATAGAACTATAAAAAGCTTCATAGTTTTCAAGGTAATATGTTACTCAGTGTAGGAACTTATCTGCTTATCAAATGCTCTGAAAGACAAGCTGTGTTACTGCAAGAGAATCCTTGGAGGATGGCCATCGATAACCATGTACAAAAATACATGGTGATTAGTATAAATGTATATATATTCTCACAAAATAAAACATTTCAGTGTTGTCTTCTTTCAACTAATTTTTCAGTTCAAACTTTTCCTCTAAATTCTATAAGCGCAATGAATTTATAACTCACAGTTATCATATCAACCAGTGTGTGTGTAGTTTACTCTCACTCTTCAAAGGTTACGTGCAAGGAAGCTGTTCACAGCTTCAGGTTTGAGTGCTAACCGTCGTTTCAGTGATGTCACGTGGCGCTGTAATGACGACATGTAGTCCAGCTGTCTCTTGTGTTTGTGTTTGCTAATTTGAATGTGTTTTGTTGTGTCTGGCTTTTGTCTTTGTTTTTTTCATGCGCTGTGTGTCTGTAGTGGGATGGGGAAGCAGGCTGGAGATTTTTCAGGGCACTCCTGCTGCTCATTTTGATAATATTGACGAATTGTCTAGTCAATATAATTTTGTTTGTGGTCGTCACCATGGAGAAGCATTCGCAACATATGCTCGGGAATGTCAGTTGGATCTGCAGACTGCAGCAACAAAGTTTACCATCGCTCTTCACCGGAGTTGAAGATTTCGGGACTGATCCAGGACTGCAGGCAATCTTCAAAAGGCAACCAGGGAAGGTGAACATAATGCGGGGGAGGAATGAGGAGACGACTGGGAAGATTGACGCAGTTCGGTGCTCCATTTCGGAGATGTACAGAAACCGCTGTGCTGCGTGTACGGAGGAGAGTCGTGGTGGTGGAGTTTTGTGTGTTGGACTGCTTGGTGACACTGGACATCTCGGGACAGCTGGGTCTATTTTTGAATCATTACTGTATTGCACTTTAATTCACTTAATTGATGTAATGATTCTGTTGGATGTCTTTGTTTGATGTGTTTGCTTGTGTGTTATGGGCCTGCCCCAGTGTCTATGTCTTTTTTTGTTGTTGCTGGGGCCACAACTGAAGTTCCCTAGCGGGAAAATAGAAGTTATTCTATTCTAACCGATGGCATACCACCACATTACAGCCAGCAGTGAAAGCCCTCTCTGATGGCCGGTATGCGCAAGTACTGTGGTGGCAGTAACAGTCCTCATTATTAGTGGACATTTTACACAAATTTATATGGAACAAAATGGTTATAACACACAGGACTACGACGTGGCCAAATGGTATACTTTTAATTTTACTTCATTGATAGCGATTAGCTTGCGTTAGAGCTTTTATATTTTGCTAGTCAGGCTGCTGTGCGTCAAATGTTTTTTAAATTTGGTACAAAATAATGCATGTACCGTTTTGACTTGCTGAATGTTAATAACTAGCTTGCTAAGTGTATGTATGAGATAAGATAGGTTGTAGTAGTAGCAGTGCTGTCGCAAAAGGACCCATAGATAAGCTGCAGAACTCTGAAAGTGCTGAGCACACCAGATAAAGAGACATATTCCTGTATCATCATTGTACATGTTGCCTGTTTATTGCAAGCCTCAGCAACTCACTTCCAAAAGTAACGCTTTTTGTTCTTCTTTCTTTCAGTCTGAATAAACGGCCCAAAAATGAATAAAACCAGAAGAATGAGAAGCGGGGTTCTGCGGTAACTAAGCTTCCGACGACGGCTCGTGCATGTTCCGTGTGCTCTGCGCAGGCCTGTAATTACGGTGTAGATGCACATTTTTGATGAGAGGGCGCTGTAAGAACACGTTTCCTTTGTGTGGGGAGAGATCCCCTGGGCTGGCAGCAGTGAAGCAGGAGGCGAATGGGCGTTGGCTGGGATATGAGGGCAAGAGGCCCTCTCGACACACGGGCACGAGCTGCACAGAGCTCAGCCTGAGGCGCCCGTCCAGGCCGCGGTGTGGCGTGGCGTGAGATGACCTCACGTGGACGTGCGGCGGGACATAGCGATGCAGAATTCTCATTAAACATGACTGACAGGACACGCCCTGTGAGACACACGCCCCACCGTTAATAATGTGCTGCTTCCAGGTGTGCTGCACGCTGACAAGCACCCAAAATTCCAGCCGTGCCAACAACCCAGTGAAAAAAAGTCTAGCCTTTCATTTAATTAACATAGCGCCGATCTTCACCTCAGACATTAGTGGATCTGGTGGCGCGTCCCGCTATGTCCACGATCTGTGCCTCAGCGTGGAAAAGCAGAGCGGCATGCACACACGCACGTACACGCACACACGCACGCACACGCACACAGGGATCTGGGAGGGGTCTGGCTGGCAGGAATGTGTACAGATGTCCTTCCTCAGGGACAGAGAAACACGGGCATTTCCTTTCATAACAACCACATGAAAGAACAGAGCCTCACAATACACAGAGCTGGCCTTTAACAGGCAGGTGGGGGTGTGCGGCAGAGAGGCGCCCTTTGAGCTGTAAAAACAGGAAGTAAACAGAAGAAGCACTGTGGTAATGCAGACACAAACTATAAAACACACACACACACACCCACACACACGTGCACATGTGCACACCCCCACGCACGCACGCACGCACGCACACACAACCAGTATGTACTGTACTGTGTCTCCTGTTATACAACAGTCTCCTGCAGCAATGTTAAAATACACTTTGCAATCCAAATTAGGAGGAGTACAGCCAAATACAGAACTTCACACAGAACAGGTTCTCAACACCTAAAGAACACACCCAGGATATTAAGCCTCCAAGTCAAGGCCAACAAACCAACCAGAAGCCCTCTGTTAAAGAGCTTGCTTTCCACTCGTTCATTTCCCAGTCCTTGGTGTGGGTCAAATTTCTTTAAAAAAAACTGCCCCTTCAGGTTTTTAGAGAGAAGGGAAAAATATTCCAAAGACAATTCGAACCTTCAGGCAAAAATATGGTTAGACCAACCTTAGCTGAGCATAGTCAATGTGCCAACTCCATACAGTTTATTTTTTGTTTTTCTTAGCACAGCTTTAACACTATAGCAGAATGTGCAGCATTTTCTGCTACGTAATTCCAGTACTTTTCAGCAATAAAACACAGATGAGAGGTTATAATGTGAGGCACAAATCATTTCTGACAAGTCAACTTCAAGACCCACCCATTACGTATGTGATTGAAATAAAAAAATTGTTGAAATCAAGTGTTTTCAGTTGCAATAATGATGATGATGTTCGGTCTTCATGCCAAAGTGTTGTGATTGTAAAAGTGAAAAGGTGTTATCAAGCCGCTTTAAAACAAACACACAACGCTTGCGATGGGAAAATATTCACTACCAAAGTAAACCCACTACCGATCCAAATCCCACAAAGCATAAATGAGAACACCGGGTGTATCATATAAAAACGTATCATGTAGTGTGTACGTTTGTTTGACTGTCACCAACACACATACAATGTCTCTGTCTTATGTGGCAGCACCGCTTAATGATACCTCTCGACCACAGTTCTTCCATCTATAGAATCTTGGGTAAAGGAGATAAGAAAACATGCTTTGTGCTTCTGCCTTTTCATATGCTGAAGATCATTCTGACTCATCAGTTAAGCCTGGCCAATACACAAGTGAGTTCAAAACCCTGTTCCTGATGTTGCCATGGTGTTCACAACCTTACCACAAGTTACCGTGGTAAGTTCAATGCCAACGCGGTTTTTGGGTTGAGAAAGCTTCCTAATCCTGGCCCATTTAGTGCCTTTCTCACCAACTGGTGACTCAAAGCACCCACCTGGGTGATGGAACGGCAGCCATTTTGAGCCAGAATGCTCACCACACATCAACTGAGGTGGAGAGGGAGAGAATGATTTTAGCCAATTGAACTGTCTTAAAAAATTTATTTCTTTTCTTTCTTTTTCTGTTTTATTTTAGCAGGTATGCTGGGAGGTCACTGACTACTTGCGTAAGTGAATATAAATTCAACTCACTGGTGCAACATGTGATGAAAGTGGTGTGTTGAAATCCCTGTCCCTTCAACAAACGTAACCATATATGGGTGAAAAGTGGATCCAGGTGCCGGCTGTGACCCATGTCAGGATATCAGGTAAAATGCCTGAAAACTCAGGCAAACCAGTTCAGTGCGTTCACAAGTACTGCTGCCTAAAGGGGCCAATCCCGGAGTAACCGTTCCGGTGCTTTTGTGCTGCAGTTATCCAGGGGCCGACCTCAGATGCCAACTATACCCAGGGCCCCAGATCCTGTTGCCTGACAATATGCCCAGATGTTCCCTTATCTGTAAAGTACATGTTTTTGGCTCAATTACTCCCTTGTGGAGGAATTACACTGCATCTCTGGCAATGCTGTAGAGTTAAAGTTTGAGCATTTGAATGGAAAGAATGCAGATGTCAGGACCCTTACCATAAGGAACGCAGGGGAAAGGGTGGGGTGGGGGTTCTCGTGAATGAGGAGACGGAGCAGTGAAAGACTGTTTTTCCCCTCAGAAGTGACGCATTTCTGGCCGCTCTCTTCGTTGCGCACAGACTGTGCAGAGAACACATGCCAGCTATTCATCAGCTGGCTGACCTTTTCCAATCGGCTCTCCACAGAGTCCAGCCAGGCTCCGCACGTCCCGGCTGCAACGCGCCACAAAAGCCAATTATATTTCCATTTGGCCATCGCTGGCAGGGGATTCTGGCCCAAGAAGCATGCCAATTTTCTGCCGTTTTGCCCAGGACGCCCCGGCACTACAGTGAAAATTATTTGTGTTGTTTCACTGTACAGCCAAAGAATCTAACAATGCAGTCTGAACAGCCCCACCTCTGGCCTGCTCACACCAGAGCATGAAAACTCAATCCACTTCTGGGCTTTAAGTTGCTATAAAGTTAACCAGGGGCGACAAACTCCAGTCCTGGAGGGCCGGTGTGTCTGCTAATTATTCTGACTTAATTTTTTTAACAACTGTAAACACCAACGCTGGTTCAATCCATATCAGGCACAGTAAAATATTCCACTATATATGTGCAGTATACAGTTTTAGCTCACTATTTTATCAAAAAGTTCAGAACAAACACAAAATTTTATTAAACAATTTTGAGCAGAAGCTTGTAAGAAATCCCACATTGGCCCTCCTGCACCCCATCGAAAAATCCCCGACACTTGACCAGCACCATGCTTTGTATTTACCTCATAAATATTAGCCTTGAAATGGAAAGCACATAGCAAGCATAAAATAAATATAAGTGTAAAAGCAAAGATAAACTACAAATGGAATATATGAATTGTGTTATACTCTAAAGAAATCCCTTAATAATTATGGTGACAAAAAGCCAGGTGTTGTTTTGTATTATCAACACATTTGCCTTCTCTAAATTCTCTAAAAATAAATCTTCCCGGAACATTCTGTAGACCTGACCAATCAAAAAGAAGGGAGATTGGAGCATGGACTGCAGCATACGGGTCTTTTTTTAAAGTATATGGCCTGCACATCAGCTCGCTCAGGGGGATGTGTGCTAGAATGTGACGGACGAGTGGTTGAAAGGCCCAAGAGATCAGCTCACGCCGCTGATCCCAGAATCCTGCTGGTGCAGCCGTGCGGTCGCACGGCCCACACCCTGCGCTCAGTTAAGAGAGACGAAAGGCAACTCAATCTGCCTCCGCGCCTTTTGGCTCGCCAGGACCCCACAACAAGATACATTTGCCCACAGTGAATGCACTTCCTTCCTCCGATTAAGTTTATTTAACCTGCCCGTTATTATAACTCCTTCCTGTCCCCGTCTTTCTCTGACACCATGTGAAATGCCCAGTTATGATGGCAGGCCTGTTCCATCACTACAACACCCATCATTTTGGAAGGGTGTGTGTTAGCACATGGGGCCTCTGGAGCACAGCCAGCTGTTGCTTCTGTGCCGTTATTAAACGGTGGAGCCTGACTGAGCAGAGCAGATACTACTGTAAAATAAGCGGGAAAACACCCTGCCATCTGAACTCCTTTTCCCACCAAAAGCTTTGGCCAATTATGCAGGACACGATTGGCATTGGTGCAGTCAGGATTAGATCCAGTGCTTTTTTTGGAGGCATTTGTAGCCAGCCTATTTTTGTTTTTACAGCTAGCTCAAAAGAAGTGGTCAAAGACAGAATGGATCATATTTCATGTTCCTCAAAAAACACCCTGAAGCCAAATAGCATGCAAATGCTCAACCAAACAGGTGCTAACATTTCCTGCACGTCGGCTCTCAGAAAGAGAGCTTGCCTAAAGGCGCTGCTGTCTAATGTAAAGGCTAACTGATATCTACAGAAATCCAAATTAAATAGTAGTTTCATTGAACAGACATTTCTAATTGTTAACAAAATATCCTGGTCTGCACTCCCCTGACCCTCAGACACACGATTGTATTCCAGGCGTAAGTGGTAGCGGCTTCCTGCGTGTTGGCTAATGCTGCTGAGTGCCCATTCTGGGTGCGCTGAACACAGATTTAACAGAGCTGTAAAAATAGACATCCAGATAAGCCTATTAAGGCTGTTTTCAGACTGTCCTGCATGTAAGTCCTTTCATATTTTTCTTACCAGTTAATACGGCATGGCTAGGCTTAGACCAGTTAACACGGTTTAGCTAGGCTTAGACCAGTTAACACGGTATGGCTAGGCTTAGACCAGTTAACACGGTATGGCTAGGCTTAGACCAGTTAACATGGTATGGCTAGGCTTAGACCAGTTAACACGGTATGGCTAGGCTTAGACCAGTTAACACGGCATGGCTAGGCTTAGATTAGTTAACCTGGCATGGCTAGGCTTAGTCCAGTTACTACAGTATGGCTAGGCTTAGCCTAGTTACTACGACATGGCTATAGGCTTAGTCCAGTTAATACGACATGGCTATAGGCTTAGACCAGTTAACACGGTATGGCTAGGCTTAGATTAGTTAACCTGGCATGGCTAGGCTTAGTCCAGTTACTACGGTATGGCTAGGCTTAGCCTAGTTAATATGACATGGCTATAGGCTTAGACCAGTTAACACGGTATGGCTAGGCTTAGTCCAGTTAATATGGCATGGCTAGGCTTAGTCCAGTTAATACAGTATGGCTAGGCTTAGTCCAGTTAACTCTGTATGGCTAGGCTTATGTTCTGCACTGAATAACCTTTTTTTTGGGACATCTGCTCCTGTGAGTCCCCTGTTTTTTCTGTCAGTTTGTTTTTGTCTCTCCTACAGGCTTTTTTTGTTTTTATAATTTCAACATCGATAAGTTATATTCCCATAGTATGAGTGTGTCTCTTTGTAAACCCGCACAGACAAATTTAATGACAATAGGAAAAAAAACTGGTGTATTCTTGTATCACATTAAGAATCTGGACATTCAGCATTAACACCAAGAGGGAAAGATTTGGGTTCAATTTATGGGCAATACACACAAGTGTCTGGTTTATTTTAGTCAGTGGGGAAAATGTAAAGCTGTTTGCATATTGACAATCACAAAGCAGTGGATGATGTTTTTACATCACATTACATAACAATCATTTGGCAGACGCTTTTAGCCAAAGCGACATACAACAAGTTCACGTTGCTTTGGATGAAATAAGTTTTTAATATGTACACTCTCATTACTAATTAGGAATTGTCTTTGGTGTGAATTGTCATTTTGTGCGAAAAAGTGACCATAAGGAAGATTGGAAGGTGGCTATTTTGCACCCTACAGTCCACACTGTACTACAGGAGAGCCAGTGACTATTTTACACCCTACAGGCCACACACAGCAGTACAAGAGGGCCAGTGGAATGCCATGTGGTTGGGAGGAACTGTTGTCGGAGAAGCCAAAGGATCCCAGACAGACATAGACCAATGGCATAGACCCACCCAATCCCTGGCATAGTCAGATCAAGAGCTAGCTGAGGTGGTCGAGAATTTAACCTGTGACTGAGACGTGCTGCATGATAACATCATAGCATGGCCGGCTTGCAAAGTTGTACAACACAACAGTATAATGATTAAAATAATTAATATTTTTACATGGGGGAAACGCATGCAGTATTAGCTCAACAAATATATTTCCATTGCTCTAAAATAGGTTACATTGCTACATTGGCTTTATACAAACATACAACTGTTTGGCGACATAAATAATCAGACCGAAAATCAGTATGCTACTTAGTGGTCTTTCTTGCGTGCATACCTGTACCATGGTGACAACGTGACAGGGATTCAGGAGATAGATCACCGTCTTCGTCGCAAACTTGAACCCGACCTCCACTCCAAAAGTCATACACAGTGCCACCAGCAACAAGTTTTTCCCCAAGCTGTCTTTCTTGGCGTTTCCTGCATTCTTCGAGATTTCTTTGAGTTCTTTTGAAATGTTGATCTTTCTTAGCGCCAATACCACCTCAATAATGGATATAAAAATCATGACCATGCTTTCGTTGATGCGCTGCTGTGGTGAGAGGAACGCGGCACACTCCGGACCCCCGTTTCCTTCGAACTTTGGGTCCACACCACCGTATACCCAGTCCAATAGGCTGTAGATATTATACCGAGACATGTTCCTCTTCTCGTATTGGAAAAGGTAAGAACAAGACGGAATGAAAGACAATACGCTGATTTCTTGACGAAACATGAACGACGAAATCTCCCGGTTAAAATCAGCTCCGAATGAAAGAAAGCGCAGCTATATGCTGTCTGACTGTCTGCAGGCTAAAAGAGGCAGGGTCCTACAACCACACGCAAATGCAGCGTGATCAGGTCGCGATCAATGCAAAAGCTGTCAAACACCTTAGCTTTCAAGAGGATCACTTTTTTAAATGAACTAGACCTACGGTGAAATATCAACAACGAATCTAGCGAAACATGCTGCGAGTCGCTAAAGAGACGGTAACGCCCATGCGAGTCATTTAGCGAGCTATCTATCCTATCTCTAACTGTAGTGAATCAGTAATAAAAACGGGCAAAACAGTGTCCTGTCCTGCTGGCTGCCCTGGATAACTAGCCCAATGTCCAAGAAATAAGTGTAGCTAATCGCCACCAGCAAGTCGGACGGCTTAAATCACAACGAAAGAAATTTCACAGGTTAAAGAAGCAAAGGCACTCGAATCAACGTCCAGTCAGCTATAAAAGGCGACCATTTAAGCTATTACAGCAAAATACTAGGGCCCCTGACTTACGGCTACGTATTAGAGGCACGGTTGCCTAGAACAGACAGCATTGCATGAGATAATAACGGACAAAAGCAAAACGATTTAGCTAAACACACCCAACCTCGCAGCAGTGACTGAACATGAGCGCTCTGGCGAGATAGGCTACCGCCTGTGATGTAAGTCCATGTGGTCCGGCCGCTCAAATGATATCTCTCTCTCTCTCTGTCCAGTGTCCACTACATCGGATTCATGGAACGGCCAAGTGGATTACAATAATTTTTATATATTTTTACATCAGGCATAATCCATATTTATTTCCATTTCCGTGCCACTGACCCAATGTAGGTAACCCGATTGGATGTGAAGACGCGCTGAACCCGCCTATTTTACACTCGGGAGTGTGAGGCGTGTTTTAACCCCATAGGCACCACCCGTGTTCGCAAAGAGTTAAATGATCTTCCAGGCGAATTAATCTGAATTTATCATCAGATAATTTAGTAGGCTACTGAAAATATTTTCACGGAGCTGCACAGAATAATGTTTGTGAAATACATCGGCAAAAATATTTTGATTGCCTGCAACAATGGTGAAAAAACACAGATGCTGATATGACGTTCAGCAACATTCTTATGTAACAGGACTTTGCCATCCGACCCGGTGCGTCCGCTCAGGGACCGTTTGCACAGGTCAATGAATACGTCACCACTGCAGAATTTACCATCCTAGGAAAAGGAAGAAAAATAAATGAAAGTGAGCTTTGTGCTCTGAGATTTGAAGGGAAAACGTTATCCTTCTGCAGCACACATCGGTGCGCCATTAGGTTATGTCAGCAGAAGGCTAGCTTATTTGGAATGCTATGAAAAGTAGGCTAATCAGTAAAAAAATAAAATATTTACTGATATAAACATCACAAGCAGTAGGCTAATATCTTTCAACCAAGCTGAGTTACGTAACCTACTGTTGCCTGACATTCCCATAGAGGATAGTGCTCGTCTTTAATACATTTTTAAATAACAACATTTAACAAAATAAAATAAATAACAAGATTAGTCACACTTAATATAAATGATTAAGATAGTAAAATAATGAAATAACAGCTTGGGGATGTAATAGGCACACTTTTTTTCTGGGCCGATTAGTTCGCAGAATTAACAACAATTCAACGTCATATTGAATTCTTGGGTAGGCTATAAACGCCCTCTAGTGGTGCTAAATTGTAAGGATGCCATGGTTCGTCTTTATTACATTCAGTTCCAAGCCATTCCTTTGTGACTTGGGATTTTATTTTGCACTGACAAATTAGAAGCCATTAACAGAAACGTTTGTTTTGTTTAGCCTGAAAGGCAGCTTTAAACTGAAGGTTGCAGTAGCTTTTCAGCCTGTGTAATTATGTATTATTTGTGGGTTCAGGTTTGGGAGACTAACAGATGGTGGTGGCCTCACAACTCTTGTCCCTTGAGTGGTCTAATCATAAAGTAGTGCCGTGTTTAGCAAGCATTTCATTTGTGTAGAACTCTCACAATCGTGAGTGTGCACAACTCACAATCACAAGTGTGCAAAACTCACCTAGACCTGCAGAGTCCCCAGTATCAGAGGTATTTGTGCAGTCAGCAGCGACTGAGTAACAACAGGACCACAGCTGCAGACCCCTGCATGCCTAGTGTCATGTGATCACACATTGCATCCAGGTGTAGGTCAACTAATTCAAACAAAGACAAGAGGTGGGTGTTACATCCCCAGCCCTCTACCTGCTGGCGGCGGCGTGTGGCTGGTGTCGTTCGTTCTTGTGTTTTTGTTCTGTTTGAATGCATGATTGTCACCAGTTGTTGGAATTCCTTTATAAGGAGCCCTGTGATAGCCAAGAGGGGAGCTCACTCCCAGCAACCATGAGGGTTCCATGCTGCCCAGTATTCTGTGTTTTTGCCATTTTTGTTAATACGTCTATTGCTTTTTGTTAATAAACTGATCTATTTATAAATATCTGGACATATCTGGGTGGGGGGGGGTCATAATAAAACTTGAGAACTTTTGTATGCTGCCTCCTGAATTATCCACAAGCCAAATGTATGAGAAAAATATATGCTGTATATTTACCAATGTTGATATAAAACAAACAAATAGTTCTATCCAATTCCAGTGTTCACTCTGCACAATGTTCTGTTGTCACTGAAAAGTATGTGTTGAAAAGTGAAACACATTACTGTTAAATACCATTGTCATTCCTTATTTAGTTATATTTTTACCACATTATTTACTGACCCAGTTAAATTATACTGTGTTTAGTTATGAAGATGTGATTCAAATTATGCCAAACATATTTTTCTATTTTTGTTAATAATGAATTACATATTTACACCACCAAAAAAGAAAGAAAAGAACATGAATAATGATGGAATAAGAAGATTTCTTGTACAGATCATTGAGGAATTGGAGAGTATATACCATCAAGCTATACCGTAAAGACAGAGTGTACTTTAAAGTTAATTCATTCTGAAAAGTCGTTGCTATTATTGATATTCATATATATGCCTGAAATCATATAGTCGTACCATTCCTTTTCACATTGGCAAATAATTTTAACTTTGTATGGCTTATATATTTCTTTGACACTTATGTACTGATTATTGAATTCAATAATTACCAACATTGATTTTAAAATAGTTCATTGAATTGATTTATTGGATGTTTTCATGATGGTGTTTGCGCCCATTGCCAAAGATGTCCCACGTTGGCTGGGGTGTCTTACTGCAGGGGCTGATCAAGCGCAAACCTGGAAGACAGACATCAGGTGTCAGTTAAAATCTCTTCAAAGCACTTCTGCTTTTCAGATGACACATCAGGGCTATATGAACAGGCCTTCAGCTGGCTGATCTCAGGTCAGCCTCTACTACCTGTGAAGTACAACTGAGGACGCATGGACTGCACTGAGTTCACCTGTGGTATATTCCGTCAATTGAGTTCACCTGTGGCATATTCCATCAGTGAGTTCACCTGTGGCATATTCCATCAGTGAGTTCACCTGTGGTATATTCCATCAATTGAGTTCACCTGTGGCATATTCCATCAGTGAGTTCACCTGTGGCATATTCTATCACTGAGTTCACCTGTGGTATATTCCGTCAGTGAGTTCACCTGTGGAATATTCTGTCAATGAGTTCACCTGTGGTATATTCTGTCAGTGAGTTCACCTGTGGTATATTCCGTCAGTGAGTTCACCTGTGGCATATTCTGTCAGTGAGATCACCTGTGGTTTATTCCGTCAGTGAGTTCACCTGTGGCATATTCTGTCAGTGAGATCACCTGTGGTATATTCCGTCAGTGAGTTCACCTGTGGTATATTCCATCAATGAGTTCACCTGTGGTATATTCCATCAGTGAGATCACCTGTGGTATATTCCGTCAGTGAGTTCACCTGTGGTATATTCCATCAATGAGTTCACCTGTGGTATATTCCGTCAGTGAGTTCACCTGTGGCATATTCTGTCACTGAGATCACCTGTAGTATATTCCGTCAGTGAGTTCACCTGTGGTATATTCCGTCAGTGAGATCACCTGTGGCATATTCTGTCAGTGAGATCACCTGTGGTATATGCCGTCAGAGGTGCGATAGGGAAACCCAGAGAGAAACTGTTTGCACCAGCAGAGGGCGCTCTGGTGGTGAGATGCTGTGGTGAAATGGGTCATTCCAGGGGATGGGGCTTATTATTCATTCTTTTTTTGCCATATTCTCTTCACACACATAGGCATGCACACACATAAGGGGAGATGATGCATTATTAGGGTATCCAAAACTAGTTACCGAGGCGTTAAAGTGGACTATAAAACCTTCCAACAGCAAGTGTGCATCGATGCAGACTTGCGATTCTCCCACTAGGCCTACCCGTGCAGGAGGATGGAGGAAACATCATATAAATGTAATTCTGTCTTGTCCATCTTTAGTCCTGCACATAAACCTTTGTTTCCCTCACCATGCCTTTTCACGGTGCCTTTAAACAAAATCATGGAATGTATGGTGAAGTTAAAGTTGTAGATGCTTCCTTCTTTTGGAGGCTTTCATAATTGCCTGTCGTAAACGCTGAAGCACCAAAAGAGCACATGACATAACAGTTGGGCGTAGCCATGGTGACTGCTGCTTCCTGCCTCCTTTGGAGAGTGGCAACTACAGTTCTGTGGTGGCAACGGTTTCCCACAGTTTACCCATGTATTTATACCCTCGCCCCTTGATTAGGAGTGCCCTCCACAGCTGCGAGTGTGACTTTCATACAGAGTGACACTCCATAGTGAAGTGCTTGTGAGGAAGCCGTGTGTCCTGTGCAGTGGGGTTGCTCCATGAACACGGTTGTTGGGACAATCGGACTTTCCAAATTAGGGTGGGAATTGGACATACACAGCCCCACTTTGGGCGCCAAATTATTTAAATTAAAAAAATGTAAAAAGAAAGAAAAAGAAGAAAAAAAATTGTGCTAGTGGGAGGGACCTGTGCCGCTCAGACATCCACTATCAACGTGATTTTCAATAGAGAATATAAAAAATTGTCGCTTTACATGCTGCATTTGCCGACTTTTAACACATATTTCTATATGTTTATGTGAAGTAATTAGACTGCAAATATCTGAAATGTGTGATAATGGTTTATATGTGATCTCTTTATAATGGAATGAATGGGAAATGGTTCAGGATTTGACAATTATATGGCAACTTCTCGAATTATGCGATAATCCATTATGCAATTAAGTGGATTCTACTGTATTTAAAAAGGATGAATTTGATTTTTGTCGGGCGCCAGGCTGGCCTCGAACAGTCAAAGTAGCTAACTGATTGAGAGAGTGAGTCCCCCTTGTTGGAAGTCGCGCGAGAAGTGACGTGAATACCTAGGCAGTAAATGGTGGTATTCTGATCTTGCGGTGTTTGTGTGTAAGCTCGTAAAACGTCACCGTTACCTAACAACCGACGTCACTTTTTTCATATCGCGCACAGTTGGGTAAATAAACAAACCGACGTGAGTTTGTTAACGTTCTAGCAGACACATAAACAAGTGCTGCGAGTCCGAGGCTATCCTAAAAATGGTGCAAAAACGACGAGCTTTCAATTTCAAGCCTGACGAAATAGAAGTGTGATGGGTACTATGAGTATTTTGTCACTAAACCGCAACACATTGTTCAGGTCTGCCCTAAGCCTTACCACAATGAAATGCCGCTTATTGACATTTCCCTCAACCAAATTTACCATCAGCTAACTTAACAAAGAAATCACTCACCTCACTACTGATGAAAAAAACGTTACTTTGACAAAAGTAAGTTAGCTATTCTAGATTGTGATTCATAGCCTACTTGCTGCGTAGTAAGCTGATGGTCCCACTTAGATCCGCTGAAAACCTACCAAAATGCGCTTTTGGTGACCTGGGCTGAATCCCATTCTCTGGACTCGTGGACTCAAAGGCGCATCCATGAGTGCTTAGGGCTGTCCCATTGTGGAAACAGCGTTTGTGGCAAGTGCTCTAATGCGGACTTTGCCCGCACTTTTTGCAAGTTCGCATCAATGCAGACTTACCTGCCCTCGGAAACACGCCATTAAAGTCTGCAAGTCCACAGTCCACGAGTCTGTGAGGGCTCAGTTTGAGATTCAGTCCTGATCTACAATCCATCTCTCTAACGTTAGCCGTCAAGGTCTCTAGCAGCGACTGAGAGACGAGACGGATTGTGGATCAGGTCACCAAAAGCTCATTTTGGTAGGTTTTCAGCAGAGCTAAGTGGGACCAGCAGCTTGTTAGGCAGCAAATACGAATGACAGTCTAGAGATAACTTACTTTGTCAAAGCTAACGTTTTTTTTTCATCAGCAGTGAGGTGCGCGATTTCTTTGCGTCTAACGTTAGCCATCTCTCCCCCACCCGCTGACTGAGCGTGAGGGACCGCTGCAGCGCGAAATAGGTCCTAAGATGGAGCTGTATTTACACTGTCATTGTGATAGAAACCTATGAATACTGTCTTCATTCAATTGAGTGCCTAACGTTAGTTATATGATGAGATGGGATGGGAGCCAGTTCTGGACACTTGAAAAATATTACACATATTTACACCAAACTGTTTCGCTAGCTCAGTGTTGATGCAACTAAGATATTGGAAGCCAAACAAGTGTCCTTCATCATAGCTTCTGCAATTACAAATTGATGTTGATTTCTTTTGCAATATTGAATATTCTGCCCCAGATTTGCGTGCGCACCTCATTGCTGAGAAACCGGTCTATTCACCCAACCGATCAGCTGTGCGCGATATTAAAAAAAGTGGCGTCAGTTGTTAGGTAACTGTGCTTACACACAAACACTTCGAGATCAGTATACTACCACCATTTTACTGCCTATTTACACTACTTCTCGACCGACTTTCAACAAGGTAGACAATCAGTCAGTCAGCTAGCTACTTTCGCTCTTCTAGGCCGGCCTGGTGCCTGGCAAAAACAAAAACGTTCAAACTAATCATTGAGTCCAGAAGGTTGCAAAACACGTAAATAAAAAATCCAACAAGCTTCACGTTGAAGTAGGATTTGTTCTAAATTCTTACTCCTACGACTAGGACGTTATACGATCAATACCAATAAATGTTACATCTGTATAACTATGATTAGCAGAAGAAAAATGTCGTTCAGTTCAGTGATGCGTGTACGGAGTGATCTACAGCAACTAACGTATTGAAGCCACACGGACAAACGAAAAGATAAACTACATTATTGGAGGAACAAGTAATTAACTCTTTGGTGGTATATGTTTTCTTGGTAACAAAACAAGTGAAGCTATTGGTTTTCCTAATAACAGTACAGGACGTACAATTATGACAAGGAAAGAAACCAGAGGCATTGTCGAGACGTTCAGAGGGCATAAAATTATAAGTATTCGAGCGCACCAGCATATCCCGAAGACTACGTGACCTAGAATGGGAGAAAATTGGTTGGATTACAAAAAAGTTCAGTACAAACTGGATCAGTACCAAAGACATGCCGATGTTTCAAAATAACATTTTAATGTGTTTAATGTGCTGACTAAGGGGCGTCAATGTGGCGCAGCAGACAATAGAAGGTTTTCTCTTTGTTTTAGACTGGAGTCTAGATTCATTTCATTCCCAATTGGAAGAAATGGCTTCGTAGTAGGAAATTATTATGTAAACGGTCACTTTCTTTTTTGAAATTGTCATCATTGGTACAAATATGTCTAATGGGAAGAAATTGACTTTAATTTGTTTCTTTCTCATCGGTCTGTATGGGCCCTCATGTTTACAAACAATTACTCCCATTTGGTTTCCATTCTTGTTTAGCCTTGTTTGACTTGTATGGTATAATGTCCTCTAGTTTTTTTTAAATGAATAGACCCACCTGCTTCAGGTGAGACTGATTGCTGTAATTGATCAATTAGTGTGCTGTTGATTGATGGCTATTTAGGATTTACATAGGCCACGTTGTCTGGTTTCAAAATACTGATGATGGTCTTCTAGACCGGAATGTCTGCTTTTTCTACTTTTGCTACAGATTAAATGATTGCATTATATTTTCTCTGTTTTTTTCTTCTTTTGGTGTATGAGTGGCTCAGGTATTGTAAGGTTATGCTCAATACCATCACTGGCGGAATGCGTCTCGGCCAATAGCGTTACTCGTTCGGATCTCATTGTTGTATAAAGTACTATTAATAATAGTGATTTTAATCATAATCATATTTTACTCCGCTCATGCCTTCTCGCTTTGATGTGAGGCATCTTGATTCAATTGAATGTCTTTATTTAACATGTTTGTTTGTGTTTTGTGGGTTTGCCCCACTGTCTTTGTCTTTTTTTTTGTTGCTGGCAACTACAAGTTCCCTTACAGGAAAATAAAAGTTATTCTATTCTATTCTATTATCCTAAAGTTAGGACACTTTATTTTTTTGTACATTTATTTTATTATCCCTTATTGCATTTCCCCTATCAGTAAGAGTGCCTGCTGGATGATCATTCTGTAACTGAACAAACATGTACAACATGTAGACTACATGAAAGAATGGCAGTAGTTACTGCTGTTGAGCAAGCTGTTTGTAGTAGGTAATTCAATTAAAGTTCATATTTAGCAATGAGCACTACTATGTTAGACATGCTCCTGACTATATGTAGCACCAGGGACACAGAATGAATAGAGAGCCATGAGAGGGAAGCAGACTCTGGAGGACATTGTCACGCCTCATGAAACATGGGTCTCCATGTCCCTGAACTTGTTTTTCTGCAACAATAAATATTCCAAGTATTCTGAATAAATACATCCAACAGTGCTCCACTGTTGCTTAAAGCTGAATGGCTCATGTGCGAGGCTACTAAACCAAATCAATTTAAATTAAATTAAAGCAAACGTCAGGATGGAGAGGTCTGTCTAGCACTTGTTTTATGTGATGCCTGGGTCTACTCATGCATCTGCATTGTGTTAGTTAGTTAGTTAGTTAGCAACGTGTAGCTACCAGCTAACGTAGCTATCTAGCTAGCTTAGCTTGTATCATTACAGTGGCAAGAAAATGCAGCTAGCTAAAACGATGACCTTTGTGTGATATTTGTCAGATGTAAATATGATTGTTACCAAGATACTATCACAAATAAGGGAATGCTACAGGAGGCAAATTTTAGAAAATCCAGAGCTGTTTGTTTGGCTACATGATCCTCTAGCAACAGTGCTGTTGTGTTGTGTTGATAATTCTACACATCAATGTTAACAACTGAGGGAGAGTCTAAAAATTAAAAAGTAATCATTATAATTCAAAAGCAAATACTACGCACAGTTATAAAATGAGAAGTTGGGAGGAGATAGGATTATATGAGTAATCCTGGAAACCCATGAGTAATCCTGACAGATAATAGTAGTCTATGCCATCTTTCATATTCGCACGAATAACAAAAAGACCTGAGTAATTGAGAGAGAATGTTAAACAAGTGAGTGGTAAGGATTAATGTGAATATTGGTAAGTGTGTATCATTTGAATATGGTTAGAACAGGGTAGAGCAGAGAGTGTTGAAAAGGTGTAGCAGAGATACTAACGTCAGGCAGCAAAGCATGGACATGATCACAATGCTAATAGGGACCATGATGACAGCGACACCAGGGATGTGCAGCTGGAGGTGTTCGACAGTCTGCATGATAAACTCCATCAGTCCATTTCTGCGTCCATGAAGAACAGGCCCTGCGTTTAATTCACTGTCATTAGCAAACACAGGCTGGAACTGAAAGCAGTGTGCATTGTAATAAGCAGTCATTTGTTGGCCCCACGTAGTAGTCCAGCAACTTCAAGAAGAACTGAATTTAAATAATCAGCAAGAGGCCAAGAGACAGTGCTCACCTCTTCCCCAGCTGTCCTCAAGGTCGAACTGATCGTCTGTAGTAGGATCGTCTGCCGTTGCATCCCGCTGTGAGACCGCTGCGAGGTCCTGTGTTGTTCCTGAGTCCTGCCCAGGAGATGCTCTCAGCAACAGGAACCTCTGAGATGAGGGAGTCGCAGATATTGCCCTACAGCTTACATTTACAACAAGCAGTGCCAAAATCACAGCCAGCCACAAGCTGCGCCAATTACCCATGTCTTTCAGTGCAGCCAGCGCATAGCAAAGAGCTTTATTGTATTCATCTCTTACAAACAGCTCTGTTTGCTCATAATACAGTCCTTCTGTGACATCACCACATTAGTTTCATCGGTGTTCTACCAAAGGGCTTGTGTACAGGCCCAACAAAGAGCTTGTTACTTCTGCAACATACAGTAGAGAAGATACACTTCTGTGGAGCAATAAGATACTTAGACTCATCGCCAGATACTCAACACTTTAGTTCCCTCTGTTTCCCTATCGCAACCTTGCCATTTCCGCAGTGGCCCATTGTGGCTCGTTTACTGGCTACAAGATACTCGGTTATAAGATAATTATTTCATAATATAACAGATAAGATTTCAGAAAGTCCAAATAGTTTAGCGATTCATTCAACATCCCAAGTTGTGTATTTCATGTTGACATGACACTATTGAGACTTACTATTAGTTTGTGACCACACGATGAAAGAAACAATAGATATTTGGTTTAGTTTATGATAGCCTGACAAGCCACCAAACAGTTTAGGTGTGGTGGTCAGGTACAGTTAAAAATTGTAGGCTATGGACCCACAGGCCAGGAGCTCTGTACTCCCATTAGCACATGTACTCCAGCAATAATCTAGACTTTCCTGGTGTTCATTTTGACTGAACACCAAGGCAAGCAGACACCAAGCCATTTGTGAATCTATCTCACTGTGCTTCCCAGCCTATGTTCACTGTGCATAAACACAATTGTCTTCCACACTGAATTCCACACTACAGTCGAGGCCATACCCATGTCCAAAACAACATACTGCAGTGGTTATAATAATTGAATCACTTCCAATTATCTGGAATATGTCAGCACCAGTCCCTGTTCAACTCCGATTGGGAGTCTGGGTAATTCTGGACTGCCACAGCAGGATGTGGGAGTAGGGCAATGTGTCGTTTTCCCCCCTTTCATTGGTTGTAATTAGCACTTTTGTGCCAATGGTTCTTGGAATGGGACGATATGCTGACTGTAATTAGTGTAAAAACAAAATGTGGGTGCAAGGCTTCAAATCTTTTTTTAAAATATTTTTTTAATATTTGAGATTTTTTGCTTTTTGAGATTTAACAATTGTGAACTGGTCTGCGGTACCAACGAGGTCACATTACAGCTCACTGAAATTCCACAGCTGTAGTATTACACTGGAGATCATTTCTTAATTATGTTCAGAATCTAAATTCATATGAACAAGAAAGGCACAGCTAGTATGTTATCTTCTACAAAAAAAACAGTATTCATACATATTTCTCTGAGACAAAGTTTGTTGAGACTGATCAAGGATCACAGCAAAACTGTGCCACGGGTATTTAATAATAAACAAGCAAATTTTTTTGGTCAACTACAGCTAACTCTACCATGTCTTGCATCTGTGATACAAATATATGAAACATATGAAATCATTCTAAGTGACCATTTCTTTGAATGTTCTTCCCTTAGGCCTAAAAAGATCAATGACAGCCTGTATTTCTGCTGTGTATATCTACCTGAGACTTAGTTTTTATAACCAAAAGGGTTTATTAGGTATCATGTGGTCCCCTACACAAGACCACACAGTATAGACATATTTCCACAAATAATTACATAATGACCAAAATACGTTTGAGAACTGCAGGTGGGTAGGTGGGCGCAGTTTACTGGCAAGAACTCAAGTCCCAAGACCCAGGAAGTGTTTCTGTTGAGGGCGGGTTTACGATGAGATTTGCAAGGATTCATGGAATGCAACTCTATCAAAACTTTCATCTATCAATCAATCAGTCTATGGTCCAAACAGTATGAGTTTCTTGTTTCCATGGTGAAATCTTTCATTGACATATGCCAGTTGGGGATGAAAAGGTGGTTTATCTGCACCAGTCACTGAGAATGGCATGTTCTACATTTGATCTTACGCCAGTGCCCCAGTAAGCAGAAAAAAGCCCCGCCCACCGCCGCCGATAACCAGCAGGCTGCTGACTTCCTGTATACCGGCATCGTAAACTTTCCCCTCTTTGGGTGTCAAGCGTCATTATGATTCACCAAAATGTTTTATGCAAAATCGAGGGCTTGTGGGGACCTCTGCATTAAGTGAGCTCTGCTGATTACAGCACTGATGATGAGAAGGCTGCAGATCCTACAGAAGGTCATCTTTCTCAGAAGTTAATGAATGAGGGACACTGGATGAGGTAATGCTGAAGCGCCTACCCGAAAACGCAAGCTTACACACTTTTCACTTCTTTCAAGAAGACAATGAGTACTGACAAAACTATATATTTGATATTTTCAGTAGCACGATACAGGTAACACATGCCTCATGATACAGCACGAAAATCAACTGAATTAAAAAATCAGATTTGAAATTGCATCATAAAGAGTTGTTTTTAGCTTTTCTTTTTAGTTTTAGTTTTATATCTTGCACTTGCAGATTTTCACATAAAAATGACAAGCAAGTAAAACATAATTTTGCAAATGTGTCGTCATTAAAATAGATGTCCATCATTAATTCCCAGTGGGCATGCATTTTTAATTCACTCAATAAAAAGTGACAAACACTACAGCTGTTTTTCAGTAGTCACTGGAGAAAGGTTGAGGTTTATCAGAAATGCTCCACTCCATCCACACCAGAGTTATAAAACATCATTTTGAAATGTATTGCTGCATACATAGAACAAAGGTATATACTGAAGTTTAAGCCCCCCAAAATATATGGTCACTGTCCCCAGAATGGTATGTTTAAAACAGCGGTGAGAGGACCACTTTGTATGAGAAGACAATGTAACAGAAACTAAGCCCTGAACATGATGTCACTGTGTAATTCTACAACTGAAGTAAGTACATGTTTCACAGAAGGGGGGGGGGGGGAACACAACACGACCACTTTCACATAAAATGTGCATCAGAAATTCCCAAGTGAAAGAGGGGAGAATAATAAAACATTTCACTTTCATTTCCACTCTCTCTTTTTGTGTCATAATTCATGGTTTGTGAGGAAAGAGTTGGCAAATCGATGCATCTTACTGACTGAGAACGTGCATTATGTGAATGTGTTGAGCCAAAGAGTTTCTGCCATGAAATTTAGCACTGGGGAGGGACAGTCCCTGATAGGTGACTAACATTCATATAATTCCCATCCAGGTGTAGGGAGAGACCCAGGGGGAATTCAGAGGGTGAGAGTACTAAACCAGGGCCACTGTCTCCCTCTCAGTCATTCTCTCAACCCACCCTGCACAAGTCTGTCTCTGCTACTGCTTCGGCACTGATCCACTGCATACAGCAGCGTGTTCAGCTGAGGAAGTCGCTTTTACGGATTCTAAGAATTTGGGGTCAACTGAAGCAGGAAGGATGTGGACCCAGCAGCAGAGCTCTTAGATGGAAGACAAGCAGCTTGGTGGAGACAGGTAATATATTACCCCAGCAGGTATGTTTATGACAAAATTGGTCAAAATTACTTTACAAAAGGTCTGTCGAAAGGTTTTCTTATCGTGAGATCAAAAGCTTTCACCTGACGTGTGTTATTCACTAATTCACTATTACTGATGTCAAAGAATTGCATTCCTCTCCCTTTGCGTATCTGTGAACATTTTTTTTGTATGCATGTTACGTCTAACATATTTCATGTTTTTGTTGTACCTGTTTAAAATGCATATGCTTGCGATCAACTCATTTTACAACAAAACAAATTAAGGTTTTCTGAGGCATCGTTTGTGCACCAGACTGAAATGGGGGGGGGGGGGGAATTCTGATGGCAAAATATGTTGGATTATTTTCCTCTTTGTGTAATGCCCTTCATTTAATTTCCTTAAAAGATAATTTCTTTACGTGCTCCGTCCTCCTGGTGTTGTGATTCAACAAATACCTTTTTACAGGGTTTTAAAAAAAATTAACTAGAAGGGTGTGTTTGTGTGTTTAGTCCAAAGGGAAGTGGAGGTTCAACAGTTAACTGTCAAAGAAATTCATGGGGTGTGGTAGTTTACAAAGCTTCTCTCTTTGTAAACTGTAAATCATATGTTTATTTAAGCAAATACTATGTAAAGTGCAGAAATATCATGAAAAAAAATGTGTGTAACAAGAGATTAGTGAAGTTTTACATTTCTCATCTGAAAAGATGCAAAGGATTTATTTATTGGTGAATATGAACTTTAATGGGTGGAAACATGGTCTGGATTGTTTGCGATGTTCACTGCATACCCAGTATTCAGGGTAGGATCTGTGTGATAATCAAATACAGCTACATCTGATTACTGGGTCTGTAAGGACATTATTAGCTACAAAAATCCAATGGAAAAAACTCAGAAGACTCCAAGTTAAGAGTGGAAAATGCTGTCTGTATGCCTTTTCACTTTGTAAATAAAATTAAACAAATGAACAACATGTTTACATTCTTAAATGAGTCCCTGTACTCTTGTGTATTGTCTGCCAATTTTACAATTAAAAAAAGTAATAAACCAATTTTTTAGAAGTGATTGTTTGGTTTTTGTCCATCTGGGTGAGTTTATTACCTGATTATTGTTTTGGGTATCTCACTCACTAGTTTATGTGTTGTCAGTTTCTTATTGGCAGTTGATATTATATATTATATTATTACATAAACTGCACTGCATTTTGCAGTTCAACAGTAACAAAGCTACACACACACACACACACACACACACACTTTATCCTTGATAAACAATAATCAGAATAAAACACAGGTAATGATATTGTATGCTTCAAAAATAGTGTTTTGAGATAATTAACATATTCTGATATCTTTGACCATTCCTCCAGCCATTTTTTACTCATATTTATCAAGAGTGCCAATAATTTTTGGAGGGTTGCATGACATACGTGACAATATTGGCATTGTATTGCTATTGGCTTAAATGAAACGTATCATTATAAGACTGATGCTAAAATTATGGCGGACATGAGGACTGATATGATTAACTAAATGAGCGATAATCATCATTCAATGACAATAGACAATTTTCTACCATCGGTGATTTCCCATGCCCAGGTCATTGCATTTCAAAATACTGTCCATGTTATTAGTGATACAGAAGGCAGAATGTTTGAGTGCCTAGATCATGAACATAAATAGAGCCATCTCTTGCCATATCATGAATAAAACGGAAGTAATGCTGACAATGCTCGTCTGTCCCAATTGCATTTTTTCAAAAATACTTCAATTCAGTCAGAATTTACAGAATTAACTAGGCATGATGCAGGCAAAATAAGGGGGCCAGCAGCAAAATAACAACTTTTTATCAAAATAACAAAAATAATAACAAATAAGTTTCCTTTTTAGCTGCTTATCCAATCAAAGCCTCTAGGTCCCATACCTGAGAAACTTCTGCTCATGGGATACTTCAAATATTTTTTTCACATTTCTCTTCAGCCTAGAACTGTGTGGTAATGGAGATGTGTAACGGCAGTCATTTCAGATCACCAAAAATGAAGAGCAGCCTACCTCTATTAATCCAACCTCTTCAGCAACCAAAAACTACCAGATCCCTCTGCATGTTTTAGCCATTGTCTGCTCAGAAACCACACAAAAATGTATTGAGTACCTTTATCGTAAAAACACAGAGATCTACAGTAGATGCAGACACAGACTATCAAATATACAGCCAGATCTCTCAGATGCTCATATATAAATACATAACTTTAACAAGTTCATTATATCAAAATTAAATTATGGTCCACTACCTCTATGCCCTCTTCACACATCAAGATGGCAACATACATTAACATTAGTACAAAATGATACAAATGCAAAACCTCTACTTTGTGATTTTTCTCTCTCTTAGATACAAAGATGTAACATTACCCAGTCCTATGTGATTGCATGCGTCAGGCTTGTCCTGTCATAAAAGGGAATGCTGTTTATCAACCAAGAAGTAAAAAGATGTTCATTGCTTTTATTTATCTTGATTTAATGCATCTATAATGTTCTTATTAGATTAAGGGAGTTTTTACGTACAAACCTGTACATTTTGGAATCTGAGCTGGTTTGAATGAGTCTGTAGTCAGATTTGTATCATTGCAAAACCTGCCAAACTTACAGAAAACAAAAACATGTCCATTTAATTAACAAATGTTGATTGAATCCAGGCCTTTGTGTACTTAATTTCCTTGAAAATACATTTTAATTTTTGTAAAATCATGTACTAAATTGGAGGAAATTAACAGCCACGTTTTTTTCCATTTTTTCTTAAACACATCAAAATAACGAGCCACTATTTAAGAGTGAGGAAAGTGGGGTTGCAACTCCAAGGTTGTAGATCCCAGTTGGGGCACTACAGTTGTGCAAAGTACTTAACCTGCATTGCTTCAGTAAATATCCAGCTGTATAAAGGGAATGCAAGCTCTTAGCTCTGGCAAAGAGTGTGTGCTAACTACCAACATTTAAATACATTAAATTAAGTCTTCTAGTATGGTATGTACATATGATGATGCATTAGTTATTTTAATAATCTTATTATTCGGCTGCTTAATTAAACATACATAGGTGTACATAATATAATTAATTGTATATCATATATGAAAAAAAGACTAAAATAATGAATAGTTCTGCCCAAAATAAATAAATAACTGTTGTTATTATTATATTAATTATACATTTTCTTGTCCAACCAAATATCTCCGTGGCATGTTTCTTTTGATAAACGGGATCTTAAGGGTTCCCCCACCTACCAAATCCCACCATAACCACTTTATGTATGAGAGTTTCATGTCACAGGAGAACTGAATTTTGGGACTGTGCAGGTCTCCAAGGTTAAACCTGTTGTGCCTACATCATAATTTTGGTAAGGCACACTTTCCTATCATATGTGCCTTACCAGTAGGTTACCCTAGGTCGCCACAAGATGGTGTCGTGAATTTTTTGTTAATAGTGTATATTTAGAACGGGTTACCTAATGGTAGTTGGGGAATAATGAAACTTCACAAGCTGTCAAAATGTGTGTGATGCATCCGGTCATTCTGGGACTCTGGGATCCAGAAGTTAATACGGATTTAGCCGGCTGGTTTGTCTCGCATCGAGGTCTACCGTATAAGCTACTAAAGTACTACTCAGTTAATGTTAGGCTATATTTTAAAAAGAAAAGCTAATGAAACGTTTTCTTTAAGCGGCTCATTCTTAGGTGCAAAAACAAATCACTTTTATCTTAGAGATCATTGGCATAAATTGGGTCGTGTGTGCTAAACTAAAGGTTTTTTGTTCTACCTCTGGTGGAGACGCCTAAAAGATACGCGCCTGCTGACGCCCAATGTCTCACCGCGCAACTGCGTCCGGGTTCAAACCACAAAAATGCCTGAACAGAAAGGTAAGTTTCCCTCAATCTTGAGTAGCTCGCTAACTAACTTAACGTTAGCAAACACGGTAATTAAAATAAATATATGATTTTAGTGAACTCGCTACAGGTTTATTTTTTCGATACAATTATTTTGTTAATGTATTGTATACGTGTGAACGCACAAAGTTCGCTAACGTTATATGGCAACCAACGTTACCGTTCAGAAAAGTTTTATCAGCATCCCATTGGAATTCGTTCACAGTTGTGACTTCGTTAATGTTAGATGGCTGTTAAATAGCTCCTTAACTTAGCAAGCTAACACAATGAACACACAATTCTGTTGCTTTTATGGACGGTCAGCACAAGCGAAACTAGCATGCTAACGTTATCGCTCTGGCCATGTTGTCAGGGTTGCTTGTTATGCAGACATGTCTGAAAGACTGGAGCAAAAAAGCATCGTTTCAAATTTAGACTTGGCTAACCAGCGAGCGGAATAATAGACCTCGGCTACCGTTACTTTGTTTATTTAACACTAACGTTACACGAAAAGCAAGTTCTCATTTTAATTTAATGACGATAATCTTCGCTAACTTAGTTTGCAAACCATGACGGGCACATTTTCTAAGTATTGAAGTGATTCATTTATAGTTTATTTTATGATCGACCAGGCCTGCTGGCTCACTTTCAATATTTTGCGTTTATTATAAATTGTGCCATGTGCATCAAATGCACTGTATTCGTATTGAATACCGGGCTAATGTTAATGCGCATAACTTGTGGTTGTATGTAACGTTAGTGTTCATGGCGTTTGTGCGTTTTTATTAATGTTATACAACAAAGTTAGATTCATTGACTTAAAATAATGCTGGAGGTGAAACCAAATCTCCGAGGACATTTTGTTTTGTGTGTCGTTTAATGCTTTTCAGAGCAGGAGGTCAGTTTGTCTCTCGCAGGGAGTGGCATGTATCGGGTCCAGGCTCCTGTGCGCTAATATGCCTCATGCCCAAATCCCATTTGCTGAAAACGACACCAGAGGCCATCTGTTGACGGCAGTAGAGCAGCTATATTGGGGCTCTGTTTTGACGCTTGGTTTTCAGTAGTCAAGGTCGTTCTCTTGATTTAGACTACAGCAATATGCGCAGCTAACACAATGCGCAGAAACGTTTTTGCCTGTAGAATAAGTTGGAGTGTGCTAAATAGCCACCAGTTCAGGACACTTAAGTGCCCTTTAATAAATTTTGGTTCACACTTAATGTATTGTTAATGTTTTGATATCCGTCCAGTGGCTACAATGCACTATCATATACCTAATATATGTTGTTCTATAAAAATTTTTGAAAGCTTTTTTTTTTTTGTAGTTATAAAAGCTTGCTTAAGACCAGCTTGCTTTCATTTTCAGTTTGATGCAGAAAGAACACAGTGCCCTTTTCAGTGTTGGTAGCTATAGTCAGAAAATGCAATATCCAGCTCCCCACTGCCATTTGTTTAAATCTCTTTAAAAACGAGTACATACATTTCCAAGTGGCAATTAATGAAACTAAATTTGGTTCATATGTCATTGGTACCATATGATCAAAACTAACACTACGTTAGAATTATTGTAGGAATGCTGATAAGTATAATATTGCAGGTTATCTGATGGCTACTACAAAATAATTAATCACATGGGTGGATTGATGTGTTAGTTTCTTGGTGCACTCACCTTCATCAATGCTTTTAGCTTTATACATTGTATGGCCTATTTGGCCATATATAAAATGTTAATATTTAATATTTTAAAAGAATATTGGGTATTCTGAAATCAAACGGACGATTGGTCTTCATCGCCATGTGTTGCATCATCCTAGATAAGAGCGAGGAGACCTTCGATGTAATGGAACTGGCAGAGTATGCCAAGAAACAAAAATGGTGGAACAGGGTCATCGGCAATAAGGACTCTGGGCCAGTTGCAGAGAAGTATTCAGTGCCCAAGCAGCTTGTGATTGGAGGTGTGACAGGCTGGTGAGTGAGCTTCATTTGAATCTGTGCGCTTAGCGCTTCACGTTCGCATACTGAATGCAGTATACGTGGATAAAATTAAGTACTTTTTGGATTGTGATGAATTGCAGTAAACAAATATGTGATGCATTTTTTCTCCCCCATATGAAATAGGTGTGCAGGGTATCTGTTTCAGAAAGTTGGGAAGCTTGCAGCTTCAGCCGTGGGTGGAGGCTTCTTTCTGCTTCAGGTAATGGCCTGCTGCAATCAATGTCGTACTGTACTGTGTGACCTGCTTTTACTTCAATTGAATGATACGTTTAATTTGAATTGCTGTTAGACATAGGTCTTCCCTCAATGTATTTGATAGCAACAAATATGCATGCTTATGCAATGCATTGGTATGCAGTCTTGTGTCTAACAGTTTCTTCATCTGGCTGGACACTGGACACATTTGTTCTCGTGTCAGGTTGTTGAAAATCATATGAAAAATAATGTATTACTCTTGTATTATCAAGGAGGTACTTTAGCACAGTGAGGGACTTTCATCTCCACACACGTGAACTTCAAAGGGCAACATTTATTTGCTTAGTTGTTGCCTTCATCTTGTAGAACGTGCGTCTCACGTATTAGGTACATGGTTTTAAATTTACATGATTGACTTTGCTCTTGGGTACAAGAGGACGGCACCACTTTGAGCTTGAATCTGTAGCCCTTAGTTCCTTAACCAACCACTCACTCACTCCATAGTGCCGCAGTATAGACTGTTTTGGTTGTCGTTTAAGTAAAGATCAGTGGCTAATAATGTGTTTCAGATCGCGAATCACACGGGGTACATAACAGTTGACTGGAAGAGGGTGGAGAAAGATGTGAACAAGGCAAAGCAACAGCTGAAGCTTAACACACAGAAGCCCACTAAGGAGGTGCGGACTAAGGTGGAAGAGGTAAGGCTCTCTTCCCACAAAAGAACAAACCGGAACACCAGCGCCATGTGTTCATAAAACTCGTCGCTCAATTTTTAATACGACAGTATACAAGACGGTTTCTCAAGTGAATTAATTTAGCCCCAATGCCCTAGATAGACCCTTTCTAGATTTTCATCGTTTTACACTCTTTCTAATCGTAACAAGGCATTGTTATATTACACTTCTCATGAAAACGCACTTCAATCTGTATATTTAAGTTGGTGATGGATGGTTTACCTTTTTTTTCTTCTCCCCCCTCTCCTAGGTGCAAACATTTGTCAAGAAAAACCTTGTTCTCACTGGAGGATTTGCAGGGGGGTTCCTGATTGGCTTGGCATCTTAGGAAATATATTTCTTGTTTATTTTGTTTTAAAACATTCTCAGTTTTCTTATAGTGTGCATATTACACACACAATCTAGTACTTATAGATTTAAAATCAAGTATTTTTGCATCTTATATTGAACATATTCTGGAAGCTTGATGTGCAATGTAGGCTTTTGAAAAGTGGTTTACATGAAGTATAAGTTTGTACTTTCAAACCTTTTGTGGGCTTCAGCATGGCAAAGGCACATGTAATTCAAACATACTTTTCTGTATATTTTATTTGCACTGTATGATGTTCGTTTAGTTATGAAACGCTAAAGTATAATGAGTAAGAATGTATGAACAGCAACCCTGGGACTGAGTTGCATTTTGCCCTGTATATGCAGGATGGCACTGACTCTTTTTCCTGCACCGAAGAAGGGATTTTAACCAGTTAATTGGAGAGGTACTCGTATGTTTTAATATTTAAATAATGTCAATGTATCCTCTCAACGGATATCAAAGCACAGCAAAGTTCCAGCAGAAGAATGCTAATATAAAAATGGAGCCATTACTGTTGCTTGATTGCAAAGAAACAATGGTATCCAATTAGTATGAACTCAAGAAGACTATATATTATATATTTATATATAATGTATGCATGTTATCATAGCACTCTAGGCTTGCTTTTTGATTTATACTGTCTGCACCCCAGCAAGCCTGTGACAAGATTTGACTTGATATCTAGGATTTGAGTTCAGAACTGGAATAGTTCAGTTTACGAAATGGAACTCGTATGAAAGAGTGGCAGTTTAAATTGCACTGTGTTGATGAAAGGTAATGTCACTACAATAAAAAAGTAACTAAAATGTTTTTATTATACAGTGAATCTGTAGTTGCCTGCTTTGCAAAGCTTTACGAGAAGATTCCATTGCTCCTTTGTCACAATTAAAATTAAATTTTACTGCATCACCATTATCAGTGGAAAACTTTGGTAAGCTCAGATGTTCTGGAAGTAAATTCAAGCAATAGTGCTGTAATGAATTAAAAAACGCTGAACTGGTAGAAATAACCAAAGCATGCACCAAAATATATTTCAGAGTTAATATTTATTCTAGAGAAAGATAAATATCACTCAATTGAGCCACGTGTATCATATTTTGATTTTTTAAATGCTGTATAATTTTGCAACAGAGAAAATGTTCAATTTCGGGGAACTAAATTGTTTTAAAATGTCTCTGAAAATACAGTGACTGGGATATAATCCCATTTAATCAATTTGCAGCTCTTAGGGGTGGAATATGAATGTACTGAACCAAAAGTAAGCTTTTTGCGATATAAAATGAATTGTATGAAACGTAAATTGCATTAAATTGGAATTGTTGATTTAATGGGAATTGATGTGTACAGAAGCTGACATCATTAGCACGTAGTTTGCTGTAGTTACAGCTTTAGGGAAACATAGAGGACATTAGCTACCACAGTACCATCAACTTTACGTCCAGCGGTGTATATACATCGAGTACATTTTACAGAGCAAGCTGACACTGAACAGTCAGGTTTTTCCTTCTTCTGTGTTCTGTTCTTTCGCAAACCCAGAGCAGCAGACCGAGTCCTTCCCAGCGAGTGCTGAACAGCACCGACGCATTTCTCTCATCACGTTCTCGCACCGGCTCTCGATGTATCTGTTGGCTGTGATCCAGAGGCAGCATGTTAATGGTAGCTAACTTTAACCACAGTAAAGCTAAATCATGCATACATTTTAAACAACTAGCAAGACTGCTAGCTGTAAACGCCATAGTTGACCAGTCAGCTAGATCCATAGAATAACAGTAAACCAACTCTGTTAAAGTTGGTTAAATGACATGTACAGCTTGTTTAGGACAGCTAGCTATGTCGTTACCTTGTAAACATTTCTGTATTTCACATGCTTGCTTCTGACAAGGATCTTTCTGGGACATTTCGTTTTGTTGACTTTTATGAAGATTTTTCTTTGAAACGTATCTAATAGAATTACATGAAGGTCAGACGAAGAACATTCAGAATTCGCTGGATCACCTAAAAACTTGGTTGGACCAAAGATACTTCCCTGCAGCGTGAACGGTCGGTGCAGCCACAAAAGGTGTCCGACTGGAACAACTGCATCAAAACGGAAGCATAAATTGTAGCAACGGAAATTCATGAAGCAGGAAGTTGACAAAATAATAACCAGAGACCCTCCCCAATAGCAATTACATGTGATTGTAAGAACTTTGCCATCTAAAGCTTAAAACGTACATATTCTGGCCCAAGTACCTTATTATCTTAACGTATAATATGGCGGTTAGTGCAGTCCATCTAGAGTCGGACGCTTTTTTGGTTTGTATGAATCATGCGTTAAGTACAGAGAAAGAAGAAGTCATGGGCTTGTGCATTGGAGAGGTAAGTCATTAGCTAGTGCTAACTTAACCGATTAGAAACCGCTGGTATGTACAGGGCAGTGTAAACTGCAGCGACGGTGGAGTTAATCATGCCAATGTTAAATCGCAGAGCTGTAGTTTGTTATTGACGTTGGCTAATAGCAAATAATAACACGAACGTTACGTTAGCTTATAAATTGGCTAAGAAATATGGTTGGATAGCTGTCCCAGAGTATCTCCATAGTAATGATTTCACCTCGCTAACACGCGGTACGTTGTCTGATATACATTCATCGCCAACTAGCTGCTTGTATTTACCCGAATTTACGACAGTACATGTTAATGTCAACTACAGGTAGATAACAACCGGATCGTCCACATTCACTCGGTGATCATCTTGCGTCGCTCTGACAAGAGGAAGGACCGGGTGGAAATCTCACCTGAGCAGCTTTCAGCAGCTTCAACTGAAGCAGAAATATCCTTCACATCTTTCCCCTTTTTTCCAAAAAAAAAAGCACACGTATGAAACGGCTTTATATTCCTGTGTTCTATGATTTTGGCCAATACTATTTAGATCTATTTGAAGATTTGAAGTTCAACAATCGCTAGATTTGTAGATTAAAGCACAGTTCTTAGAAGGAATACATTCGCCGAAGTAGAGTAAAGTCCTGCTGAATTGATCAGGAATAACATCACCAACAAGCTATGTTACAAAATAGTGCAGTGCTGATGCCAGTCTTTCCGAAAGACTCTGTGAATGTATCCCTAATAAAAAAACACAGATTAGCTGAGATGACAGGACGCCCCATGAGAGTAGTCGGATGGTACCATTCCCATCCCCACATCACTGTATGGCCTTCCCACGTTGGTAAGTGTCTGCTGGACCTGGTATAGGCCACTTTGGCACATTTCCAGTTACATTAAATGATTGAATGTGCTGCTTTGTCTGAAAGTGAGCTCACCCAAATGATCTAAAAATGTACTTTACTTTTTGTTACAGTAATATTGAAAATGTTAGTCTTACATTTTTAAAATCAAGTAAATGCAAGTAAACAGTGTGTGTCATAATGCTGATAGAGGGATTGCATTGTGTTTTAATTTAATGAACAATGATACATTGTCACTCTGTGGCATGTGTTTGAATAATCTCAGAGTTGGAAGTACAGTGGGTTGAAAAAGTATTCAGCCCCCTTAGACTTTTTCGTATTTTGTTGAACATTGTGTATGAACATTTGGTCAAAGTTGTATATTCTACTTTTCACATTGACATTGTAGGGTTGTTTATGTGGAATACCAGCAAAAAAGCCTGATACAATATTTGATACAAATTGATTTTTATCAAGTAGCTGAATACTTTTTCAATCCACTGTATATTTAACTCTGTTACAAGGGTAAAATGCTAAAATGGCAGAACATGTTGATGACATGTCATGGGATGTAAACTTTGTTTTTTTATTGTCATTATTGTACTTTCTGCAGACGTGAGAACCCAGGCAATGTATCAAATGATGGATCAAGGTTTTGTTGGGTTGATATTCTCTTGCTTCATTGAGGATAAAAACACAAAGGTTAGTGGCACATAAACATGTTTACTTTGTTTAATGGTTATTATTTATGAGGATTGCATTCATAGTGATTTATAATTTTTAAGGGGATACAGTGTCCTCTTAAAATTATTGGCACCCTAGACAATGATGAGCAAAAAAGCCTTTACAAAATAAACAACACTGGTAAAAAGCTATATTTTATGCTAAATATATATTTTTTAATTCTAATGAAATTGTTGTGAGAACGGGTTTTTTTTAACAAGAAATAATTTAATTTTCCAAAAAGATAGGTGCCAAAATGATTTCCTGTTTTCAGTGCTTCATGCACCTACCCTTTGCATGGATTACACTGCTGTCATCCTCTATAATGTTCTTTTAGATTGGTGAGCAAAGTAGGGTGGGTTGGGTCTTCCTCAGTACAGAATCATTCAGGATCCTTTGAGCTGCACTTGTTTCTTCAATTCAAAGCACACATTTTGACCAGGTCAAGTCTTTTGTGGTCTACCATTTATTTGCGGGCGCACATAGTGCTGGAAATCAGTGCCAATAATCTTCACACATATCTTTTTAGGGAATACAATTATGACATGTTAAAAAAAAATGTTTTCTCTGGGAAATTACAATGAAATAATAGTTTCCCCATATTGTTTACCATAAAACATAGCTCATTACCTGTGTGATTTATTATTTTTTTAAGCCGATTTTGCTCATCTTTATTAAAGCTGCCAGTAATGGAGGTATAGAACAGAAACATGCTTAACATATTCATCACCCTGACATCACTTTATAGAGCAGCGTGCGTTAGGTACGCGTGCCTGAAGGACTCCTTTAGTGTCCTGTGGGCGGGGTTACACTTCCTCTGAAGGACTCCTTTAGTGTCCTGTGGGCGGGGTTACACTTCCTCTGAAGGACTCCTTTAGTGTCCTGTGGGCGGGGTTACACTTCCTCTGAAGGACTCCTTTAGTGTCCTGTGGGCGGGGTTACGCTTCCTCTGAAGGACTCCTTTAGTGTCCTGTGGGCGGGGTTACACTTCCTCTGAAAGACTCCTTTAGTGTCCTGTGGGCGGGGTTACACTTCCTCTGAAAGACTCCTTTAGTGTCCTAGGGGCGGGGTTACTTGTCCTCTGAAGGACTCCTTTAGTGTCCTGTGGGCGGGGTTACACTTCCTCTGAAGGACTCCTTTAGTGTCCTGTGGGCAGGGTTACACTTCCTCTGAAGGACTCCTTTAGTGTCCTGTGGGTGGGGTTACACTTCCTCTTAAGGACTCCTTTAGTGTCCTGTGGGCGGGGTTACACTTCCTCTTAAGGACTCCTTTAGTGTCCTGTGGGCGGGGTTACACTTCCTCTTAAGGACTCCTTTAGTGTCCTGTGGGCGGGGTTACACTTCCTCTTAAGGACTCCTTTAGTGTCCTGTGGGCGGGGTTACACTTCCTCTTAAGGACTCCTTTAGTGTCCTGTGGGCGGGGTTACGCTTCCTCTGAAGGACTCCTTTAGTGTCCTGTGGGCGGGGTTATGCTTCCTCTGAAGGACTCCTTTAGTGTCCTGTGGGCGGGGTTATGCTTCCTCTTAAGGACTCCTTTAGTGTCCTGTGGGCGGGGTTACACTTCCTCTTAAGGACTCCTTTAGTGTCCTGTGGGCGGGGTTATGCTTCCTCTGACGGACTCCTTTAGTGTCCTGTGGGCGGGGTTATGCTTCCTCTGAAGGACTCCTTTAGTGTCCTGTGGGCGGGGTTACGCTTCCTCTGAAGGACTCCTTTAGTGTCCTGTGGGCGGGGTTACACTTCCTCTTAAGGACTCCTTTAGTGTCCTGTGGGCGGGGTTACACTTCCTCTGAAGGACTCCTTTAGTGTCCTGTGGGCGGGGTTACGCTTCCTCTGAAGGACTCCTTTAGTGTCCTGTGGGCGGGGTTATGCTTCCTCTGAAGGACTCCTTTAGTGTCCTGTGGGTGGGGTTACGCTTCCTCTTAAGGACTCCTTTAGTGTCCTGTGGGTGGGGTTACACTTCCTCTTAAGGACTCCTTTAGTGTCCTGTGGGCGGGGTTACACTTCCTCTTAAGGACTCCTTTAGTGTCCTGTGGGCGGGGTTACGCTTCCTCTGAAGGACTCCTTTAGTGTCCTGTGGGTGGGGTTACACTTCCTCTTAAGGACTCCTTTAGTGTCCTGTGGGCGGGGTTACGCTTCCTCTGAAGGACTCCTTTAGTGTCCTGTGGGCGGGGTTACGCTTCCTCTGAAAGACTCCTTTAGTGTCCTGTGGGCGGGGTTATGCTTCCTCTGAAGGACTCCTTTAGTGTCCTGTGGGCGGGGTTACGCTTCCTCTGAAGGACTCCTTTAGTGTCCTGTGGGTGGAGTTACGCTTCCTCTGAAGGACTCCTTTAGTGTCCTGTGGGCGGGGTTACACTTCCTCTGAAGGACTCCTTTAGTGTCCTGTGGGCGGGGTTACGCTTCCTCTGAAGGACTCCTTTAGTGTCCTGTGGGCAGAGTTACACTTCCTCTGAAGGACTCCTTTAGTGTCCTGTGGGCGGGGTTATGCTTCCTCTGAAGGACTCCTTTAGTGTCCTGTGGGTGGGGTTACGCTTCCTCTGAAGGACTCCTTTAGTGTCCTGTGGGCAGAGTTACACTTCCTCTGAAGGACTCCTTTAGTGTCCTGTGGGCGGGGTTACAGTTCCTCTGAAGGACTCCTTTAGTGTCCTGTGGGCGGGGTTACACTTCCTCTGAAGGACTCCTTTAGTGTCCTGTGGGCGGGGTTACGCTTCCTCTGAAGGACTCCTTTAGTGTCCTGTGGGCGGGGTTACACTTCCTCTGAAGGACTCCTTTAGTGTCCTGTGGGCAGAGTTACACTTCCTCTGAAGGACTCCTTTAGTGTCCTGTGGGCGGGGTTACACTTCCTCTGAAGGACTCCTTTAGTGTCCGGCTGTGGGCGGGGTTACACTTCCTCTGAAGGACTCCTTTAGTGTCCTGTGGGCGGGGTTACACTTCCTCTGAAGGACTCCTTTAGTGTCCTGTGGGCGGGGTTACACTTCCTCTGAAGGACTCCTTTAGTGTCCTGTGGGCGGGGTTACACTTCCTCTGAAGGACTCCTTTAGTGTCCTGTGGGCGGGGTTACGCTTCCTCTGAAGGACTCCTTTAGTGTCCTGTGGGCGGGGTTACACTTCCTGAGGGCAGCACTATGTCAGAGTCTTCTGGGTTTGAGATAAACTGTTTTTACACTTCCTGGTTATGTTGATTGTCTGCATCTGTCTCAGATTCATTTAAAATGACATGTTGTGCTTGTAATGGGCATTAAAGAAGGCTTTGCAGCCAAAATGTTTGTATATATTTCCCCCCCTGCTGCACAGTAATAAAGCCAATTAAAATCATAAAGAAACTTTAAGAATTTTTCTTGGAGTGCAAACCTCATAATGTTTTTTGTCATTCTTGGTTTTGAGTTATGCAGGCTTAAAACATTGTGATGCGTATGACATGCGCTCCATGCATTTGTATCCGAAGAAAGCCAAACTTACAGTTAATGGTTTGATTGTGCTTGTGTCTCCTTTAGACTGGGAGGGTTCTCTACACGTGTTTCCAGTCAGTACAGGCACAAAAGGGCTCTGAGTAAGTGTTTCAAATCGCAGCACAAGAATTACAGACGCAACAGCATGGTGGAAATTCAGCTGAAAGCGATAATTCACCCTTAAAGTGAAGACAGATTTATGTTCATTCCAGAGACATGTATTTGATCTGACCGTGACGGCTCTCGGCAGCATCTTTTTTTCAAAAGGCACATTACGGCCCCTAATGCAAATAAATTAAATGTATTCGCTGGATCTTCAACTGCGGAGGAAGACCCAGCTGTGGTTCTGCTGTACGATCTCTTTGAAAACGAGCCAGTCGGAGGCCCGGTTTGCAGTTGCAGCCGCGTACATAATGATACGCCCTCTTAAATCTGTCGCTCCGCTATTGCTGCAGCTTATAAACGGCATGTTTACAGGGGATGTGCTGCATCTTTAACACGATCGTGAACACTGCTCTTCTGTCGCTCCGCTATAGCTGCAGCTTATAAACGGCGTGTTTACAGGGGATGTGCTGCATCTTTAACACGATCGTGAACACTGCTCTTCTGTCGCTCCGCTATAGCTGCAGCTTATAAACGGCATGTTCACAGGGGATGTGCTGCATCTTTAACACGATCGTGAACACTGCTCTTCTGTCGCTCCGCTATAGCTGCAGCTTATAAACGGCGTGTTTACAGGGGATGTGCTGCATCTTTAACACGATCGTGAACACTGCTCTTCTGTCGCTCCGCTATAGCTGCAGCTTATAAACGGCATGTTTACAGGGGATGTGCTGCATCTTTAACACGATCGTGAACACTGCTCTTCTGTCGTCCGCTATAGCTGCAGCTTATAAACGGCATGTTCACAGGGGATGTGCTGCATCTTTAACACGATCGTGAACACTGCTCTTCTGTCGTCCGGTATAGCTGCAGCTTATAAACGGCGTGTTTACAGGCGATGTGCTGCATCTTTAACCCGATCGTGAACACTGCTCTTCTGTCGCTCCGCTATAGCTGCAGCCTCTAAACGACATGTTTACAGGGGATAAGTAGTCACGCGCCGTACGCAGTGCCTTTCACTGCGATTAGCGAGAAGCACACTTTGTTGTGCATTTTTTATCTCCCCCCGGGTTCTGGTGACGTAGCACGTGCGTCTGCTTAGCTTGTCGCGAGTTTCAAGTGAAGAGGAGATAATTTATGGTTATATTACTGTGGATTTGATTATGCCTGCACGCAACACCTCTGAATATATTATTTTTGTTTGATTGAGTGAGATATCATTTAATATAAAATTGAAATGAAAGCAGAGCCATTTAGGGATCTTCCTTTTCCATTGATTGATTGGCACTTAAATGAGGTCTCGTTAAATCTTTTTGATGGGCTCGTCAAATTTACTAAAAGATGCTCCAGAGGGGTGTGATTATCCAGTCAACAGATATGTTCTCAGGTAAGAAACTGAATGAATGTTATTCATTTTAGAGTGAATTATACCTTTTATAGACCGTACCCTTCGCTGGGATTTTAAACCACAACCTTCTGTTTGCCAGACCAGTACCAAGAGCGTCTGCTAAATTCCGGTAATGCGATGTAATGTTCCCTTCCAAGTGATCTGCATTGCCTAATTTACCTAGTTGTGGCCAAATGTTGCAGACGGCAGTGCGCAGAGACGGTTTGAATAAAGTACTAATTAAAGTGCCGTGCTTTGTACTGATGAGGTATGAGAGAATTGAGATTCCGATCCACGTGGTCCCGCATGAAGCCATTGGAAAAGTATGCCTGGAGTCTGCTGTTGAACTACCCAAGATCCTCTGCCAGGAGGAGCAAGACACCTATCGGAGAATTCACAGGTAGGATTACGTTCTTTAGGGGAGATTCCCACCTCACCTTTTGGTTCTGAATTTTTGCAACACCTTCCAGCTTTGAAGGTGCACACTCTTATGATATTCAAAGAGATCCTGTAACGTGAGCCTTTTTGAGGTTTTTGGATGCACAGTGATGGCTTAACTGCTAAAATGTCATTGCATCATGAGTGTTTAAGTAATTATTGAAAAGGCCAGTTTAACATGGCATAAACCTGCTTGGAGCATCTGACTGAGAGAACAGTGTCTGTGTTCCTCTGCATGGATGCAGATAGTTTACCGAGGTCTCAACTGCAGTTCTGCTTCAAACTTTCAGCCTTTCTCACCTGGATCCCATTACGAAGATACACAACGGCTCAGGTACCTTCTACTTTGTATCTGTGAGATTATCTTTTGGGCTTCGTTTCACATTCATGGGAAATGTAGTTTTCTGAGCATGTCACCCTTTTATTTTATATTAGTCATATTTTCTTTATATTGGCGGGTTATACATATTTTTTTGCATGTTTGTGATCAATTGCTAGAGTTCCTAAAGCCTCATGGTTTTAATTCCGCAGTCTTCACTAAGAACCTGTGCAGTCAGATGTCGGCGGTGAGCGGCCCGCTGCTTCAGTGGCTGGAGGACAGACTGGAACAGAACAAGCAGAGTATCAGCGAGCTGCAGCTAGAGAGGGAGAGGCTGACACAGGAGCTGGCTGCTATGTGAGCGCTTTGAGCCCCACCCCCCTCATCCTCCCCCCCATCCCTCAACTCATACTTCAGCTCTGGGTGTCCAGCCTTCGTCTCCGACATACACTTCAGAGTTCCGTTCACCGTGCTTGCCCTCCCCCCCGCCCCCTCGCCCCCTCGCCCCCTCGCCCAGACCCCTGATTGCACGTTGGACATTACGTTGTGCAGATAGATTAACTGGTCTTAATGATTTGTGCTCTAGCTGACACCCTGTACAGAATACGTGGGCTGAGCCATTCTGATGATTTAAAGATCGGTGAATTTGCAGGAACAAGCTGTCAAGACATGACCTTGTGTCTAACTGCCCTGTCCCCGCAGCCCCAAAACGCTGGTGAGCAGCTCTTCTATTCAGCTCCTGTCCTAGGGGCGGGGTTACTTGTCCTCTGAAGGACTCCTTTAGTGTCCTGCTGTGGGCGGGGTTACACTTCCTCTGAAAGACTCCTTTAGTGTCCTGGACATGGGGTTACCCTTCCTCTGGAATTCTCCTTTTCTACCTTCTGCCTTGTTCCTCAGAACAATCCATTTTATCACCGGCATCAGTGTAGAGGAAGGTACCGCACAGATCCACTAATCTTGATATGAAGCGTCAGTCTAATCAACGCTGTCCCCTCTCAGCCCATCCAGATGATGTAAAGCTCAGTGGACCTGATTGATGGGTGTGAGTAGAGAGCCCCCACCCCCTCAGAAGCGTACTGAGGGAGTTCTGGGTTAGGTGCTCTGCTCACTGCTCCCACCCCCTGAGGTGATTTATCTCACAGGGGTACTGTAGCGCCCCCCCCCCCCCCGGGCAGCTGCCTTTCTGCCCCTGTCTCTGTGATACCCTCAGAGTAACCCTCAACAGCGCAAGTGTACAAGGTGAAAAGGCAATATCGCTTCCGAAATGTTCTTTTCTTTGCTTTCTGTTTTTGTTGTATGAAAATTTGTTTGTCTTGTTGATCAGTGACAGTGCCACCACTTGTGATATGTTTTGTGACAAAATGTTAGTTTTTTTTGTTAAAAAAACACAGTGACATGTAGGGATATTTCTACATTTGTGAATGTAGGTGTTGGCGCTGTCAGGATTGTGTTGTGTATGGTGTAGGGAAGATTGAGCCTTGGGAAATGACATAAATATTTTGATATAAAGCACTGGTTTATGGCTGCAGAATTCAATTATTCAACAAATCTTCAACAAATTAATTGTGTTTTTCGCACTGACAATACAAAAATTCCCACTTTTATTAATTCAACAGAACCTCCATTCCTTCAGGACTGTAAAGCTCTAGCAGGAGGTCTCCATTTTGCTTAAATAAGCTGACGCTGGTTTTAACGTTCTGAATTGTGTTATACACTATATGGCCAAAAGTATGTAGACACCCCTTGGTCTGGGGCTGTTTTTCATGGTTCAGGCTAGGCTTCTTAGTTCCAGTGAAGGCAGATCTTAACACTACAGCATACAATGACATTCTAGACGATTCTGGATTTCCAACTTTGTGACAACAGTTTGGGGAAGGCCCTTTCCTGTTTCAGAATGACACTGCCCCCGTGCACAAATAGAGGTCCATAGAGAAATGGTTTGTCGAGATCGGTATGGAAGAACTTGACTGGCCGGCGTAGAGCTCTGACCTCAACCCCATCAAACACCATTGGGATCAATTGGAAAGCCGACTGCGAGCCAGGCCTAATAGGCCCGACCTCACTAATGCTCTTCTGACTGAATGAAAACAAATCCACACAGCAATGTTCCAGCATCTAGTGCAGGGGTCCTCAATCTTATCCAGTAAGGTCCACACCGGCAGGCTTTTGTTCAAACCAAGCAGTAACACACCTGACTATACTAATCAAGCTCTTCGGCAAAGACTCTAGTGGTTGATTTGGTGTGTAACTGCTGCTTGGTTGGAACAAAAGCCTGCACCCACACCGGCCCTTTCTGGATAAGATTGAGGACCCATGTTCTAGTGGAAAGCCTTCCCAGGAGAGTGGAGGCTGTTGTAGCAGCAAATAGGGACCAACTCCATATTAACGCCCATGATTTTGGAATGAGATGTTGGATGAGCAGGTGTCCATATACTTTTGGCCATGTAGTGTACATTCTCTTAGGATTATGGTTATACACATTTGCAAGAATTACGGTAGTATGCTGTAATGTTAAATTAATTCATTAATTTAATAAAATCTCGGGGAGGAGATTACAGAATCAAATCCAGGTTGCCCTGAAAATGTTCTTCTGATTAACAGCATTAATAAACAGTAATGTCATGGATTTATTGATATCTGACATATGAGCAAAGTTTAAAATGGTTTAATATAATAAAATGACTCCGGATTAAAGGAGTGCTTCTGTTCAACAGATGTTTGAGTCCATTTAGACTTTGGACATACCCATTATGCTGCGTGGGTGAAATTGACATTGTGTTGAATTAGAACTTACTTCGAGTTCTAATTAAAGCTAATCCACTTCCTGTGGTGCACAGGGTATTGAGACGTTTGTGAGACCTCGGCTGCATTCGGATCTGCAATTTATTCTTCCTTCATGCCGTTCACGGGGGGAATCCTGAAAATGCCAGGATGAAATATGGCAGCCACACAAAGTGGGATTTGGGTCCAATTTAAGGGGAGGGAGTAATTATATAAATATAATTAGTAGGCTAATTGTATTTCCTCAGTTCCCTCACAATGCAATGGTCCACGCAAGTGGGAGGTCACGTTTCAACTCTATGGGGTAGAATTTCTATATTGGTTGTGAGGGCCATTTAGTTCCAGGTAGTTTTATTTCTTATCTATCCTCCCTTGCAGAGCACCTGTTAAGTTTGCTTGCTGCACGTTGCAAATTACGTCACAAGATGGCTCACTCGAGGGAAGTGAGCAAGGGAAGGGAATGCGTAAAATTGGATCCGAATGTAGCTCAGGTCTAGCAGGGCAGAGGATTTAGGCTAGTTCAGGGAGGAGGACCCTGGAAGCAGAGGCACCCTGAGATGAGTAATATTATCTCACGTTTAAGCTCAGCCTGGAGGAGAGAAGCGTTAAAGAGCCTGTGATTCCCTCAGGAGAAGTCTGAACTGGAGCAGATTCGGAAAGGATCAGAACGTACACGTGTGCGTAAATGCATAAGACTCCTCGTGGAGCAGTGGCACCTGAAGCGGTCTGGGTGGTAAAACCACGCTGTAAAATGATCGTGGTTTGAATATCTCCCTCCGAGTTGCCATAGAAACTGGACTGCCCGGCTCCTCTCGCTGCTCGGTATTCCGGCTGAGTCACGACACTGGGAGAGAGAGACAGCTCTTCATTACAGGAGAATTGAGTATTCCGGCTCGGTCGCATCACTGGGAGAGGAGAGAGAGGCGGCTCTTCATTATGGGAGAATTGAACGCTATCCTGCAACGCTGAACACACTTGAAACATTGAAATATTGCTGAGGCACGACAGGGGCCAAGATGTTGGTAATAAATTTGAGATGGGAGGCTCTCAAAAAACCTAAAGCACAGATGCATTTTGGAAAGTGCTAATGCAGAAATGTGTTTTGTTCGGAGGACTGAGTAACCTGCGCAAGCTTTGCTCATATCTCATGTCTTTTCCCAAAAATACAGTCCAGGGTGTGCGTGTGTGACACTCCATCTGGACCTCTTTAACCACACAGGAAAGCAGGGTCTCCCCTTTATAAAACTAAACTACAGGGAAAGGTACTGGGTGGAACCGACTAACGTACAATAACAAAAGGATATTGTTACTTTTGGAGGCTCTTCCAGACTGAGTTAAATTAAGTCTTATTCTTAACTCGGAGGTCGAGAAGTTTTCCACTTTGATCAATTTTGTGCTGCGTTGAAGGTTTATAGAACTACCCAAAGCGCTATGTGAGACGGGGGTGAGATTTCCCCTGTCCAAGTAATTGACCACACAATGAGCCTGAGTTGTAGATTTTTGCCCAGTATCGAATTGTAAAAGGCTTGCGTTGAGTACTCTGCAGAATCTTGCTTAGCCAAGAACCCGATAAAATGTAGGATAAAACATCCTTGATTTTAGATTTTTCTGCACATATGTTTTATCTAAAAACATTGAGTATAAATTTTAAAAAAATACATCTGGAGTTTGTCTACATTTTTGACCTCAGCATGGGTAAGTGTGCCAAAAACAATGTGAAACATGAAAAACATTTCAAAAGGCCATTTCAAAATTCCAATAAATAGTTAACATTTAAAACGTATTCAAAAAGTAAAAAAATCCTGGCTTTTAGGAATCATATCCGTGCCCTTTAGAAGGTCTGATGCCATCATGATCACGATTTCCCATTGTTATCCAGAGATATCCAAAGAAATCTCTCTGAACAAGTTATCAGACTGATTGTCAGATTTGACTCACGCAGAGTTACACGTTACTGTAATCGATTCAGTCTCAGTTACTTCTCTCACTGAAAGAAAAATGTTCCATCTCTGGAACAGCCACTCTTATTGCAGGCTATTGAGTGCTAATGGAGTGATCATGGTGTCCTGCTAATGCGAGCCGGAGGGACCCATCGCACACAGCCTGTACACTTAACTCTCAAACACAGACCAGCTATCACACAGCCTGTACACTCAACTCTCAAACACAGACCAGCTCTCACACAGCCTGTACACTGTTAACTCTCAAACACAGACCAGCTCTCACACAGCCTGTACACTTAACTCTCAAACACGGACCAGCTCTCACACAGCCTGTACACTGTTAACTCTCAAACACAGACCAGCTCACACACAGCCTGTACACTTAACTCTCAAACACAGACCAGCTCACACACAGCCTGTACACTTAACTCTCAAACACAGACCAGCTCACACACAGCCTGTACACTGTTAACTCTCAAACACAGACCAGCTCACACACAGCCTGTACACTGTTAACTCTCAAACACAGACCAGCTCACACACAGCCTGTACACTTAACTCTCAAACACAGACCAGCTCACACACAGCCTGTACACTTAACTCTCAAACACAGACCAGCTCACACACAGCCTGTACTCTTAACTCTCAAACACAGACCAGCTCTCACACAGCCTGTACAATTGACTCTCAAAAGACCCCCTCCCGGGCCTTTCGCTGTTTCCCTGAGCTTATTCAACACTGTCAACAGTATAGTTATTTTCCTCCCATGTCACTGTCTCTCTGTTGCTCAGGAAAGGCTGTGGGATTCCCTTTATACACAGTGAGACTTGGGAATGGGAATTCTGTCCTATAATAATGCTGAATATTTCACGTTTTCCAGAAACTTGTTTTTTTCTCTTTCTTGCGGCAATGCCATTTGCATGACCCTGCATCCCATGGAAATTTAATTTCTATCTTTACCTTTTCCATCTATGAATGGCTTTGGTTGCCTAAAGCAGTGTGCATGTGAACACTGTATAAGCAATCGTGATTTAACCAGAGCGAGTGCACTGCGCCCACGTCCAATGCAGACGATTGCCTATTTTCCCAGGGAAACCGTCACCGATCGAGGGCACAATGCAGTGCTTTCAACATTCACAGTACTCTGAGAAGATTGTGTGTCACCTTCTGCACTTTATATTAGCAGTTTCCAAGGATATGCTGAAAATCCATATCCACTTTTCTGAGAGCCGCAAACCATGATCAGCTCATCTGAGTTCTGGGGAGGTAATGGCCCCCAAGCGCTCATTTCCAATCAGCCAAACCGACTGCAGCGCTGAACCCAACCGCTGTGTACAAAAGGTGAGCCAGGGCTCGTGCAGCAAGGCCGAATGCGCCACAGCGTATACTTCACTTTACGCCTCTGTCTAATGGCCGCCTGTGTCTTGTCCCCTTATTCAAAATATTGCCCCACAGCGCGTGAGCATGATGTGTTTGTTGGTTTTATGGCAAGCTTTTCGTGAAAACAAGCATTTGTTTTATGAAAAAAATTTAAAACATTTGAGTAGACCCTTGATAGTGTGACTATCGAAAATGCCGAGGGGTGGAGTCAAGCTGAAACGGCCAATAAGAGGCATAAAAGTAACCCAGACAAATATTTAGTATTTCCTCATATTTTAAAAAGATGCTCAGATACATTTTTATTCTCCCATTTTTTTCCTAACCGGAGAGAGAATTTCCTCAGGGATTCTGTATCAAGGCTACTCATTTGAACAACCCAAGAACTTTGTAATATAGTTTATGATGGAATATTAAATACCCAGAATATGCTGATTAATGATTACATCAGAATCTTAATATGTGTTTTTTTTTTCAGTAGCAGAGATAGTTATGGAACAGTAAATTATGAAAGGAAAATAATATTTATTTACAATGAGTTGCTATACAGTTAAAGGACCATACAAACTAAATGTAATAAGTCACAGCCAGTATTCTATAGTTCAGAACAAGCAGGATTGGCAGATAACCTTCTGCAAAACCGATTATGATTTTTTGGTGATTTTAGAAAATGCATAACAAACATATAACATAAACAGTACATTTTTTACATCACAACACTAATTAATGTTCAGTGCACAAAGACAGATACATTCTGAGATGAAGCATTCAGGGTTAATGAAAAAAGCTGCTAAATGTTAGAGTCCTTATATAACTCGACTTGTGTGTTAATTACAGCGATCAAAGATGATTTTTTGAATGACGGTATTTTGTTCTGTAGCTCAGCGGCTGTCGGGAAACTAAGTAAATAAATAAATAAATGATGCTTAAAAAAGCTGGTTCCAAACTACAGAGGGTAAATAGTGGCGACCTGGAGGTCCCTGAACCATAATGTTCTCATCAGTTACCCTGCAGGCAAACTGGATTGACTTGGGCTCTGCAGAGCATACTTTGCCCTCTAGGGGGCATGCATCCTCAGTACAATTCCACCTGGGGCCACCCATGCATATTCCCTGTGACCCAGTGTAGCAGTGGTCAGAACGCCCATGAATATTCCCCGTGACCCAGTGTAGCAGTGGTCAGAACGCCCATGAATATTCCCCGTGACCCAGTGTAGCAGTGGTCAGAACGCCCATGAATATTCCCCGTGACCCAGTGTAGCAGTGGTCAGAACGCCCATGAATATTCCCCGTGACCCAGTGTAGCAGTGGTCAGAACGCCCATGAATATTCCCCGTGACCCAGTGTAGCAGTGGTCAGAACGCCCATGAATATTCCCCGTGACCCAGTGTAGCAGTGGTCAGAACGCCCATGAATATTCCCCGTGACCCAGTGTAGCAGTGGTCAGAACGCCCTTGAATATTCCCCGTGACCCAGTGTAGCAGTGGTCAGAACACCCATGAATATTCCCCGTGACCCAGTGTAGCAGTGGTCAGAACGCCCATGAATATTCCCCGTGACCCAGTGTAGCAGTGGTCAGAATGCCCATGAATATTCCCCGTGACCCAGTGTAGCAGTGGTCAGAACGCCCATGAATATTCCCTGTGACCCAGTGTAGCAGTGGTCAGAACGCCATAATGTGCTACAAAAGGCTGTTGTGTGGGTACAAGGCTAAGTGCAGGGGAACTGGGACAAGGCCCCAGAATATTTGGCGTCAGGCCCCTACTCACAAACTCCCTGCATTATGGAACACGGCTCTGTTGATATACGTTTCAATAAACAATGTCAGTAAATAATCTCGTCTATTAAAGATATCGATAGAATTTGCCTCCAGAAATACCTTTACTGTAGTTAGTATACTTTCAAAACAGCTCACTTCAAGTGTTAAAAATAATTTTGCTCATGGAGGTGTGTGCTGAACAGAGGTGGAAATCCAGGGGACATAAAGTAAAAGTCCAACATGTGTTTTTTTCACCCATAAACTCAGCCAGCTGATTTTACTAATTAGTTCTACCTCCTTGCTGAAGAATTTTGTTAATTTGCAAATCCAGGTGATTGGAGCAAAATACTGGGAAGGACTTTTACTTTATGTTCCCTGGATTTCCACCTCTGGTGCGGGGACAGATGATGCCACTGCTCATTTCCCCCATCACAGAAATACAGGCCCTCCAAGGGTTGGTAATTTTGAAAGAGGTTGACTCATCATAGACATCATACTTTTCACAGCACATGCGCATGGCATGTTGCCAAATGTGCATACTGGGATGTTGACCATTTCTTGCTTGCACTAAAATGAGTATGTTCCTTTTCTACATTCTTTCTATTCATGTACAAATAACCATGTATTACTTCACTCATGTCTTCCGTAATATTTAATAATATATGGGTTTACGATTTGTGAGCTTTGTGCACGTAAAATGTATGTACAGTCCTCAATTATACATTAATTATGGTATTTCATATGAACCAAGCCTTGTTTAGAGTCAAATTGAATTTGTGATGCCTGTTATCCACTAGAGGGCAGTACAATATAGCTTTTTTATGGCCAGGTACAGTGAAATAGCCATTGTTCATACATAATTTAATACAATATCTATTTTAGGTTTACTTTGACATGCAAAGTCAGGCCACTTTTTAATTTTATCAAAGATGAGTCAAATACAGCTAACTTTAGATGTCACCTAATGTGCTACTTTTTCTTTCCAAACTCGGTGGTGTCGGCAAATCGAAGAATTGAAACATTTGTCTTTAAACACAGAAACATTGGGAATCCTTAAAGGTTATTATATCAATTCAAATGCCACATGTGCCTCAAACTGAAATGTCACAGCACTGTCCCTACATCCTGAGCAGATAAACTGTTGTTAGTTGTGTTTTGACTAAGCACCCGTATAGTTAAAGAAAAGAGGCGAAAAGTGTGTCCCTTGTGTCCCCTTTGCAGGCAACCAAAAACAAACAACAACTTTGTGAGGTGTATGACAAATGATTAATTATGGTAGAGACCCCCCTGTTTCAACTGAAAAGACCCCTTATGACAGTAGGAGCTTTGACAGTGCTTTCATCCACAAACACAGAATTAATGTTTAAAGTTTTGAGTGACTGCTTCTTCTAGCTGATTGCTGACTGCCCCCGTCCTCAACATTTTTCCTGATCAGCACCTGGCCTCCAGCAAGTCTGGCACCAGCCCCTGACATATTTTCGTGTAATCCCTCAAACCTCAATTAGTTTGGAGGCTGGAATGTCTCAGTGGACGAATTTGCACGTAAATCGTTCCTATTAGCAATTTTGCCCATATTTTGGCATTCATCAACGTTTTCGTATCTGAGAATTGTTAGTAGGCTACGTACGAACAAACTTTACACCTGCTCACGACCACGCGTACCTCATACGTAAATTCAAAATGCCACTAAATGCTTCTGAATATCGAACATTAATTATTTTTTATTTTCTGTTAAATTCACATGACAAAATGTAGCCTCTGAAATACACAATGCAAACGTAGCTTAAAAAAATACGATTGTAAAAAGCAAACACATTAGATGATGCCTATTAATCAATTGTAGGCTATGAACCTGTTTAATTAGACTCATACGCGTAATGAATGCTCCCAGTACTGTTTTTCTAAATTGGTCAAATTTAAATGCTAACTTATATGACGTTAAATATACTAGCCTATTTAAAACACACATTTGACCAATGAACAAAATTTGCTTTAAATTGCCTACAGGTCTGTAGCCAGCGTTGCGCTGCTAAGGAGAGAAACAAACGCATCTTTAGGATCGCGCAAAAGCTATTTGTTGGCTGAGAGTGATATATGGCTGGTTAGTCGTTTTCGGGTTCTTTGAAATTGATAACCTGCCCAGCAATGTTATTGGTGCTGTAACTGTACTGCACAAACGTAGCCTCAAGGCTCCATCCGAAGATCCGTTTGCAAAATATGAATAGAATGGGCTGTCACATCTGTGCAGCTCATCTCATGGAAAATGTATTGCTCAACGTCCTGGCTCGGTTGCCTGGTGTGAACATAGACGGGTGGGACCCACAACAGCTTAAGTTGGCTGGCTTTAGTGGCTTATTGGTGTGGCTACGTCAAATTTCTACGTCAGACAGTAAGTAGGCCACCTATTTCCATCACTATAGGGATCAGGAATTCAAACCTCTCGCACGCACAGAACACCAACAAAATGACAAAATGTAAAAATGTATTATTTTATTTCCAAAATGGTGAGATGTGTGGTGCTTTGTCGATAGAGGCAATGTGCTCGTCCGATGCAGATAGTCCTGCACGTTAACAGCTCGTGTGATGGGAGATTATGCATTTCTTGCATGTTATATCCTCTTTGTACTTCACCATGTGGGCTACTTTACTATTTACTTCATGACACCGGAACTGACAATACTAAACTATTTATGTTCCTTAATCTGCTAATACAACACATTTTTTTGTGTGCTTTTTCTGGGCCGTTTTGAGTTTGTATGTACCTTTCAATTAAAGTGACAATATACGCCATATAAGACAATTCATGGGCGTGCATTTATGCTAATCAGAAATGAACGTGAACACGCCTGTCATTTACGTGTACGGACATACGTACGTGCATGCGAATAATTATGCCTTTTCCACACAGGATTTGATGAGTCCAGCGTATTTTTTTCATACCAACTCGTTTCGTAAATAAATGTACACGCATATTTAGGAACGCTTCATAAATGAGGCCCAATGAGTGAAAATGAAGGGAGAGAATATTCTGTGACTATGTACAATTATGAGTCTACTGAAACGCCTGCTTCCTCACGAAGATTTGGGCTTTCCCTAATAATATCGCATACACACAGCTAGCACCGATGCTCTGAATAATCTCACGCGCATGAAACAGACTAAAGGTAATATGAGCTGTGGTAGTGCTGCTTGATGTCTGGAAGGTCTCCCGCACATCATCTCACTGTTTATTAGTTCTGGCAGAAGGGCACCTTATTGAATGTGAAAAAGCAGCGAATGAAAACTGCAAGCCACTATAAATCAGGGGGGGTGGGGGTGGGGTGGAGAGGACAGTGTGGCATGTGGGGCGATGCAAGGGGAGGGGGTGGGGAGGGGGTGCGCTGCTGAGTACAGTGGCTATATTTCTGGCTCAGGAGTCAGGTCTAGATGAACAATTGCGGTCGGGGTGCTGACAGTGCGCAATCGCCACCGCAGAATGAATGGAGACCGCCTGGACATTGTTCTGCGCCCGCGGAGCTCTCAAAGCGTTCAAGGAAAACAAATTGCAGGCACAAGTACTAACAGAGGACTGAATTAAGGTGTTTAAAGTGGACCATGCAAATGTGCCATGCTGTGAGTATGATTATCTTAATATCCCAGTGGACACGGGCAGAATGGACTATGCTGAAATCTGAGCCTTGATTCGTGCAGTATTAATCAGCTTCCTATCGGCTGGAAGGTTGTAGCAGCCTCTAAGCCTGGACCAGGTCTGGAGCTATGCCATATTGATGGGATGGAGGGACTAGTTCTACCGGCCAGAATGTGAACTGTTCCACCTAAGATGCACTCTGACGGCCTTTCACTGCCGTCTCCATGCGCTAGGTGAACTCTGACCTTTTCCTCACTCCTGATCATATTTATTGATCTGCGCTCACATGCACAGTATGTCTGGTTGAGACAGTTAGGATTAGGCTGAGAAGCACGCTGGAAGGTTCTCTAAATGCTTCAGCTCGCTTGCAACAAAGACCTTCATCTTTCAAAGACGTTCATCTTCCGATTTCAAACCTATCCGCTCCAAGTGTTTATGCCTTTGATTTCACGCAGGATTTATTGTTCTATTAAAGAAAAGTTCTCATTTCATGTGAAGATCTAAACCATTTGTTACTTACGGTGGGCAATTGCCAACCATCACTGCTTCTCCCTTTTTATTTACTTATTTCCATTTAATAACATACTGTGACGTCATAAATCATATCATGCATGAAAATAAAAACGGATTGATGTGGCAGTTATAGCCAACTGCAGCAGCTGTATAGGTGATAAAGAATTGTTGCAAATGCTAAAATGTGATTGCAATTCCAAGCTCTGAACACAACCCCTGCCACAAAAACAGCTTCTGGAGCTCTTTTCTGCATAAAGGAGAATTGCCTTATGACATTTGCCCAATTGAAACGTATTATTAATGAAACATTTTCATAATTAATTTTCTTAATTTTTTTTTTTTACAGGTAAATTACATTTTAAATCACAGTTTATGTGAAGATGCTTTTCGTCTCCAAGAGACTCAAGGAATTTTCTGAAGTGTTCCTTGCTACATGCTCGTCGTATTGGAATCATATACTCAGTAAAGAATGCCACATGTTTCAATTATGGTAGTTTTTTTTATACCTTATAACATATACATGTTAATTGATCCGTTAAAGTAATCAGATAATGTAAAGAGGGTTACTTTCATGCTTGTGATAAAACAGGGAATGAGTCTGTGAAATATTCTTTTGGGGATGGGAAACGGACCCAGGGGCCATGCTGTTTGCTCGGCTGTGTCCCAGTATCCAGTTCTGGGCTCTGTTTGGGGCTCCTGGCAGTGAGGCAGGCGTCCCTTGGCTAGCATGGAGCAGCACAGACTGAGGCCTGAAGGTGGGCAAAATGTTGGCTGCAAGGGAAAAGAGGGCACCCCCCCCCCCACCCCCCGGTTACCCGGGTTAGCCTTTCAAGTTTCTTGCCAACATCACTGCACATTGTGCACAGATATAAGAACAAAAATGAATATGAGGCGTTTTTGAAAGGGCAGTTTTGTAAAGTGAAACCCTTTCCATCTCTGGGCTGGGCTGGTACTGTGCTCGTTTGCAAAAATGTGTTGCTTTGGACCTGGTTCTGACATTCACCTCACCTTCACTGTCTCTGGAACAGCTGCTTCACTTCCCCTTAAAACACACACTTTTACAGAACTGCTTTGGACCTGGTTCTGACATTCACCTCACCTTCAGTGTCTCTGGAACAGCTGCTTCACTTCTCCTTAAAACACACACTTTTACAGAACTGCTTTGGACCTGGTTCTGACATTCACCTCACCTTCACTGTCTCTGGAACAGCTGCTTCACTTCCCCTTAAAACACACACTTTTACAGAACTGCTTTGGACCTGGTTCTGACATTCACCTCACCTTCACTGTCTCTGGAACAGCTGCTTCACTTCCCCTTAAAATACACACTTTTACAGAACTGCTTTTAACATCTTTCACCCTCGTGAGTCATTTTTACGAGTCACCTTTTCACACGTTGTCATTTCAATCTTAAAATGGCTTGCAGTTTTATTATTTAATTCTATTGCTTTTTAATGCCTTGTCCAATTAACTTTTCATTATTTTTGATCTCTTATCATTTGTAAATACTTCTTTTGTATTATTTTTATTTCCTAAAAAGCACTTGGTATACAAATAAAAGCATCATTATTACTACTATTATTATTATACTTATTCAGCTTTTTTAAAATTACTTTCCTCAAGTATACATTAATAGTGTCTGTGGTCAAAAGAAACATTCCCTTAATATGTTATATAGCATGTGCTGCCTACATCACATGACTAATATCCAATGTTCATATATCTAGATGTCTAAATATAGATGTCTAATGTAGAGACAGGGGGGTATTCCACAAAGCAGGATTACTGAGTTAGCTGAGTAAAATCCGGAACAGCTCTTTTTACTTCAGTCCATGTTCCATAGTTTTACTCAGTGCAGTTATCCAGCTAACTGAATAATCCTGCTTTGTGGAATATCCCATTAGGCGAGTAGCTTCCAGTTTCCCAGTCTGGTATTTCATTTATATTAGCTTGAGTAAATTCTCCCGTTTCTTCAGCGAAGCCTCAATCTCCCGTTAGTGGATGAATCTGCCAAATTGGCTCTGGCTAAGATCTGAATATGATGATTTTGTTAATTGTATTGCTGATTGTATCGCAAGAGACATTTCTTTCTGCCATGCCCTACTAAATATGTGAAAAACAATATTTCATATTGATTTTCTATTACTCCTATTTATACCAACATGGCATGCACTCATGCATGGCATGGGGATCGATGGCTTGCACTACAGAAAATGTGAATCAGACACAGATATAAGAACAAGTCCTTCCTATTTAATCTGGCGAGACCTCCACACCCGTTGCTGGAAAAAAAACATGTCAATGCTTATCTTCTGTCTGAAAGAAACCCATTTACCCCCTTAACTGCCCATAGGTTTTTCAACAAGATCTCTTTTAAATCAAACGTGGTCTACCGTTTGGCTGACCAGGCAAAAGGAAAATTAATTTGGCCGTACTTCATACCTATAACATTTTAAAAAATTGTTTACAGCAGAAAAGTCCTTCATTATCATGTGCTCATCAGGAGTCAATAAGGATCTTTTTTTGGTCCGTTTGTGGTGATAAACACGCTCAGACAGATCTGGAGTGCATCGCTGAAGCGCGGCTGAAACCATCGTGTTGACGGTGTCTGAGGCGGTCTTTCTGCCCGCGCTGCTGTAATTGCCGGCTCGTTCTGTTGTGCCAGGATCACAGAATCAATAAAGGGGCGAGTCCAGCGTAACGCTTTTGGATGGGCTCTTTCTCCAGCCGCCATGGAATGAACTGAGCGTTTGCACGAAACAAAAGTAAATCCTCTCCCAAACTATTCCAAATACATTATTTAGCCAAATCCACTGTGAGGTGCGCCATTTGTTTTGTGTACATCACAGGTATTTAGCAGGCGCTCTTATCCAGAGCGACTTACACAACTTTTTTATTTCTTTTAAGCATTTTTTAATATATTATCCATTTATACAGCTGGACATATACTGAAGCGATGCAGGTTAAGTACCTTGCTCAAGGGTACAACGGCAGCCTGGGAATACATTTTAAAACATTTTATAGGTATGAAGTACGGCCAAATTAATTTTCCTTTTGCCTGGTCAGCCAAACGGTAGACCACGTTTGATTTAAAAGAGATCTTGTTGAAAAACCTATGGGCAGTTAAGGGGGTAAATGGGTTTCTTTCAGACAGAAGATAAGCATTGACATGTTTTTTTTCCAGCAACGGGTGTGGAGGTCTCGCCAGATTAAATATATCAGTGAAGGACTTGTTCTTATATCTGTGTCTGATTCACACTGAATCACACCGGCAACCATTCAGTTACAAGGCCAGTTCCTTAACCATTATACTACACAGCTTCCTTAACCCTAACCCTAACCCTAACCGTAACCCTAACCCTAACCCAAGCAGACAGCATGGCCCCTGGGTTCGTTTCCCATCCCCAAAATAATATTTCACAGACTCATTCATTGTTTTATCACAAGCATGAAAGTAACCCTCTTTACATTATCTGATTACTTTAACTGATCAATTAACATGTGCTGTTGTAAGGTATAAAAAAACTACCATAATTAAAACATGTGGCCTTATTTACTGAGTATATGATTCCAATACAATGACCATGTGGCAAAAAACACTTGAGGGAATTTCTTAAGGGAATTAATTGAGTCCCTTGGAGACTAAAAGCATCTTCACATAAACCGTAATTTAAAATGTAATTTACATGTAAAAAACCAAAAAAAACAAAGTTTAATTATTAAAACGATTAGTGTAAAGCGCTGTAGGCTTTCCCTGAGACCATTACGCCAGCCTACCCGCAGCTGAATTCAGTTTTTACCGTGTTCTCCCATGAGTAACCTACAGCTTCATCTGTGGCTCTTCCCTGTGTAGGACTGTGATTATTTGGTCATGTCCAATATGAGAAGGGAAGTCTCAACCAAACGGCTGCAGAGACTGACATCCAATCCAACGCTGCTCTCACTTTGCTCCGTTTGCTGTTTGCAGGTGCCAGACTCTTTAGGAAGCAAAAGGAAAGGCAAGTGATAGAAATAAATACGAGAGGGGCGAGATTTGAGCAGCGTCTGGCAGCCTATTCTCAGGTTCAGCGGTTCATTTGATAGGGGCTTTACCAAGTAAATAAATAAAAGATGTTTTGCTGTATCAGGCACTTTCAACAAATTAAAGTCAATACAGCGGAACGGACCGTCCCGCATTCCCCTCTGTTCCTGCAGGAGGGCTGGAGGGGCTCCTGAACAACGTCAGCTGAGCGATGTTCCAGACTCCATCATTCTCAACCACGCTGCTGCGCCCTCCAAAAAAATTAAAGACAGAGATTTTGGTTTCAGTCAACACCCTGTATACTGTACTCACCATGTGTTGTGATAGAACACGCGTGTGAATGGTCATACGTGTGCTCTGCCTTCACCGTGGATGCAGGTTTTTATCATTTGCGGCCATCACAGCACTCTTAGCATGCTCAATGCTTATTTTTAACATCTTGGACCCTAAAAGAGCCAGAAGTTGCATGTGGACACAACGTTAGGATGTTGTGTCGTTCTCTGTCTCTGTTTCTCTGCTAGTGCTGCTGTTGTATCTTTGAATTTTAAAATAATAGCTATATAAATGATCTTAAAAATATATAGACTTAAAATTTCTTTAGATTATTATAAAAAATTTAAAGATTAAAAAGGAGAAAAAAAGAACCCTAGCCCTACCCTAAGCCTAACTTTAACCTGAACCCTATCCCTACAAAACATTTTAAATAAAAATTTTAAATAAAATAAATAATAATTATTTTTAAATGTAAATAAATTATGAAAAAAATATAAAAATGTTTAAATAAAGTTAATAAAACCTGTACAAATATTTAAAAATAAAAAGTTTTACAAAATTTTAAAAAATGTGAACATTTTATTAATAAAAAAACAAATGAAAAATCTAATATGAAAAATTTAAAATAACAAAAAGAAAAATAATTTTTCAATAAATAAATAAATAATAACAACTGTAACCCTAAGTCATAAAGATTGATTTTTAATACTAAATATTCTATTTTTCATTTTGCAGGTGTGAAGGGGAAACATGTTTTGGTATACCTTCATAAAGTTTATTCCACTAAAAACATCACCACAGGTGATGTTAAGGAAAAGACAAGGACGCATGATTGCAATTAAGGCAATTACACACAATAGCAATGATAAAAGCCAGAAACAACTGAAGATGGCCTACTTTGTTGCCTCCTGCAACCAAAGCCTTTGTAAAACTGCATGGAGATTTCTTTTGACTGTCAGGTCAGCAATCTTTCCCATCTAATCAAGCAGAACCTCAATATGGAGTAAACTGGCACTGACTGAATTAGCTTCTAAGCAACTGGCTAAGGTTAAAACCTGCCACATTATCAGGATGGAGCTGAGCTGGGCTGCATCTCGAACAGTATGATGCTTTTCTCTTCTCAACTAAAAGACACATGAGTCCTTTTTTGTCAGCCACACCCACAATACATGTGTGACACGTGGCACTTGGTGAAAGTGATTGGGTAAGGCAAGATGGTGTGAAGGCTCTCCCTATACACCACAAGGTACACAGGTACTCATTCAAGACTTGGTAATCCCTTGCCTGAATTACTGTAATGCCCTCCTGGATTACTAGCATGTGCCATCAGGCCACTGCAACTGGTCCAGAATACTGCTGCCAAGCTGGCACACCCTATCCTGGCTTCAAACATCTGAAAACGAACCTTTTCCAGAAAATATTTCAATATTTCTATTAAAAAAAAAACTATTCTCTACTTTATTAACAGGTCTTCAGGCAGTGCCTTGACACTTACTTGACTGTAACTATGCATAGCTTGAGCTAGTGGGGTGTCTTACCATGCTAAATTCACTGAATTCACTGTAGGTTGCTTTGTATAAAACTGTCAGACAAATGATTCAATTGTAAATTGTTGAATATCAAAAGTGCATTTCACATTGAGATTTCATTTGAGTTTTGTAATGCAATCAAAATGCAATCACAGAACAATTTTTTTCTATTTTATTTACTTGAATTAAAAAATGGCAGGGTTAGAGTTTGCAAGACTGACAAGTTTAAATGTCAGTTTAAATGGTATTGCATTTAGATTTTATTTTTGTCGAATATTTTGTGCACATACTTCGAAAATTTAATTACATATTAGTGAATTGTCATTATCGTATTATAATTAGAATATTGTCACATTTAGACTCTCACACTTTTTGAATCGATAGCGTGTATATAGTGTTTTTTGATATTTGTGATCATATGGGGAGGCAGGATCTTTGACCATTCCACCATACATCTTTAAAGGTATGTCAGTCTGTGGTTTTTTTACTGCAATCTTCAATTCAAAGCACACATTTTCAATTAATTTCAAGCCTGGAGACTGAGATGGCCATTGCAAAAGATGGCCATTGCAAAACAACAATTGTGATCAGTTCATTTGCTGGTTGATTTTAATGTATGCTTTGGATCATTGTCTTGCTGATAGAAGCCAGGTTTGAGCTTTCTGCTGGGAAGTTTGTTGGCAAAAAGAACGAGTAGATACAAACAAAACCATTACATCAAAGATCCGCCACCATATTTCACTTTAGTTATGACGTCAATTTCAAGGTAAAACCCACCTCTGGTGTGCCGCCCTGTCAAAAGGCTCAATTTTGTTCCCATCTTCAGAGTTCAAGTTCAGAATTGCAACTGGGTGTTACGGTAAACGCAGTACCAGTATTGTTTAGCCCATACAGCCATCTTTATCAAAGGTGTGAATGATTTTGGAGGGCACACTATGAGAGAGAGAGAGAGAGAGAGAGAGGAGAGAGAGAGAGAGAGAGAGAGAGAGAAAGAGAGAGAGAGAGAGAGAGAGAGAGAGAGAGAGAGAGAGAGAGAGAGAGAGGAGAGGAGAGAGAGAGAGAGAGAGAGAGAGAGAGAGAGAGAGAGAGAGAGAGAGAGAGCAGTAGTGTGCAGGAGAGGAGTTCCAGACTGGCTCCATAGCCTGTTATCCCTGCATTTGAAGAAGCCCAGCTCTAACTCTGGTAAGGCGCTGCTTGTGTACAGAAGTACAAACTCATCTTTGTTTCCGAAATGGTTTGTGACAGCGTCCCAGCCTTGCTGAGCCATCAGAAGACCTGATGGCGAGATCACTGGGGACTGAGATCAGATGGAATCTTTTTCCTCAACAGTCCCCTGAGTACTACCACAGTGTGCAGAGCCTCTTCTGCCTTTACACACTCTCTCTGCCCTCACAACTCTCTGCCAGCTGCTATCTAAGTGCCCCAGTTTATGTGTACCCCCCCCGCCCCCCCCCAACAGTGAACAGTAAAACCTCCGCTATAAATATAGTATTATTATGTAGATATAGTATTATTATGTTAGGTGGAGCATGCTATAAATATAGTATTATTATGTAGATATAGTATTATTATGTTAGGTGGAGCATGCTATAGATATAGGGTTATTAGATTATTTAGATAATTCTGTAGATATAGTATTATTATGTTAGGTGGAGCATGCTATAGATATAGGGTTGTTACATTATTTAGATAATTCTGTAGATATAGTATTATTATGTTAAGTGGAGCATGTTATAGATATAGGGTTATTAGATTATTTAGAGAATTCTGTAGATATAGTATTATTATGTTAGGTGGTGTGTGCTATATATTATTTTGATTATCTGGAGCATTCTGTAGATACATGATTATTATATGATCTGAAGCATTCTGTATATATATATGATTATTATATTATCTGGAACATTCTGTATATATATGATTATTAGATTTTCTGGAGCATTTTGTAGATATATGATTATTTGATTATCTGGAGCATTCTGTAGTTATATGATTATTAGACTATCTGGAGCTTTCTGTAGATATATAATTATTAGATTATCTGGAGCATTCTGTAGTTATATGATTATTAGATTATCTGGAGCATTTTTTAGATATATGATTATTAGATCATCTGGATTATTCTGTAGATATATGATTATTATATTATCTGAAGCATTTTGTACATATTTTTGATTGAGGGGCCCTCTTCTAGAGCAGCTCTACTGAAAGTGATAGAGGGGCCTTCTCACAGAGCAGCTCTACTGACACTGATAGAGGGGCCTTCTCACAGAGCAGCTCTACTGACACTGATAGAGGGGCCTTCTCACAGAGCAGCTCTACTGACACTGATAGATGAGCCCTCTCACAGAACAGCTCTACTGACAGTGATAGAGGGGCCTTCTCACAGAGCAGCTCTACTGACAGTGATAGAGGGGCCTTCTCACAGAGCAGCTCTACTGACACTGATAGAGGGGCCTTCTCACAGAGCAGCTCTACTGACACTGATAGATGAGCCCTCTCACAGAACAGCTCTACTGACAGTGATAGAGGGGCCTTCTCACAGAGCAGCTCTACTGACAGTGATAGATGAGCCCTCTCACAGAACAGCTCTACTGACAGTGATAGAGGGGCCCTCTTCTAGAGCAGCTCTACTGACAGTGATAGATGAGACCTCTCACAGAACAGCTCTACTGACAGTGATAGAGGGGCCTTCTCACAGAGCAGCTCTACTGACAGTGATAGAGGGGCCTTCTCACAGAGCAGCTCTACTGACAGTGATAGATGGGCCCTCTCCTAGAGCAGCTCTACTGACACTGATAGAGGGGTCTATGCCCCATGTATAAGTTACACAGACAGCCTGCTACTGTTCTAATGCCCCATGTGTAAGTTACACAGACAGCCTGCTACTGTTCTAATGCCCCATGTGTAAGTTACACAGAGAGCCTGCTACTGTTCTAATGCCCCATGTGTAACTTACACAGAGAGCCTGCTACTGTTCTAATGCCCCATGTGTAAGTTACACAGAGAGCCTGCTACTGTTCTAATGCCCCATGTGTAAGTTACACAGAGAGCCCTTAGCTGTCCTAATTCCCCATGTGTAAGTTACACAGAGAGCCCTTAGCTGTCCTAATGCCCCATGTATAAGTTACACAGACAGCTTTCTGCTGTCCTAATGCCCCATGTATAAGTTACACAGACAGCTTTCTGCTGTCCTAATGCCCCATGTATAAGTTACACAGACAGCTTTCTGCTGTCCTAATGCCACATGTGTAAGTTACACAGAGAGCCTGCTACTGTTCTAATGCCCCATGTATAGGTTACACAGAGAGCCCTTTTGCCGCATGTGTAAGTTACATGTGTAAGCCCTCAGCTCTCTCCTCTGCACAAATCCAGCTTGTCATTCATATGACCACCCTTTGAGTCCTCAGACTGTTGCCCATGACTACCAGGAGAACAGAGTGTGCCTGGACTCAAGGCCACTTCAGTGGAGCTGCACACTGAAGTGACACAAGCAGGATGTGTGAACATGTGCTAAGATTCCCAGAGCAGCGCGGCGTTTGGCCGTACAGCTGCGACCGGCCCAGCAGGGGGGGTTCTCGCTGTACCCAGGGGTTCATAGGGGAGAGTTCCATCCTGCCAGGTCTCTGCAGTGGCTTTTTATAGACTAACCTACTGCACTCTAATTCGGCTGTGAAAAGGCAGGGATGTGCATGTGTGTGTACATTTCTGCACATATGTTATGGGTGTGTGTGCGCATTTCCATGTGAGCACATACTTTCATGCACAGACACCCCCCTCCCTGTGTGTGGGTATGTGTGCACACGTTTGTGAGATCATGTGTGCACGCAAAAATATTATGTGTGATAAAATGTCAATGAGCCAATCTACGTGTCGTGCGTGCACATGTGACAAAGAAAGCATTTTTATTACTTCCGAATGAAATGCGTACGGAGATGAACTGATTACAGTGCAATAGTCCCATAAGCAGGAGGTGAATAAAGCTGTCAATAAGAAGCAATTTGTTAATTCAGACTGCTGTCAAATCTCTATCAGGAGTTTTTACCAATCACTCTACAGCTGTGTCTCACGCATTGCTATTGTATACATCAGTAGCTTTGGTATTTCAGCTTTAGTTAAACCAGGAAGCAGGAGGAAGGGGTGGGTATGCCTGCACTATAGTTTTGTATCGAACATGAAGATGCCAGGGCACATATGAGAATGCATGTGTGTGTGTGTGTGCGTATGTTTATGTGTGTGCGTGTGCGCTTGTGTGTGTGTGTGTGTATGTGATGCAGCATGACTTAAAATGTGACTCACGTAGGCTCACCACACTTCAGAACTGAAGGTTGTTTTTGGCTCAGTGCTTAAAAACAGGTTGTTTCTCATGAAATGGTAAATAGGGGACACCGTGGCAGTGAAAAGGAAAGGAAAAGCTTTTAGGGGATCGGTACAGGGCTTCACATGGTACTAAAAGGCACTGAATCTTTCAACACTCCACGTTCACTTTCTGAAGAGTATGTCGGGGGGGGGGGGCATTGGGGCCAAACTTCATGCTGGACACCAACTTATCAAACTGCGAATTCACAATTACACTCGTGTTTGCGATGTAAGTCGCTCTGTATAAGAGCATCTGCTGAATGCCAATAAAGTAAAGTTAACAGAAATTCTTATTTCTGAAAGCTTATTTATACCCAGTTGTGCTCAATCAGCTGAATGGTTTACAGACGTTATACTGTAAGCTGATGCAATAGCACCATGTACTAATCAACCTTATACTTTTACATGTGAGGGAGAAAACATAACAGCACTAAGAAGATGGTACATTTATGGTAATAAGTCTTTAATAAATATGTCTTTATGGTAATAAGTCTTTAATAAATATGCCTTTATGGTAATAAGTCTTTAATAAATATGTCTTTATGGTAATACGTTTTTAATAAATATGTCTTTCTTAGCACAGTCCCTGCCATTCTGTCCAAGCTTACAGCATGGCTCATAAGGAAAAGAAACGGTTTCTTATTTAGAATGATCTGGAATCATTTTCACGGACAGTATTTGACAGAACCGCCATTTGATGGATGCTAATATGTAGCCGGTTATTTTCCACCAGAAGATGCTGCTGTTGTTCCACATGTTTTTGGTCTGATTTTCAGTGATCATATCCTGCCGTCTGCTCACACAGGGAGAAACAGACCACGGAGGACCCGGGCAGCACATCCACATGCTTTGTTCCTCCAACAACCTTTAATTTTCCATCAGATGGCCTACGAGACTAATAGCACATAGAACATTAATTGCACATTATTTAAAGGGCTTGTTTATTTATGCAGAAAACATTGATGTTTCTATTATTCATGGTTTATTTTTATTTTGGTTAATACCTACAGTAGTTTGTAAGTGGGTAGCATAACTAGATTTCCATTTTGCTGGTGTGCTATTTTTTTTTTGCAGGCAATGATCATAAATATTAATGTTAGATCTTGACATTAATTTAAATTCTATATTGTCTCTTACCCATTTACTCCAAGCTCATTATTGGTTTAATGTATATTAAAATAAAAACTAAACCTATAAAAAACTGGTTACTCATACTGAATAGTTAGTATTTATAAATGGTTTACAAATTGTATCAGTTGCCCCTTAAAATAAATTGTGACCAGACTATTTCTAACATAGGTGAAAATGAGACCTGTATACTTTACTTTGTAGGTGAAATTTCTTTGTCTTAAGCCAGACAGAACAATTCAACACAATGAACCCTGGTTTGCTGAAGATGTTTTTTGAAAAAAAATAATTATGAAGATCCAGTTTGATCCAGTTTAATGAGGAAGGGTATGGCACCAATGAGGAGGGGTATAGCACTAATGAGGAAGGGTATGGCACCTATAAGGAGGGTATAGCACCAATGTGCAAGGGTATAGCACTAATGTTCAAGGGTATAACACCTATGAGGAAGAGTATAATACTGATGAGGAAGGGTATCCCTGCTGAAATTCTTTTTACAAACCATTAGAGAATTTCTAATGCTTTTCTACTGGTGATCTCAGGGTGTTTTAATGGAAATCTAATGGCCATTGATGGTGATCCAATTTTATCCTACTAATTCTATCTAATAGGTTGTGATGGTATTTTATGATAAACCTGATGGTATGTGATGGAAACATAAAAAATGTCCTAATGGTTTCTATGGGTTTTTTCAACAGGGATAGCACCTATGAGGAATGGTATAGCACCTATGACAAGGGTATAGAACTTACAAAAAAGGATATAGCCCTTATGAGAAAGGGTATAGCACATATGTGGAAGGGTGTAGCACTTCTATATTTTACATATCAAGTGTTGGGGAAACTGTAGGGGGAGGGATCTGGCACATTTTTTTGTGCCAGAAACCATCAAAGATATCTGGCCAACATCAGCGAATGAAAGTAGAGCAGCCAGTGAGGAGATCACACCCACTGGTGACCTCACTTCCAGAGAGGGCAGAGACTGCTATGCAGACAGTGCTCCTTACGACCATGAAAGCTCCTCATCAGACATATTTATTATACTAAAGTCACTCAGCATTGCTGTAATCTGTATTACTGAAGCTTAAGTCCAATTTGACAACCGGCTTAATGATCCAATAAAAAGACAACAACGACATGCACCGCAGCTTTGTTTCTACTGCATAAAACAACATCAAAGTTTCCGTTCTTTAAAGTGCTGGAGAACACAGAAGATAGATTATATTACGAATGATATAGAATATGAATATACCCAAGAAGCAATTAAAAGTGACAAAGCTTCAAGCACACAATCATCTGCGAGGACCGTGACGCGAGTAAACATTTGCGTCTGTAAACATAAAACTGTCCCAGTTCTGCAGTTCTGTCACAGGCGGAGAAACTACAGGGCACAGATCTTCGTTATGGTTACGGAAGTAGCTTATGCCTTTGGGGCAAACAGAAATGAATTCTGCTCAAATAATTAATTTCAGCGGTTAGTTACTGTAACTTGTGATTTTATCCGGAGAAGAAGGCTCTGTGTGTCACCTGCTCAGAACGGTTGGTCAGCAAGCATAACTGAATGCAAATTCTTCAGATATAGAAACACAGATGTCCCTGTTTCTGTCCCTCTGTTGCCATGGCCGTTACGCAGCGCGGCTGCTCCACTGCTGCAGATGCATATGAGGTCTATGGGACGTGTGAGGCTTCAGTCAGGAAGCTCACGTGATGCAGAACATGCATCACTCAAGTGAACTCGGGCACTGGGGAAGAAGCATGCGGATTTTTAAAAACAGTGATGGCTAAATAAACTCAGCCTAAAATTTAACACAATTAATCGCATTATATACAATATGCGCGTGCATACAGTCGTTCAGTTCCTTAGTGCCAAATGGTCGCTTCGCTATCTTCTTTAGGGCAGAAAGTAAGGGGAAGATAAATGAGAAGTGACCATTTTGGAGATGAAAACAACACGGAGGATGAAGATGAGGGCTTTAAAGAGGCCCAGTGGCCCATGCTGAGCAAAACGTGGGAGAATGGGGGCTCGCTGAGCTGTTTGTGTGAAAGACAACTGATTGGGATTTAAGTCTCAAACTTCAGAATAATTGGGCAAAAGTGTTACGAGCCAAGGAGACACACAAACAACTTAAAGCCATTTGTCATCTCTGCCATCGCTGGCTTCACAACAAAAATGTACCGAAGCCCAGAGGGACCAATAAATACGGGAGCACACTGGTCTGTCAAAAAACAAGAGCATATTAACAGGGCGAATGAGGGAAAAACAGCACTTTTTCCTCTTAACTTTCAATGCTATGGAACATTATCTCACAGAGTGAAATGCGTTTAACTTTCTGCTTCTGACGCTGAAGCACTGAAGACAGCGTCTTCTGCTAAAGAGCCGACGAGCAGAGCTCAGCTCATCTCCATCCAGCTGTGTTTAACCTCTCTTAGTAAAACCAAGACTTCTCCCCATATCAACCTCAATAATATCTGTGTTCTAGAATGTGAGACACAAATTTAGATGTTGCGCTCTGAAGTTGAGGATATTTCCTTTACAACAATGTACTATAGTTCTAGGGTCCTTTCAATAAATTGCACTTGACAAATCTAGGCCAGAGCGTCTTCATCTCCAAACACACATTCCCGTTTCCGGGGGTTTAAAGGCAGAGCCGCTGAGACCGGAAAGCCTGAGGTCAATCTGGGAAGCGGCAGGGAAAGGGCTGCCGCCAGGATCCGCACCCACGGTCCGGATCTTACAGAGACTAAATTACAGTGCACAACAAAAGTGTTATGACAGTGACAGACTTGTTGTTTTGGCTCTATACTCCAGCACATTGGATTTGAAATGGAACAGTGCACACTTTCAGCTTTCATTTGAGGGTTTTTACATTCATATTGGGTGAACCGTGTAGCAATTATAGCCATTTTTACATATAGCCCCCCCACACACACACACATTTTATGGCACCAAATGTGATTGGAGAAATTAACATAAACTTAAATAAAGTCATCATATTTAATATTTGGTTGCATATCCTTTCTTTTGCATGCCATGACTTCCTGATGTCTGTGACCCAAAAACATCAAAAAACTCTTCATATCTTATTTTCTGGTACTCTTACAAGCAATACTATAACCTCTCTGAATTTGGATAGATCTCTATGGGAATTGGGGTGTGGGGCTTGAATAAGCTGTACATTGCATGGAAATAGTGTGGAACACATGGTTGGCTAAATGTCTATAAATCATCAAGGGTCTGAGATATCAAACAAGTCTCAACCCATCACTCTGCTGCCACATATGCAGTAGACATGGATGGATCACTTTAAAGTTTTTTTCTCTGACTTTTTTTTTCAAAGGGTCAATAGGAAAAAAAAGAGTCAGAAAAAACACAACCCTTGAGTGATCCCATCATACTGCATGCATGGCTGGCAGAGAGTGATGGTTTGAGCTGAAAAAAAAAAAAAACAATGCAGCAGTCCGTAAGTATTTGGACAGTGACATATGTGTTGTTTTGGTTCTGTACTCCAGCACATTGGATTTGAAATGGAACAGTGACTATGAGGCTAACATTAAGCTTTAATTTGAGGGTTTTACATCCATATCAGGTGAACCATGTAGCAATTGTAGCCATTTTTATACATAGTCCCCCCATTTTAGGGGATCAAAAGTAATTGGACAAATTAACATAAACGTTTTTAAAAATTGTCATATTTAATATTTGGTTGCATATCCTTTGGTCTGCCATGACTTCCTGATGTATCTGACCCAAAAACATCAAAAGCAACCAACTAGTACAGAGCCAAAACAAAAAAAATTGTGTCACTGTCCAAATACTTACGGACTGCACTGTGGTTGAAATCTAAAGGCTATCACTCCAATGTACAGCTATGTGATACCTGTTGCTAAGCGTCGTGGCCTGGTGGGACCCATGACAGCTTTGTTTTCTAGGGCAGCTAGTCATGGCACTCATTTGGGGAATGGTGCTGTGAGAGATGGCTCGCTTATTAAAAATATATTCGTCAAATTCCTCATCCTTGGCCACCTCGCGTAGCTATGCATTTCTTCGCCTCTAGTTTAATGTCGATCAATTTTTTTTTACTACCTTAACAGTTTGTGTGCCAGTCCAGGGTGTATTCCTGCCACTTGCCCAATGCATGCTGGGATAGGCTCCAGTGCCCCCCTCCGTTAGATAATGGATGAATGGATAATTTGCGTGAGCCAATATTGTGTAACTTGGCCTCATTTTGATGTTAATACATTTAATGGCAGGTCTAGCTTTCACAGGTGTTAATCATTTATAGACTTTAAAAATGTTTTTGTTGAGTTATAATTTCTTTTTATATTGAGTTTGTTATGAGTAACTGATGATAAATCATATACAGTGCAAAAACCAAAAAATAAGTCAAACTTAACAAGCATTTTAATCTTATTTATGTATATTCTGTATATTATATTCAGTATATGATGTGAAAGAAAGCAAGGTAGCCTACCATATGTATGTGTGAGCTTATCATATTCTTGATAATGGGTGCTTCCTAGCCAGCTACACAAGAGAGATGCTAGCTAGCTAACCAGCTGTATAAATGAAGCAAAAATGTGGCTATGTAGCTGGCTACAATATGATTTGTTTAAAGAGTAATGTCCCAGACAGTATAGCTACATAGGGCAGACATAAGCCCTCTGTCCCTCACTGTCTGTGGGAGAGTCGCTATGCTGCTTGGAGGTAATTTTTCCATTGGAAAGATGTCATGGTCATGGTTTGTGGGTTATTTTTCCTTTTCCGCTGCGTTCTCATCTTTTTTCTCCAGTTGAGAATCTATCAGATTTTTTTCACGTTCCATTCCAGGGTTTTGCTTCACCTCGCCTATTATTCATTTCACCTGTGCTACTGCCTGTGGGGTATTTAAGCTCCTCACTTCTGCTTCTCCGGTGCTTCTTTGTCATTCCGACTTACATTGAGCCAGGTATAGCTAGGTACAAGTGACCTCGTGATATTGAAACTTTGTTTTATGTTCACGAGGGACTTGCTTCTTAGTATTATGGTTTATGTAGAGGAATATTCCTTGTTGAAGCTATACTGTTCGATTTACTCCGTGTTGTTCTCACTGAGACAGTCTTCTTTGTTTTCACTTGTTTGTTTCACTTTTTACCAGTCGTTTTAGTGTTACATGCCCAAGGTGTTTTTTTTCTTTTCGGTTTTCCCGTTTAAGCTTTAGTATTGAGCTCGGGAGACTTGTTTTGTGCTCTCACTCGTGTTTTCGAGTTCACCCTATTTTCCTGGGTTAATTATTATTTGGCTGGTTAGCTACTAGGATTTTTTCCTTTTTCTTTTCTACCCATTAGCAGTTAAAGCTCCTTTAGTGGTCCTCACTTTTGTGGGTGACTTGTTCTGATCCCCCTTCCCATCGCGTTTGATTCACCGCTACTGAAACCATTATACTACGTTGCCGCTGCTCTGCTATGGAATCAGATGTGTGTAAAATTGTCACTATTTTCCACATACAAAACACAACAGAGTGCCTACATCAGCCTTATGTAGCTGTGCACAGTGTATTGTCTGGGGTTAACAGTTACAAATTCAGCCCAAGGCGTTATGGCCTACCTTGTAGTCATATAGCTACCCGAGTCATGAAACGATATTATGTGGGGTTTGCATGTGAAATGATAGAGAATGCATTTAAAAAATATATAGCAACATGTTTTCAAAAACATGTTCTATTGGCTGAATTAGCATCACATGTGCAGATGTTGTTATTGGCAGATGTAGCTATAAATGCCCAAGTTGATAAAACGCTTTGCTTTATAGGTACGGCGTATGCCCCGTCAACCTGTAACTTGGTGGATAGCATATCTGCCATCCCAATAAGTCACTCTGGATAAAAGCGTCTGCTAAGTGATCGTAATGTCGTGTAATGACAGTAATGGTATAAATTAATGTATAAATGAATTAGGTATAATTGCTACTTGTATATGTATCTATTCTGGATACAGTAGGACACTGAAAAATAATTTTTATTCGATCATAACACTGTCCAGTGTAATAATTCTGCGGTGACCACATTACTCTTTTTGAAACGTGTAGACACAGCATTCATAAATCATGCAGTGCTATATGGAAAACCTTTGGGGGATGGGAGGGTCATAGTTTCAGGCCAGTTGTTAACTGGGGATCTCATCAAGCAAATAGTATGAATGTGCCTGCCAAAAAAGAAAGTATAGCTCAGAATGAAAGTGTTCCACCTGGGGCATCATTATTTATGACATCTGGCCCTGGCTCCATTCACAAAGGGCTTTCCATTCTATCAGAATGAACTTCAAAGGAGAACAATTAAACCCCATAGAATGCTGGGAAAATGCATCTTATCTGTCTTGAATGAAGCGTTGCCATGGCAAACAAATGGGGGGCATGGAGAACAGTTTCGCTTGCAGCTTATACTGAAACCCACACTACTGTGAATATGTGGGAAGAGGTTAACAGTTGACTGTCAAACAAACCAAGTGGATCTTGCATTGGGCACTTGGCTCAGTTCAGTAATGTACATTCAAATATTAAAAAGGTTTCAAAGAAAAAAAGCTGAAAGTATATTGCTACATAACTGCGAGAGCAAATATAAAAATCAACAGAAAGCAAAAGATCCCAATCAAAATTAAATCTGTAAAAGGTAAAACAAAAAGGACCAACTGTAACAGAGATAACAACATCAAAAGACTCTTGATATCTTATTTTCTGGTACTCTTAGAAGCGATACTATAACGTCTCTGCATTTGAATGGATCTCTATGGGAATTGGGGGGTGGGACTAGATTTAGCTGTAAATTATGCTGGAACAGTAGGCAATACATGGCTGTAAGTCATCAAGGGTCTGAGGTATTAAACAAGCCTCAAACCATCACTCTGCTGCCAGATATGCAGTAGACATGGATGGATCTCCTGACAAATATTTATATTGAACTCTATGAAAAAATATGTCAGGAGAAGAAACCCTTCAAGTTATCCATCCATATTTACTGTATTTCTGGCAGCAGAGTAATGGTTTAAGGCTTGTTTGATACGTCAGACCCTTGAGCCATTTAGCCAACCATGTATTTTATACTGTTCCAGTGTAATTTACAGCTAAATCTAGTCCCACCCCCCAATTCCCATAGAGATCCATTCAAATGCAGAGAGGTTATCGTATCGCTTGTAGGAGTACCAGAAAATAAGATATCAAGAGTCTTTTGATATTGTTGGGTCACAGACATCAGGAAGTCATGGCATGCAAAGGATATGTGACCAAATATTAAATATGATTACTTTATTCTACATTATGCTAAACTGTCCAATATTTTTTGATGCCCAAAAAACTGTTAATCCGATATGGATGAAAATACCCTCAAATTAAACAGACAGTCTGCACTTGAACCTCATTGTCATTGTATTATTTCAAACTCAAAGTGCTAGAGTACAGAACCAAAATAACAACAAGACAACTGATAATTTTGCAGGGGTCTCAATTTTTTCCAGAGCTGTATGTGTAAATTAAATGCATCAAGCTCCATTGTGAGGACTATTTTCACACAGTTTCAGTTTTTTCCAGAGAACACGTTGAAATCAGAAATTAGGCCAATCAAAGCCGCATGTCCTGGCCGGTCCATTGAAAATGGACGTCATTTGGTTCCAGGTGTTCAGCCTCTGCAGTTCCATTTAAAGCAGTTTATATAATTGGAAACCTGTTTATGAATGAGCCCCATCCTCTCAGATATGTTCACATGCCCACTCTGCTGCCATTCACAATTTTTGACTAGCACTTCTATTTCAGGGCTTGGCAATGCACAGCCAGGTCCAGATGGCACCAGTACCTTCATTCCCCAATCATATTAGACAATTTCATCAGCAAATGGATTCCTCTGAGACCACTTATTGTTACTCAGGTCCATAAAACTAGACCAATTAACCTCGATACAAATTATGCCTGGAGGAGAAATGGGCATATAGCTCATACTGATCTTTCTATTCAGCTGTTTTACAGCTCAGGTGTGTGGCGAGCACTGGAAGTTGGTGGTCTAAAGCTGCACAGATTTAAGGATGGGTGGAGCGCTCTCCCCTTTCTGTGCCGGATGTGTGTGACACACAGCTTCCTTAATATTCAAAATGGCTTGTTGCAAATGGGACACATTTATAATACCATTTAGGACACTTTCATCAAAAATATAATTATGATAATTATGCACACAATATGTTTTACTGCTCAACCAATTAAGCAGTAAAGATGCTTGACAGGAGAAGGCAGGGAAAGAGTGAATGGCTTTCCTTGCATGACAATGAGAGCTCTGGTGTGCAGTGCAGTTATACACAGGGCCTCTTTCTTGTGGACGTAGCATTTTTGAGATATGGTGTTCAGCGGCTTTTCTGCAAGCTTGTCCTTGTTAGATGGCAGTGCCTAAGAACCTTCAGCAAGCATTAAAAAAACACTATCAAAATCATGACGAATCTTTGACTATAGCTGCTGTGATCACAACTGGGGTTTCCCTGGGAAACCACCACGGGAGCCTGTTTGAAGAACATGCCTCTCTGCAGCAAGGCTCTGAAGCTGCCGTCAATTCCATGGGATGCTGATGGGATGTTGTCATGGTAACTGTAGACTTCGGATGATCTCCCAGCCTCCCGTTTCCATGCAAGGCAGCAGTCATGCAGACAGTGATGGCAGGTTTTGAAAACCACAGAGGAGCTAAGGGGAACTCTAGTGATGATGGGTATGTGTGATGATGGATGTGTGTGATAATGGCTGTGTGCGATGATGGATGTGTGTGATGATGGGTGTGTGTGATGATGGATGAGTGTGATGATGGGTGTGTGTGATGCTGGATGTGTGTGATGATGGATGTGTGTGATAATGGCTGTGTGTGATGATGGGTGTGTGTGATGATGTGATGCTGGATGTGTGTGATGATGGATGTGTGTGATGCTGGATGTGTGTGATGCTGGATGTGTGTGATGATGGATGTGTGTGATGCTGGATGTGTGTGATGATGTGTGTGTGTGATGATGGATGTGTGTGAAGATGGGAGTGTGTGATGATGGGAGTGTGCGATGATGGATGTGTGTGATGATGGGTGTGTGTGATGATGGGTGTGTGAAGATGGGTCTGTGTGATGATGGGTGTGTGTGATGCTGGATGTGTGTGATGATGGGAGTGTGTGATGATGGATGTGTGTGATGATGGGTGTGTGTGATGATGGGAGTATGCGATGATGGATGTGTGTGATGATGGGTGTGTGTGATGATGGGTGTGTTTGAGGATGGGTATGTGTGATGATGGGTGTGTGTGATGATGGGTGTGTGTGATGATGGGAGTATGCGATGATGGATGTGATTTAGGATGAGAGCGTGTGAGGATGGGTGTGTTTGAGGATGGGTCTGTGTGATGACGGTGTGTGTGATGATGGATGTGTGTGATGATGGGTGTGTGTGATGATGGGTGTGTTTGAGGATGGGTCTGTGTGATGAGGTGTGTGTGATGATGGGTGTGTGTGATGATGGATGTGATTTAGGATGAGAGCGTGTGAGGATGGGTGTGTTTGAGGATGGGTCTGTGTGATGACGGTGTGTGTGATGATGGATGTGTGTGATGATGGATGTGTGTGATGATGGGTGTGTTTGAGGATGGGTATGTGTGATGATGGGTGTGTGTGATGATGGGTGTGTGTGATGATGGATGTGATTGAGGATGAGAGCATGTGAGGATGGGTGTGTTTGAGGATGGGTATGTGTGATGATGGGAGTATGCGATGATGGATGTGTGTGATGATGGGTGTGTGTGATGATGGGTGTGTTTGAGGATGGGTATGTGTGATGATGGGTGTGTGTGATGATGGGTGTGTGTGATGATGAATGTGTGTGATGATGGGTGTGTGTGATGATGGATGTGTGTGATGATGGGTGTGTTTGAGGATGGGTATGTGTGATGATGGGTGTGTGTGATGATGGGTGTGTTTGAGGATGGGTATGTGTGATGATGGGTATGTGTGATGATGGGTGTGTGTGATGATGGGTGTGTGTGATGATGGATGTGATTGAGGATGAGAGCATGTGAGGATGGGTGTGTTTGAGGATGGGTATGTGTGATGATGGGTGTGTGTGATGATGGGTGTGTGTGATGATGGGAGTATGCGATGATGGATGTGTGTGATGATGGGTGTGTGTGATGATGGGTGTGTTTGAGGATGGGTATGTGTGATGATGGGTGTGTGTGATGATGGGTGTGTGTGATGATGGATGTGATTGAGGATGAGAGCATGTGAGGATGGGTGTGTTTGAGGATGGGTATGTGTGATGATGGGTGTGTGTGATGCTGGATGTGTGTGATGATGGGTCTGTGTGATGATGGGTGTGTGTGATGATGGGTGTGTTTGAGGAGGAGAGCGTGTGAGGATGGGTGTGTTTGAGGATGAGAGTGTGTGAGGATGGGTGTGTTTAAGGATGAGAGTGTGTGAGGATGGGTGTGTTTGAGGATGAGAGTGTGTGAGGATGGGTGTGTTTGAGGATGAGAGTGTGTGAGGATGGGTGTGTTTGAGGAGGAGAGCGTGTGAGGATGGGTGTGTTTGAGGATGAGAGTGTGTGAGGATGGGTGTGTTTGAGGATGAGAGTGTGTGAGGATGGGTGTGTTTGAGGATGAGAGCGTGTGAGGATGGGTGTGTTTGAGGAGGAGAGCGTGTGAGGATGGGTGTGTTTGAGGATGGGTATGTGTGATGATGGGTGTGTTTGAGGATGAGAGTGTGTGAGGATGGGTGTGTTTGAGGATGAGAGTGTGTGAGGATGGGTGTGTTTGAGGAGGAGAGCGTGTGAGGATGGGTGTGTTTGAGGATGGGTATGTGTGATGATGGGTGTAGTTAATGATGGGCGTGGGTGATGATTAGTGACAAGCGGTCATAAAACCCACAGCGATGATGCTCTCCCATACCAGGGCTGCAATCGCTGAAAAATGACAAAAGCATATTTTGGTACATATTGCTTGTAAATATGTATGCTAATAGAATCTGTCAAAACAGCTTGACTTGTTATTATGAAACATTTGTAGATTGTAGTTTTTAATCCACATAGAGCTTAGCATAGAACCCCATGTTTTTTGTTCATGCAGTTGCACTTGTCATTATCTCTGAACAGGAGTTCAGAAACCACCTCCACATTTAGAGCTGCATGTTATGCTTCCCTTTCAAGGCAATATTTCCTGCTCTCTCTTTAGGTGGAGGAGTGTCTCAGCTAATAAGGGGTGCATGCCGGAAACATATAATACCTCTTCCTATGAATAATAATTGTGCGAGTGCCAGTTATTAAAGAATAATTGTTTTGAGCATGCCTTGGGTGTCGTATTCAATTTGTTACTTATTACACTGGCTCCCTCTGAAAAGGCCAGGCTTGGTCAAATTAATCCCGGGGAGAAAAAAAAGCAACATCGTCGTCAGTCACAATTGTTTTTTCCTCACTGTTCATGCTTGGCTGAGCCTGACGGCTGTTTCAAAGTTCTGTGAGGAGCGGGAAATTATTGTTTTAATGGAGACTCTGACACCTCATTGCAGTGTCCTTTGCCCCCTAATGTAGCTCTGGAAATGTTGAGTGGCCTTGTTATTTTCTGAATTATAGTTTGATTATTTTCAGCTAGACTGATAATGCTCCTGGATCCCTTTTCTTCTTCTCATCTTTATCTGCGGCTTCACATGTAATCTATTCAATGTTACTCAATTTTAACCCCGTGACAATTCATATTCAGCAGTGTCAAATGCATCGTGAAAAGTTCCAAAAAATAATTGTAATCATAAGAAAATATCGATGTTTTACTGTGCATTGTACCTGCTAATAACCTGTAATAAGTCAGCCTGTAAAGCTAAATACAACATAATGTATCAAAAATAAATTATATAATGGTATACAATACTATTGTTGCAACTACCATGATAATACCTCAATAATGCAAGAAAAGAAAAAGACATCAATGACATTAAGGAATTCTTTTTCATTGGACTTTGGGTCTCGTTGAAGCAGGCCAGAGGAACAGCCCCGGAACAGCTCAGATGTATTAATGTGCATCGGCACAGGAGATCGAGAGGAGCCGGCTCCCTTCATGCCGTTCATCGATTAGTCATATTAGAAAGAGGGATATTTACAGGAGAGATATCACAAGCTTGAGATTCTCATCTTTTCCTATATTTACTGTCTCCCTCTGTCTTAAAATTGCTACATAAATCGCGACAGACAGCCTGTGGTTAATTTGCAACAAAAAAAAAATACAGATAGTTAATAAACGCATGCGATCTATCAGACATTTCAGGAAAAAAAGTAAAGTTACGTTATGATGATTAGTATTTTGCCCATTAATTAAAATCCGCGGCTGAAGTGCTTCCAAGAGTAATTACTTCTCTTGCCCAGAGATTAATCCAAAACATGCTGATGTTCCGACCTACGTGACTCGTAGAATGAGCTATTGCGTTTAAACTACACGTTATGCAAGATGAGTGACTTTCTAAAGAAATACACAGTGGCTCATGATAATTCAGACAAATTGTTCTCCATTAACAAGGCACATCTGCAAATGATGTTTGAAAGAACGGGATGATGAGGATCTAAATAAGACAGATTTTGAGTGAAAGAATGGAAACATTTTTCACAATGTCCCGTTTAACAAATGCTACCGGTTTAAATGTAATTTTTCCACACTAATGTGAAATGCAGTACAGAAGCATTTGTGAGAGAGAATGATAGCTTAAATAAAGCATTGGGATTCATTTAAAAGATTGGATTAATTTAATAAATATACTGTATGCAAATGAGCTTGTTCAGGGAAGAAAATGCCTCCACCATATAAGAATGGAGTTACCCTTAAAGACATACTATGCAGGATTTTTACCTTGAAAATATAAAATAACCATGCTCAAGTCATATTGGCTCATACAAAACATTTTCACATTTGTCCATATTGCTTTTCTATGTAAGTAAATTGATAATAGGTTACTTGGTCTCAAGATGTGAACATGCAAATATTTCATTCAATAGCTATTGTAAATGTTTAAGTATTATTTTTTCTTTAACTTTTCATTAAAATAGCTGGGGCGTGGTTTGATACCTGGAGCTCAGCCCCTATATTATTATCTTATCACGCCCAGATTTTGGCCGTTTCTAGTGAAACCAGCGTGTTTTGTTACCCTTTTAAAAAATATCGCTTCTTTTTTTTTTTTTTACTTACTGCATGTGTGTACCTAAAACTTAAAAAAAAAAACTTTTCTAAAAATTTTTAAGTCAGAAATGTTGTGTCACAATGTTGCTATTCCTTTGGGTATGGTCTGTTGGAGAGCAACAGGCTGCTTGAGATTCTGGCCAGGCGCTCATGTCCCTGATGTAAGATATGCGCATTGTGCTGCTTGATTAGTCTCCCATCCTGCTGATCTCCCAAGTCATAGACCTCCAAAGAACAGCCTCATGAAAAAAGCAAGGCCGCTCTGGAGAAGGGGAACCAAGCAAGCCAGAGAGAGAGGCGGAGAAACCCAGCGAAAGCATTATGCAGATAGCGGCAGTTTCTTTGCTGTCAATTCCCCACTGGCATAAGGTGGAATATTTACCTTTAGCTTTCCCAAGAACGACTACTGCAACACATGTCGGAGGTGTGCTTCATAAATACTATAGAGGACACAGCCTTGAGGGCCTCAACAGAAAAATTATTTATAGGTGCTTCATGTGAGAGAGCTAGCCCTGCTCTCGCAAAGAGAACAGCTGCTCAGCCGCAATTTATTGTCTCCCAGGCCGACCAATTCCACATTCAAGGCCCAGTGTTATACAGCGACTTTTGAGCTCTCACAGAACTGACAAGCCGCATTTTCCAAGGTTGGATTTCTGTAATTCACCAATTCGGCAGCTGTGTAGAAAGGAAATTCAGAACACTTCAGAACATGTTCTTGTGCTTTACAGTCAGTAGCTATACTTCAAATGCAAACAAGTAAATACGGACACACACACACACAAATTTTTTCCTGTCTGAAAGAATGGATGTCAGACAAAACATATACATTTTAAATGTTTTGCAAATTCATATTAATATTTTTTTATTAAATGTGCTTCATATTTCAATCTGTATATAGCCAGCAGTTTTAAATCTGTGCAAAATATTTGCCAGGTCAAACTAACAAAATATGATCTTGCTAGAATATTTTAATTGTGTAAATATTTGTGCTTATAATTATAATCTCATATTAGCATTTGTATTAGTATTTATTACTCTTACATATTGTATTATTTTTATTGAAAATAAAATAATAAAATTGATCGAAAAGTATTACTATGCATATATAATAACAAAGAAATCATGATGTACTTTATGTACCACCTACATTTGTGCTGTTTACTTGCATAATATTAATGTCATCAATTATAGAGAGCATTTTCAAAACTCAGGTTAAACTCTAAATGGCTAAATGGTGTTTTGCCAAGGTACAAAATAAAGTACCTGTCTGAACAACATGCTGTTATCAAGAGTCTATTGATATTCTTGGGTCACAGACATCAGGAAGTCATGGCATGCAAAGGATATGCCACCAAATGTTAAATATGATGACTTTATTTAAGTTTATGTAAATTTGTCCAATTACATTTGGTGCCCTAAAATGGGGGGACTATGTGTAAAAATGGCTACAATTGCTACACGGTTCACCCGATATGGATGTAAAAACCCTCAAATTAAAGTCTGCACCTTATCCTCATAGTCACTGTTCCGTTTCAAATCCAATGTGCTGCAGTACAGAGCCAAAACAACAACAAAAAATGATCACTGCCCTAACACTTTTGGAGTGCACTGTATGTGCATAGATTACATCTGAATTAACAATGAGCGATGTGGAGTTTCAAATTAATTTTAACATGGGTGCGCATCGGTTAGCTATAGCAGCACAGGTTGAACCAATCCAGATGACACAAGGGTCCTTTGATTTTTTCAAGAATTAAAGACTGTCCAGAAGCACAACTGATAAAATAAGTGAAATAATCTTTACAGTGAAATGCACCAAATGACTGGTCACCAAAATGCCCTCCCCTAACGTTTTTTGAACTTGTATGACCTTTGCTTTTTGAGAGCTTTTTAGTTTTTAAACTTGTTAAAGCTTATTTGGTATTCTGACATTCTTAATAAGGACAAAATGCCTAGGAAATAGTAACATGATGATCACATCCATAAATGTGCCCATTTATACGGCTAACTAGGCTGTGCTTCAAGCGACTGTGTTGAGCTTGGCCTAAAGAGCACCGTTCTGAGAACAGATTGCTTCTTATTCCATGAAGGAAACATTAAATGGAGCCAATTAAATAAAATCAAAGCATTTTAGTGTTCTACATTAAAAGCCTTTATTAAATCTGCGTACCGACAGGAGTTGTGAAACATGGCAGGTTTTATGAGGTAACAAAGATTTGTTTTTAGAACAGGCTCACACAATGGCTATATGACAGCAGCGCAAATTATTCAGTGACAGGAAAAAACAAAATGTAATGAAAATACACATATGATAACGTACCAAGGCAGAGAAGATGAAGAAAATCTAATATAAATTGGGAAATTATTTGCACGAGAGGAATCTTTCACAACACTGCAGCGCTAAATAGTTACAAATGAGCCACTGTAACAGTGTCAGAATGGCTTGCACTTACATCCCAGCAAAAAACAAAAACAACTGTGGCTATCGAGGCAACCCACTGGGAACAGAATATTACACAGAATAAAAAATGTTTTGGGTGAGGCCGAAGAAAAAATCGAATCAACAACATGATTAACTATGGCTATCTTTTACGCCGTTTACAGCTTCAGGTCCCTGAGACCGTTTCACACTGGACCCACAAAACGAAAAGACCAGTTAGCTGCCTGGCTGCATGTATTAAATCATGCATAGTGCTTGTAGGTCTATATATAAATATTTATGTATAAATAACATTTTTAATAGATCAGGTGATGTAGATTATTACCCAAGGCAGGCTGACTTTCATAAACACCCTTAATTATCCAGTGCACAGTCCCCATATTTATATTTAAACATTGAAGTCAACACTCTCAGAAAAAAGGTACGAAAAGTAGCCTACCTTAAAAGGTACAAACGCTTGTCACTGGGGCGGTACCTTATAGGTACATATAATTGTACCCCTAGCCAGCAATACATAAATAATCTTCTGCTTTAAAAGGTACTTATTAGTACCCAAATAGAACATTATTGTACTTTCAGGGTAAATTTGGGAAATTTGTTCCATAAAGAAGAAAAATGTGCCTCTATTGTAGCTTTATCTCTGACAGTGAGTATGGCAATGTGCACCTGCTCCATCACAATGCTGGTACTGATTTGAACACACCTGTTTGGATTCATGCTCAATAATTGTGCATTTTCATTAATAACTGCATTTGGATACTTGAAATTAGTCCTCACAGGTTTGCCATAGACAAGAAAACTATTTACTGTACAAGCTTTTAAACGCGCAGAGAACACACCCATTTATCTTTGAACTGAACCCCCAAAGAGCCAGACTCTGTATTGCTAATGATTAGCAAAGGATATAATTTGTATTGGTAAAAAAAGTAGATATGCGCACATCCAAATAATACCAGATAAAAACAACCACATGCCGAGCTTGTTAAACACAAGTAATCAGTAGAATTTGATTTGAGATCTTTCCAATGATTGAGGATGTAATAGCAATGAGAAGTAAGGGGAATTTGCTGGGTTTTGTCACAGAAGCAGTGCTTCATTTGTGCCGGATCTTGCCGGAACACGATCCAGGACCTCTCAATTTTGGACTGTTTGCGTTCCGGGTACTATTTTTGTGGATCCGGCAACTGTCGAAGGGGAAGGGAAAAAAAATAAAAAATAAAACTCCATGCATCCATGGTAGCTAGCAGTGCCCCCTGGTCCGCAATTGATAACCACCCCCCCCCCCCCCCCCCCCTCCAACCCCCCCCACCCCAACCTCCTCTGCTGTGGGACTCACAATGTGAGTACGACAGTGTTGATGGTGTGTGGGGTCTTGGATGAGCCCATATTTATGTAAGACAGGCCTATGCAATCACAAAAAACAGACATATTTCAGCTGTATATTACAACCTACAATCTTTAAACATAAATTTTACTCGACTGTGGCAAGATAAATACTTGGCCTACCTAAAATGTTGTACTGTTATTGTAAATTTGTGCTTTTGAGTTCAATGTAGGTTGATGCAGGCTGACACAGGCTAATGTAGGATGAGGACACTTTCATACCTAATCCGTAATTCTCGACTGGTTGTCAGTTCGGATAAGGTTCAAAGTTTTGACCCTGGCCTACACTGCAGCCAATAGGACAGGCCCCACCTACCTGCAGGACTTAATCCAGCACTATGTTCCTGCTCGACCACTTCGCTCTTCTACAGCAGGGCGACTCGCACTCCCCCCCCCCCCCCATGTCAACGGTTCTCGCTCGTTTCCACCCTAGCTCCTCAGTGGTGGAACAAACTCCTCATTCCCCTACGTTCTACTCCAACCCTGCCTGTGTTCCGTAGTGGCCTGAAGACGCACCTCTTCAGAATCCACCTGGACTGCTACACCTATCTAGGACCTCTCATGATACTTGTTCCCTGTGTTTTCTTGTCTAACTGTTTGTTATAGTTTATAATAGTATTTAGAATAGAATTGTAGTAGAGCTGATTTACCCACAGCTTACTGTGTACTACATTCAACGTTCATTACTAGGGATAGCTGCTACGTTATGGGAAGGATGTGCTTTGTCTTGTCTGTTCTGTAGTTACTTCGATGACATTTCTGTATGCACTGATTGTATGTCGTTTTGGATAAAAGCATCTATTAAATGACTGTAATGTGATGAATATAATTTTAGTTTGAAAGCTTTTTGTGATCTTATTACACATAGAAAATTTGACATTTTTATTATCATTATTTTTAGGCGGCGACAATTCCTGTAATTTATACCTGGCAGAGCTACTGCTGCTTTCCAGGCGGCATTTTTGGCATTTACGTCTCAATAACAGTTTACGATAATATCGTCCAAGCACCGATAGCTGGAGACCTTGCATATTATTTTCTCCTCCATGTTTTCAAACAGCTCTGGATTTGCCTACCGAGAATGCGCCGTTGATTTCCAAGCCTGGCTCCGTCATGAGCAGAGACCGAATGCGCAAAAAAATTAGCATTCATTTGTGCTATGGCAAAGCAAAATAAATGCAATGACGGATTAGGTGTTTTTTATTTTTTTATTTGAAGGATTAGGTGTGATCGTGGCCTAATGCAGGCTGACGCAGGCTGATATAGGATAATGCAGACTGATCAGGCTAATACAGGCTGATGGAGTCTAATGCAGGCTGATACATGTTAATGCAGGCTGATGCAGGCTAATGCAGGCTGATGCAGTCTAATGCAGGCTGATGCATGTTAATGCAGGCTGATTCAGGCTAATGCAGGCTGATACATGCTAATGCAGGCTGATGCAGTCTAATGCAGGCTGATGCATGTTAATGCAGGCTGATTCAGGCTAATGCAGGCTGATACATGCTAATGCAGGCTGATTCAGGGTAATGCAGGCTGATACAGTCTAATGCAGGCTGATACATGTTAATGCAGGCTGATGCAGTCTAATGCAGGCTGATACATGTTAATGCAGGCTAATGCAGGCTGATTCAAGCTAATGCAGGCCAGTTGCCTCCCAGCTCTAGCAGTTATTTCACTAGTTGTTGTATTAATGAACAAGGCCAGTGGGGCTGATGATGAAGGCATCTTAGAGAGACAGAATACAGAATGATAAACTGGGAGCCCAGAGGAGAGAGTAGCTTGTTATCACTCAGACACAAGTGCACAACAGGGCCTCTCCCACCAAATTCCCTGTGCAGGACTTTATTTGTACTTGTTCTAAATGTCTGCCCACATTAAAATGATCCAGTTGCGTTTATTTTACACCAAAGACACCTTCTGTTTCATATAATGCTGCTTTTTATCGATGCATGGTAAAGTGTTTAATTGCCTTTAAATTTAGCGGGGAGGACAGAAACAGTTTATCTGGACACTTTTAAGTTATTCAGTCAAGCAAATTAAGTCCACAGCAGCTGCGCATTGTCCTAAACTAAAGGCATGTGACCCCAATGCTACAGCCTGCAGTTACCCCCACACTGCCAGGACAGGCTGGAACATCGCCTGCTTAAATAACCGTACGTACATTTCACCCCACAACATCTGTTTGGACCGTGTGCAAGTTTGAGATGTATTCCCCAGCCTAATGTGACAAGCCAAACTGCCGGTGTCAGTTAAAACATTTTTACATTCTAATTAGTCCAATTATTACTATCATTTTTTAAAATTAAATACAGAATGCAGGGATAAACAAAGAAGAAACTGTCCTTCATGCAAAACAGAACAAATTATTATGATTATAGGGATTATGCAGGCTTTCTTCACATACACTTGAAATGAATGGTATTGAAGGCATATCCTTAATCTTAACCTTTTAAACTGCAATGGAAATTAAATTTTCAATTGTCACTTGAAGATGATGAGTTTATGCCTTGTGAACTGAACTAACCAAGAGAGATCAACTATGTACCCACCCTATAAATATGAAAAACATCGGGTTTTACGGAGGGCAGATAACATTAAATCCCTACCTTTAAATTAAATTCATCACCAGCATATCCTTAGAAATGATTTTGGGGGCTGCTCGGAGCGTGGCTGCATCAGAATACAGATAACGGCTCTCCTCCAGCGACTGCAAAGTCTACAGTCTGCATATTTTCATTTTAACACAGAGAGTCAGGATTAACAGAGAGAGTCAGGATGAACACACAGTCAGGATTAAGACACACAGTCAGGATTAACACAGAGAGTCAGGATTAACACACAGAGTCAAGATTAACACACAGGGCTCTATCTTGACGATCTTAGCGCTTGGTCTAAACGCATGGTGCTAGTGCATTTAGGGCGTGTCCAAGTCCACTTTTTCTAGTTAGACGGCATGTTTTTTTAGCGCTAAGTACGGCGCAAGGTGTAAATGGGCCTAGTCTCTTCATTCATTATAGGTGTGTCTAGGGCGTAACATGCAATAAACCAATCAAAATGTTATATTCCTATCCCTTTAAAAGCCTGCTTTTCCACTTTGGCGGAGTGCTTATATGAGGGCGAAAGAGACATGCTCGTGCATGTGTAGTGTGCGCAATGAATAGGCTATATGGATCAATAGTATGATCAATATTCTTCCAACTAGCCATTGTGATGCGTTTTGATATTCACAATAATTATCTTTAACATTAGGGTTTTAACACCGCCACAGTTCTCGGTAATTCCCAACAGTGCTGTTATTTTAGAAAATATATGCGGTTAACAATGTGACCAACCTGCGCTAGTTTAATGCTTTAAAACAAGTCCACTTTCCCAGGAAGACCGTGAAAAGTGTGATTTACAGCAGGGAAAACAGACCTGCTCCTGCATTAAGTTAAAGCACACATGCAGAGAATGGCATTAAAATTTAATGAATTGTGTAATGTGCTGCAAATTTGTTTTCGTTTCTAATTAGACTCGTTATTTTTATATAGTTATTTTAAAAATGGTCTTCTCTTTAAAAATATGAAAGATGAAGAATAGGTTTAAAATTCAGTTAAAATGGTGAAATTTAAATTAATTTAAGTTTTTTAACCATAGGCTATCGAAAAAACCTTATGCACAGAAAATCCCGGGGATTGTAGCCGAGGTTATTTGAAAAACAATAAATGCAATATTCACTGGACGAGGTTTTGATGGATAGCTATTGTCCCGTAAAAGAAGATTGTCCACCCGGAAGATTACAGGTACTATTGGCAAATGTAAGCATAAATCATAGCTTGATCAAGGATAATTGCGAATAGTCTACAACATGTAACCTTACACGTAGCCTACCATCGCACATCACCTAGATGTTTATATGGAGTGGGCTGAAAGCAATTTAATGCGGCATTCCCCTTCTCTGAGGGACAGGTATGTGGTCTTTGGCCTATGGACCCTTTCATTATTATAAATTTTTTGATATAGCCTACACAATAATATTTCACATTGTGATCTTGATATTTTTAGTCATGCTTGTGCGTGCCCCTGTGTGTAACAGACAGCAGGGCATATGGGCGTTGTGCACATGCCTATGTAGACATTAAAATAACATGTAAACAACCAGGTGCAAGATCACCTGGTATTTAAACACCGTGAGTGCTGAGCGCTATAATGACTCCTGCGCCGGGTGTAAGATAGCAAACTTGCATTTGGGTTAGCGCTGCTTAGCGCCGGGTGTAAAATAGGGCCCACAGAGTCAAGATTAACACACAGAGTGTCAGGATTAACACACAAAGTCGGTATTAACACACAGATTCAGTATTAACACACATAGTCAGTATTAACACAGAGAGTCAGTATTAACAAAGAGTCAGTATTAACACACAGAGTCAGTATTAACACACAGAGTCAGGATTAACACAAAGAGTCAATATTAACACACAGAGTCAGGATTAACACAGAGAGTCAGTATTAACACACAGAGTCAGTATTAACAAAGAGTCAGTATTAACACAAAGTCTGTATTAACACACAGAGTCATTATTAACACACAAAGTCAGTATTAACACACAGAGTCAGGATTAACACACAGAATCAGGATTAACACACAGTCATTATTAACACACAGTCATTATTAACACACAGAGTCAGGATTAACACACATAGTCAGTATTAACACACAGTCAGGATTAACACACAGAATCAGGATTAACACACAGTCATTATTAACACACATAGTCAGTATTAACACACAGAGTCAATATTAACACACAGAGTCATTATTAACACACATAATCAGTATTAACACACAGAGTCAGTATTAACACACAGAGTCAGTATTAACACACAGAGTCAATATTAACACACATAGTCAGTATTAACATACAGAGTCATTATTAACACACAGAGTCAGTATTAACACACAGAGTCATTATTAACACACATAGTCAGTATTAACACACAGAGTCAGTATTAACACACAGAGTCAATATTAACACACATAGTCAGTATTATCATACAGAGTCATTATTAACATATAGAGTCATTATTAACACAGAGTCAGGATTAACACACAGAGTCAATATTAACACACATAGTCAGTATTAACATACAGAGTCATTATTAACATATAGAGTCATTATTAACACACAGAGTCATTATTAACACACAGAGACTCACAATTAACAGAGAGAGTCAGGATTAACATGGGTTGTTTTGTTGCACAATTCTGGACATATTGTGTGACTCTGACAGGTAGGCTATGTACTGTATGTGTTTCGGATGATGATGCTCTGACTCGTATGCACTGTATGTGTTTGTGATGGTGATGCTCTGACTCGTATGTAATGTATGTGTTTATGATGGTGATGCTCTGACTCGTATGTACTGTATGTGTTTGTGATGGTGATGCTCTGACTCGTATGTAGTGTATGTGTTTATGATGATGATGCTCTGACTCGTATGTACTGTATGTGTTTGTGATGGTGATGCTCTGACTCGTATGTAGTGTATGTGTTTGTGATGGTGATGCTCTGACTCGTATGTACTGTATGTGTTTGTGATGGTGATGCTCTGACTCGTATGTACTGTATGTGTTTGGGATGGTGATGCTCTGACTCGTATGTACTGTATGTGTTTGGGATGGTGATGCTCTGACTCGTATGTACTGTATGTGTTTGTGATGGTGATGCTCTGACTCGTATGTAGTGTATGTGTTTGTGATGGTGATGCTCTGACTCGTATGTACTGTATGTGTTTGTGATGGTGATGCTCTGACTCGTATGTACTGTATGTGTTTGGGATGGTGATGCTCTGACTCGTATGTACTGTATGTGTTTGTGATGGTGATGCTTGGCATACCCTTTCATCATGTTATTTCCTCTCTTCACTCTCTCTTCACAAACTCAACTGCAGTTATTTATTTGTGATGTTTTAAATAAATATATAGGAGATGGAAAAAGAAAAGTCAGTGTTTATTTTATATGAAATTTTTAAAATCTTTTTTGCTAGTATGATATTTCTAGAACTCAAGCAATGTTTTGAATGCTCTGTGATGGGTGATGTGTGAGTGCTCACACATTTTGGTATGCATCCGCACCTCTAATTTCAGGTAATGTGTTTTTGGTAATGCATCATAATATGGTGATGTGTATAAAGCAATTTTTGCTTTGTCCATTTGTAGAGTCAAAGTGAATAGATTTTTATTTACACAGGAAAATGGATATGGGGTTAAATTAAGAAGTAAATCGAAGTACCATTAGCACCCCAGAAATATGCATGTTATAGACACAGCCAAAGCAAACTATAAAATGCCTGAAACATCAAACAATTTAACACCCCAAATTAAGTAATAAAATATCCAAATTTGTATGTTTAATCATTACTCTCTAAAATGCTGCACTAACTTTCTGCCTACAGCACTAAATTCACTGTACCCAAGTTAGAACCGTTGGTATCCAGCCAGGCATTACAGAAGTGTGGAAAAAAAATGAGGTAGATGAACTCACAGTTTTGTGTGTGTGTGTGTGTGTGTTCACACCAGCACACGTGGTGTATTAGAGAGCAAAACTTATGTGTTACAAAGGAAGTATGAACCAGACTTTAGCATGGGGTGCTAACGTGACCTTGGAAATGACGTGTATTGAAGGCTACTGAAATTAGCTACGTCTAGCTAATTCCATACAGGCCCCTGTCCATTTGCAGGCACAAGATATACAGTGGGGGAAATAAGTATTCGAAACATCAACCATTTTTTTATTAAAGATATTTCCAATGCAGCTATTCACATTAAATCTTGACCAGACATTGGTATTAACTCAATAAATCTACACAACTAAAGAAATTGCACCAGTCCAATCTTTAAAAAAAAGTTATGTGCAATAAAGTGGAATGGCACAGGAAAAAAGTATTGAACACGCTAAATGAAATGTATTTAATACTTGGTGGAAAATAAATATTTTTTATATTTGGTCACATATCCTTTGCATGCCATGACTTCCTGATGTCTGTGACCCAACAACATCAAAAAACTCTTGATATCTTATTTTCCGGTACTTTTACAAGCGATACTATAATGTCCCTACATTTGAATAGATCTCTATGGGAATTGGTGGGGGACTAGATTTAGCTGTAAATTACACTGGAACAGTATGGAATACATGGTTGGCTAAATGGCTCTAAGGCATCAACGGTCTGATGTATCAAACAAGCCTTTAACCATCACTCTGCTGCCAGAAATACAGTAGATATGGATGGATCGCTTTAGGGCAGGGGTGGCCAATTCCAGGCCTCGCGGGCCGGTGTGTATGCAGGTTTTTGCTGCCGCCAGTTAACAATTATTTAATTAGCCCAATCGTTTACACGATCTGATATTTTAATCTACATATCCGCGATATGAAAAGCAGCTGATGAATGTTCTTGTGCCGGTATGCGTCAATGCGTGTATTGTAGCATTTTATCGTTCTGTAATTTACAAGTGAATCGGTGATTGTGTGTATGACTAATTCGCTGATTGAACCGTGGTAACTGGTGGCAGTAAAAACCTGCATACACACCGGCCCGCGAGGCCTGGAATTGGCCACCCCTGCTTTAGGGGTTGTTTTTACTGACAAATTTTCCTATTGAACTTTATGAAAAAATAAGTCAGGTGAAGAAACCCTTCATGTTATCCATCCATTTTCGATAGCTTTGCAAGAACTTGTTAACTCAGAGTTAGTGACCGTTCGTTGTGGATACATAACCCGAGAGAGAGAGATTCTCTCTGTATGTTTTTTCTTGGCTCTGTAGGCCTAATCTCTCCCTTTCCCCAAAGGGGATGGTGGGCAGGAGACAAGAGTCCAAGTTAAGAGAGTTCAGAGTTCAGATGTAAGAGTAGTAAGAGTTCAGAGGAAAGTGATAAGAAACAGAAATTTCTGAGGTTTTATAGGAGAGGAAGTGACATACTGTACCCAGTCCTATTGGTCAAGTCTTTTGGAATTTGCATGAATGTCATGCATGTTGGTTCCAAAAATGGAAGGGCACTACTGTGTTAATCACAATTGTAAAGCTGTCACCATTCAATCTCTGATTGGTATCACAAACTCAGTCAATGATACCAGTCAGTAAGTATCTTTATCTTTTTATAACTTTTGGAGGCTAACCTAAATTGCACCACTGAGCACAGCTAGCATAGGTACAGACTTGTGTGTTATGGAGACTCAAGAGACTATTCCCCAAACCAGCAGCAGCCATGATGCCCACCCCAGTTATCTTCGCTAAATTCCCAGCTTGCTTTTTCTAAACCCACCTGCTGTTTATTATACTGCCACACATAAAACATATTTATACAAATTACTAGGAAGGAAGCCATGGTTTCCAGTTGTGAAATCCGACACAAGGCTACAGCAGTACTGTTGCAATGATATGCATACTTCCATCTCAATAGACTTTACTGTCATGGATCTGACCTTGTTTCCCTTATCTCTACGTCGCCTTATTCGTTTTATCGTTTACTGGTAGTCCATCGGATTTTCCTGTGTTCCGTCACGGGTTTTTGCTTCTCCTGGTCATTAGTGAGTTCACCTGGTAGATATTTCCGCTCACTACTTATACCCCGCTTCCGGTCTCGCTCGTCGCTTCTATGTTATTTCCTCTTAACATTCGAGCCGGTAAAAAGGTATAGAGAGTAATTAGTAAGCTAGTTTAAAAACTAAAGGGTTTAGAAAGTAGGGTTATAGAAAGAAAGGAAGGTTCTTTTAGCGCTCAGTTCTGAGCAGAGGTTCTCGTTTTTCTTTCGTTATTACTCTAACTTACGAGTGCTCTTCCCCAGGAGAAGTTTGGGTTGTTGAGCCTCGGTTTTCCTTAGTTTTCACTCCTATAACGGGAGTAAGATAAGCGTGTCTGCTTATCTCCTTTTATTTACCGTTTCTACCGACTAGCGCTCTAACTGCGCTGACTCCAGTTATAGGGGTCTTATAGTTTTGGTTTTCATTGTTTGTTCGCTCCTACAAACGGAGTTAGATAAGCGTTAGTGCTTATTCCTTTGTTTTGCTCGTTTAGCGAGCTCCTCGTTTATATTACGAGGGTTATTCTTTCTTTTCTAGTTGTTTCTCCACTACGGATTATTGTCCGTTTTAGTGGTGTTCTTACGAACACTTTCAGACTGGTCAACTACTAGCATTTGGATCTCTAATATTCCCATCTCTGTTTTCTGACAGAGATCCCTCATAGAACATGGAAGCCACAGGGGAGTTTCCAGCAGTAGTTGCCAATCTCAAAGTGATCATTTCCGCTCAGGAGGTAGCCCTGACGGACCAGAGAGAGAGTATTCGGGTCTTGCAACACTCACAGCAAGCGTTACACGAGCAGATGCAGTTACAAGCTGTAGCGTTACGAGATCTGGCAGACGGTATCCGTACTCTCTCCCTCAGGTCCGATTCTCTCCCAGTTGCAGAAGCACCTATACAGGTTATTCCTCCAACAGTTACACCTGACGTAAGGGAGCCAAGACTCCAACTCCCCTTACGGTATAGTGGAGAATCCGGCAGATGTCAGGGGTTTTTGACACAGTGTCTAATTTTTTTTAAAATACAACCCTCGCGGTTTCAGGCACAAGAGTCCAGAGTAGCCTTCATTCTCTCTCTCTTGACCGGTAATGCGCTCGCATGGGCCGACCCACTTATTAGAGCAAATTCTATTATTGTTAGCAATACGGAGCGGCTTATGGCGGAGATGGTGTCAGTGTTCGACCAAGACGTTTCTGGCAAAGAAGCGGCCATGCGTCTTACCCGTCTTCGTCAGGGCACTGACACCGTAGCCACATTTGCGATTACTTTTCGTGCCCTTGCGGGAGTAACAGGTTGGGCCGATGAGCCCCTATGTGCTCTGTTCCTTAATGCGTTATCGGAGAACATAAAGGACGCCATTGCGGGTATCGAACCACCCGCTACATTCGGTGCTCTTGTGTCTACGGCCATTCGGTTAGATAACCGGTTTAGAGAGAGAGAGAAGGAGAGGACTCATAAGGGTTTTAAACAGCACCCACCTCGTTACTCTTCCTCTCACACGCCAGCACCGGTTCACAGTCCCTTTGTTGCTCCCATTGAACAGGAGGAGTCCATGCAGGTCGATAGCTTTTCCATGCGCGAGAAAGGGGATGCCAAGTCCCGTGAATGGCGGTGTAGCTATTGTAAGAGGAAGGGCCATTTAAGGGAACACTGTCCCAAACTTGTGGGAAAAGATTAGTCCCGCTAGCGGAACCGAGTCGTGTAGCGGGACTAGAATTAAATTACCCTCGGACCTTCCTGTCAGTTTATTTGCGCTGGAACCACCGCCAGATTTCCTGCAAAGCGTTCATTGACTCAGGGGCAGTTGAATGCCTCGTTGACTCCAACTGGGTTAAAGCCCATAAAATTCCCACCCACCCTCTATCTCTCCCTCGACTAGTCACGGCTCTGGATGGCCGTCCCCTAGGTACTGGCACGATCTCCCGGGTTACCGCCGCGATACGCATGCGCGTTCCGTTTTGTAAACATACGGAGGAGATTCAGTTTTTTTTAGTGGAATCCCCAGTTTATCCACTGGTTTTGGGTCATTCCTGGCTCACTCGCCATAACCCACACATTAATTGGGGGGGGGCGAGACCCGTTATTCAAAAATGGAGTCCCAGATGCAAACGCCACTGTCATGTCGCCAGTCAGTTTTTGTTGAGAGAAGGGGGTGAGGATTATGCTCAGTCTGACTCAGATAGTGAGGAGAATTGCGTTAATAACCAGCAATCCTCTCATGTCCTCTCCGAGAATGGAGAGGAGAGTCTGGACTGGGATTATTCTGCGGAACTACCTCCTGCGTGGCAGGAGAGGACGTCCGAGTCAGATATTGATTGGGAGATTCATTCTGTCTCGGACACTGAGGAGGTTGAAGTAGGAGGAACACTCGAATTCCAGCTGCCCGCTAATGTTCCTAAACAGTACGCCGATCTGGCGGAGACGTTTAGCAAACAACGTTCCACTTCATTACCACCTCACAGACCGTATGACTGTGCTATTGAGCTATACCCAGGCACTACCCCCTCTAGAGGGTCTCTTTATTCGTTGTCCATCCCTGAGAGCGCAGCCATGCACAAATATATTGAGGAAGCTCTGGTTAATGGGTTTATTAGACCTTCTACCTCGCCTGCAGGGGCGGGTTTTTTTTTTGTTAAAAAAAAAGACGGAGGTCTCAGACCCTGTATTGATTACAGGCCCTTAAATGATATAACAGTTAAGAACAGATACCCCCTTCCTCTTATGAACTCCGCTTTCGAGCGCCTTCAGGGGGCGTCTATTTTTACGAAACTGGATCTACGGAACGCCTATAACCTCATTCGTATTCGCGAAGGCGACGAATGGAAGACCGCTTTTAACACGCACAGCGGTCACTACGAATATCGCGTCATGCCGTTCGGGCTCACTAGCGCCCCCTCTGTGTTCCAGGCGTTGATTAACGATGTGCTGAGGGAAATGCTGGAGAAATTCGTCTTCGTCTATCTTGACGATATTTTAATATTTTCGCCCGATTTTTGCACACATGTCGGTCACGTTCGTCAGGTGCTTACTGCACTTCTCAAAGCCCAATTATTTGTTAAGGCAGAAAAGTGCGTCTTTCACACGGGTTCTGTTTCATTTTTGGGTTTCATTATTAAGGAGGGTAAGGTACAGATGGATCCAGAGAAGGTTTCCGCTGTAAAGAACTGGCCCACGCCGTCTTCCGTAAAACAGGTACAACGTTTTTTAGGTTTTGCGAATTTTTATCAGCGATTTATTCGAAATTTTAGTGCGGTAGCAGCGCCCATTACTGCGCTCACTAAGAAGAACCTTGGCAGCCAGTTCCAATGGAATTCGAAGGCAGCTTCAGCATTTTCGGAATTAAAGAGAAGGTTCACTTCCGAACCCATCTTGGTTACTCCCAACCCCTCCCTGCCCTTTGTGGTAGAGGTAGACGCCTCCGAGCTAGGCGCCGGTGCCATTCTTTCCCAATGTTCGCCACTTGACCACAAGATGCACCCCTGCGCTTATTTCTCTCGCGCCCTAACATCGGCAGAGAGGAATTATGACGTAGGGGATCGAGAATTGCTTGCGGTCAAGTTGGCGTTGGAAGAATGGCGCCATTGGCTTGAAGGAGCGGAACATCCATTCACTGTCTGGACGGATCATAAGAATCTTGAATACGTTCAGCTGGCTAAGAGGCGTAATTCACGACAAGCTAGGTGGGCGTTATTCTTTCTAAGATTTAATTTTATTATCACGTATCGCCCCGGGTCTAAAAACGTCAAACCTGACGCTCTCTCGCGGATTTACGACCGTTCTGAGACAGACTCAGTTCCTGAGCCTATTATCGCCACTGACCTCATTGTTGCCCCGGTTATTTGGGAAGTTGAGGCAGCGGTGCAGAAAGCCTTGCGCTCAGACCCAGGTCCAGGTGGGGCACCGGCAAACTGTCTTTTCGTGCCTCCTCGTCTTAGGTCGCGGGTCCTCCAATGGGGCCACGCCTCCCAACTCACCGGGCACCCAGGGGTTCATCGAACTAGGGACTTCTTATCCCGGCGTTTCTGGTGGCCTAGTCTGGAGAGAGACGTACGCTCATTTGTCGCGGCTTGTCCGGTTTGCGCTCGCAGCAAGGCCTCTCACCTTCCCCCCTCGGGTTTTCTTCGCCCCCTACCTATTCCCACCCGTCCCTGGAGTCATATTTCCCTGGACTTCATCACGGGGTTGCCGTTATCTTCAGGCAACACTACCATTTTAGTGGTGGTCGACCGTTTTTCCAAAGCGGCCCATTTTATTGCGCTGTCCAAGCTGCCATCGGCACCTGAGACAGCGCAACTTATGATTGACCACGTGTTTCGTCCACATGGCCTTCCGTCGGATGTGGTGTCCGATCGCGGTCCTCAATTCGCCGCCAAGTTTTGGCGGGCGTTTTGCTCTCTGCTGGGGGCTTCGGTTAGTTTATCTTCCGGGTTCCACCCGGAGACTAACGGCCAGACAGAGCGTACTAATCAGACGCTAGAGAATACTCTTCGCTGCCTTGCCGCATCCAAGCCTACCTCCTGGAGCCGTCACCTCGCCTGGGCTGAGTACACTCATAACACGCTGCGTAACGCCTCCACCGGCCTCTCCCCCTTCGAGGCTCAGTTGGGTTACCAACCACCTCTTTTTCCTGAGCTTGAGAAGGAGGTGGAGGTACCCTCTGTAGGATCTTTCGTTCGGCGGTGTCGGTCGGTTTGGAGACAAGTGCGGTCGTCTCTTATACGGGCTTCGGCTAAACAAAAAGTTGCGGCTGATAGGCATCGTCGAGCTGCACCATCCTATAGAGTGGGACAACGGGTTTGGCTTACTACTCGGGACCTTCCCTTGCGGGTCGAGTCCCGCAAACTCGCTCCTCGTTTTGTGGGCCCCTTCAAGATTATTAAAAGAATCAACCCAGTCACGTTTCGATTGCAACTTCCGCGCTCAATGCGCATTCACCCCACGTTTCACGTCTCCCGTCTGAAACCGGTACTCGTAAGCCCCCTCGCCCCGGTTGAGAGACCACCTCCGCCTCCTCGACTCATAGAAGGGGGTCCGGCTTATACCGTTCGCCGCATTGTGGCCGAGAGACGTGTAGGTAGAGGTTGGCAGTTTCTTGTTGACTGGGAAGGTTATGGTCCGGAGGAACGTTGCTGGGTTCCATCGAGAAACATCCTGGACCCGCAGTTAATCACCGACTTCCGCAGAGATAAGGTTGTGGAAACGTCCGGTGCCGTTCCTTAGAGGGGGGGTCCTGTCATGGATCTGACCTTGTTTCCCTTATCTCTACGTCGCCTTATTCGTTTTATCGTTTACTGGTAGTCCATCGGATTTTCATGTGTTCCGTCACGGGTTTTTGCTTCTCCTGGTCATTAGTGAGTTCACCTGGTAGATATTTCCGCTCACTACTTATACCCCGCTTCCGGTCTTGCTCGTCGCTTCTATGTTATTTCCTCTTAACATTCGAGCCGGTAAAAAGGTATAGAGAGTAATTAGTAAGCTAGTTTAAAAACTAAAGGGTTTAGAAAGTAGGGTTAAAGAAAGAAAGGAAGGTTCTTTTAGCGCTCAGTTCTGAGCAGAGGTTCTCGTTTTTCTTTCGTTATTACTCTAACTTACGAGTGCTCTTCCCCAGGAGAAGTTTGGGTTGTTGAGCCTCGGTTTTCCTTAGTTTTCACTCCTATAACGGGAGTAAGATAAGCGTGTCTGCTTATCTCCTTTTATTTACCGTTTCTACCGACTAGCGCTCTAACTGCGCTGACTCCAGTTATAGGGGTCTTGTAGTTTTGGTTTTCATTGTTTGTTCGCTCCTACAAACGGAGTTAGATAAGCGTTAGTGCTTATTCCTTTGTTTTGCTCGTTTAGCGAGCTCCTCGTTTATATTACGAGGGTTATTCTTTCTTTTCTAGTTGTTTCTCCACTACGGATTATTGTCCGTTTTAGTGGTGTTCTTACGAACACTTTCAGACTGGTCAACTACTAGCATTTGGATCTCTAATATTCCCATCTCTGTTTTCTGACAGAGATCCCTCATATTTACGACTCATTTATTGAAAGGAATTAATTTTGACTATTACCAATGTATTTTAATGGCATACAGTGCAGTTCTTCATAATGTATCAAGCTATGGTGTAACTTGTTTTTAAAGATATCTCAGCTAATATAAAATAATTACTTTAGGGAATAAATGACACATTAACAACAAATTTTATAGACAATGCAGTCCATATGTATTTGGACACTGACACAATTATTGTTATTTTAGCTTTGTACTCCTGTACATTGGATTTGAAATTAAACAAAGAATATGAGGTTAGTGCAGACTGCCAGCTTTACTTAAAGGCTATTTACTTCCATATTGGCTGAACCATGCAGGAATTACAGACCTTTTTACACAGTGTCCCCCCATTTTAAAGGACAAAATGTCATTGGACAAATGAACATAATCTGAAATAACTTTGTCATATTTAGTACTTAATCCTTTACATTCGATGACTGCCTGTCTGCGACCCATAGACATCACCCGATGCTGAGTATCTTCCCTGGAGATGCTCAGCCAGGCCTGTAGTGCAGCCATCTTCAGCTCCTGTTTGTTTCTTGTCTTCAGCAAGTGAAACGCATGTTCAATTGGATTCAGGTCAGGTGATTCACTTGACCAATGAAGAACATTCCACCTTTTGGCCTTGAAAAACTCCCTGGTTGCTTTAGTAGTGGGTTTGGGGTCATAGGTTGTTTGCTATTTCTGAGCCCACCAGTGCATTATTAAAAACATATCAACCAGTTGAGATAATAAGAGATAATAAATTGTACGTACGAGATAATATCTCTTACGTAGAACATATTATCTCGTACGTACGAGATAAACTTTTTTTTCACCTTGCCTTTCAGGGCTTCCGTATTAACCTCATATTCCTTGTTTCATTTCAAATGCACTGTGCTGGAGTATAGAGAGAAAAACAACAAAAATTGTATCACTGTCCAAATACTTACGAGCTGTACTTTAGTGACCATTGTAATCATTTATATGACCGTTAATTTAAATTATATATAGGCCCCCTGCAAATACTAACAGGAGAAAGTCATTACTAAAACATACGTGCACCCTGAGGAATGAATCTGAATTAATTACTGTGCTGACCATAATTTGAGCGTGTATATTTATTCTCCATAGTTTATAACGTTCAAGCACTCCGTTCTCATGTACATTTCAAGGAACAAAGCTGCATATAAACTGCTTGATCAGCAGATTGGTGCCTTTAGGGAGGGTTCAGGACTAATGGGGGATAAGTAAAACCAGTGCTGGCTCCTGCAGGGAGGAGAGTGAGGTCGCCACCCATCAAACACATCGACAAGTACGACTTTGACCGAAACTGCAAATATAATCCTCTTCGAGGGTGTGTGAGCAGTGTCTCATGAAAGCCCACATCGCAGCAGGGCAGGACCCTTTTCTCCCAATGCACATATTGATTTTGAATGGTTATTAACGGCCAATTTCATATTCGGCTTCCCTAAGAATTTTGCGTAAGTTGTGCGACTTTCTTGCATTCATAATATGGGCCAAAATTGACAAAAATGACACAGAAAGATTACTTATATACAAGACTGAACTTTTTGCATAGTTGGAACAAATATTTTGGCACATTATTGAAAGATACAGAAATGCGTAAGCCAGTTGTGTTGGTTATAATAATAAGTTATAACACACTGAAAATAAGCATGAGACAATATCCAGAATTCTCTACATTTCCCACAAATTATTTCAACTTGTCAGAATATATAAACATAATAAAACAAATACTGTGTTGAAACCACTGTTTATTTTAAGATACTGAATATACTGTAGGACAAATTGCATAGTCTATTCATTTCATCATCATAAAGGCAGTGCTGTTTAAACCACATGGCACGGATAAACTGCTGCATGTGGCTTCATTACTGCAGTAAACCTGGTACTGTTACCATGACAATTCAAAATCAATTCTGTGCGCAAGACTGTAAATGAAGTGTAAGTGCGGGTGACAGGGCACTAATACACTTATCCAACAGTCTAATGGGCTACAGAAGACTGAATTGATGTGTCACATCTGTAACACTATACTTGCTAACTTATTTTGCAGGATAATTTTGACAACTGATAATTGACACAACACTGACTATTAATGGTATCAAATTACTCTTCATTGTGTGTATTTTTTATAAAGGTAGAGCGTATCTAACCGGTGGCTTTCTACACTGCCTGGCCAAAAAAAAGAGTCTCCGTTGCACCCGTCATGCATAGTGCCCACTGTACAAGCCTCTGGAGGCAGTGTTATGATCTGGGGCTGCTTCAATTGGTCACGTCTAGGCTCAACAACATTATGCAGCAATACAATGAAGTCAGCTGAGTACCTGAATGTACTGAATAACCAGGTTATCCCATCAAGGGGCATATTCCAGGACGACAATGCCAAGATTCATCGAGCTCAAATTGTGAAAGAGTGGTTCAGGGAGCATGAGGAATAATATTCACGCATGAATTGGCCACCAGAGCCCTGACCTAAACTCCATTGAAAGTCTTTGGAATGTACTTGACCAGGCAGTGTATATTCATGCAATATATGGAAAATGAATGTTGTGAAATAAACTAAAATGCAGTCATACCATGTTTGAAGGTCTGGCACTGTCCATCGAGGCCCGCCTTCACTTCTGACAGCAATGTAACGGCAAAGTTTTGGATGGGCCCAAACACGGGTGATCCGGGGGAGAGGTCATTGGGCTAACCACTGCGCTAAAGATTAATTCACCTTTAGCGTATGTTCGTGTCTTTAACATCTGGTGAGAATAAAGACGACCTATTTTTGCATTTACCTGTTATGTATTTGTCCCTGTTATTTCTACCTAATCTGCACTCAATATGCTTCAGCTCAGTAAACTGCTGCTTTCCAGTCTGGCTTTTATGTTTGATTGTTTTCACCAGTGACAGAAATGGAAGACCAAGCTTAAATAAGTTCAAATGAACTTAAATAAGTTAAAATGATTCCATAAATCTTCCACACCACTGAAAAACAAGCCTCCGTCAGGATGTGATCTGGCTCTCAAGGGTCTAGTCATAAGAATGTTATTTTTCCCTCCGTGATCCATTTAAATAATGTTTAGTTGGGTGTCATGTTGTGCCAAAACCTCAGCTTGGCAGCAAATCGCTGCTTCTTTCATCAATGATAGTTTAGTGCTGAACGCCGAGAAAAATAAAGAAATGAGTTGCCTGTAGCTGGATGCGAAAGGCCGGGCCAGTGCACAGATATGCTGAGGAGAGACGCATGTCTCAGACCGCCTGCAGGTGGAGGAGAGACTAGGCAGCATTCAACGTCAGTGTGTGGTTTTAGCCCTGGTGACAGTGATCACCCTGTCCTATCATGAGCCTCCTTTATGGTTCATCTTCCATCTTGTAGAGGCAGTTTCACAAAGGGTTAAGTCAGACCACCCCTCCATCAGGAGAGAAGAACTTATAACAAATGGCACGTACTGAAATATTTAGTCTACGTAATGCGTGTGCTTAGAAATTCATGACAGCACTATGTTTTGTTGTGGTTTTGTTTTCATGATTATCTAGGGACTCCAGATAATGTAACCAAAATGTAACCAATGCTGTTTATATTTCAGTCAGATAACTCACGATTGAATTAAGCTATGTTTGATTGAAATTTAACGTGAATGCTATTGTTGGCATCAGGCTATTAGGGATGTTAATGGTTAACCGACTAACCGTTAACCGACAATAGGAATTTTAACCGATTAATCTTATCGGTTAAACAGTTAATTTGAAACGAATCGCAGCATAATATTGGCGATTTGAATTTACATGCATATCAACTGGGGTGTCGGGAAAAACCATTCTTAAATCCAACACAAGAGGGTGCCACCATAACGTGATATCGGCTAGGTTAGGTTTCGTTAACTTTCAGATGCCTACGCTACGTTCCGTTAACTTTCAGATGCCTTTCAAAGTTGTGTTTCTTTAGTTTTCACCTGGCTATGTTACTTAGGCAACGGCCTCAGTCTTTCCAACATTTGATTCATGCCTGCTCCTTTCCTGTTCCGAGTTCCTGTTTCCAGTCCTGTGTCTACCCGTCCAGTTCCTGTTCTCTTGCCTGTTCCTGTCCAGCCCTGTTCCAGTCCTCCTGCCCGCCTGCCCTTCCCCGTCCTAGCCCTGTTTCTGCCCTTCGCTCTCCTGGGGTGCGTCCCAATAGTAGAAAAATGCACCCTCCCTTCCTCCACTACCACCTCTTCTACTCCGTGCTCCGGAAACCGATCTTTCGTTCCTCCCTCCCTCCACTGTCCAAATAGTGGAAAAGACGAGCGAAGCGGCTTCAATCTTGGCTTCTCTTTCCCTCCGGCGAAGCATACATCGATGTATCCTACTGTGGAAGTTTTTTCACATTTTTGAGTGACATCATTGCGCTCACGCCCACACAGATTTAAGAAAAGGCAACAGTGATGATGCGTAGCTATGCCTTATATAAATTTCCCAAAGATAATGATGCCCCAATGCAAGATATTTAGCCTAAATTGTGTGTGCTTCAGTAGGTTATTGGCACACAAAGGACATAGCATCCGACAATGGATAACAAAATGCCAGTCCGTTTTTGTGGTTAATATCCTACTTAAAAATTTGGCAATTTAAGTCGGGGATACATCGCTTGCACATTAACGTTGCTTATTAACGAACATGACTATACATAAATATAGCCTAAGCATGACAGCTACCATTTCAGTATATCAGGGGAGAGGAATGGTTCGGAGGACTAGACGCGACCGGTAGGGAATCTTAAAGCACCCCACAGCAGTGGGAGCCACTAAAGGGAATAAATAAAATAAAACTAAGGGGAAAAAACAGCCCCTGGCGAATACCAAAAAAAAACAACCCCAAAAAATAGAGCGAACACGACTAGCAAAGTCGAAATAGCAAAGAGAACGAGAAAATGAAGAAACCTCCGGCTCGGGAGAATATGCGCAAGCCCCAAAGGAGAAAAAATATAAGAAATAAGGAATAAAAAATCCTCCGACCCGAAAGGCTTAGAACGAGCCGAATGAGGATGAGAAAAAGAAGAAACTGAGGTAACTGTCTCAGGGAGAACAGACAGGTAAGGAAGAAAACAAAGAGCGAAAGAAAAGGTATACTAGATCTAATAGATCCAAACCTACACTCAGAACTAAAGGAAGTTCCTGCGTTGCTTTACAAGAAAGAAATGCAGTCTTCCGACCTATACCATACCGGGCTACCGTGAAAAATGAATAACACAGAAGCCCGGAAGTACGAACGAACAAAGCTTATATAGCGCGCAAAGCAGGTGAAACAGATGAAGGCGATGAGTCCCGGGTGGCGGTAAACCGTGGCAGAATAGCCGTTCCGTGGCTAAGAACAGGAATATCGCAGAGGAGCGCAGGGAAACTGCTAAACCATGACACAGTATGTGAATATGCATGAATTAATTTATTCAACCAATCGTTTCCAAAGGTTTTTAAATTTCAGATGTTACAGTGGGAAATAAGCCTAATTGTTTTTCAGTGTGATACTATGAACATTGAAAATAATATCTCCGATAATACGACGATCATTCGTTCCACTAATCTCGCTTATAGGAATGCAAGGCTGTAGTGTAGCTACAGTAGCCTATATGAGGTGAATTAGTGCTCGGTATGTTCAGACATCGGGAACATCGGGATTTTGGAATACACAGTAAATTGTAAATTTACAGTTAATTGTTGTTTGCATAGGCTATACTACATGATGTTCACTGATCTAATACTGATTACATATTAATTAGTGTCTTGACGCAAACTTCAATGTCGGACTGATTACATATTAATTAGTGTCTTGACGCAAACTTCAATGTCGGGTAGGCGACATGTTACTTCTACTTGAAACTTAAAAATATTTTGTAAATGGGCTGGCCGTGATCTGTGATTGGCGCTGGGACTCATTGTGGGCTCGGCGTCAGTCAAAGTTATGATAGGGCAACTTCATCAATAGTCGACGGTGATTTTGATGACGGTGAAGCAGATTCGCAGAGGAGTGGTAGTGGGGGAGTGGGGGAAGGGAGGTGGAGAGTGAAGAATATTTGGACGCACCTGTTCTCCAGCTCTGACGGATTCCCCCGTTCTGACCCCTGCCTGTCCTGGACTTCGCTTTCGTCTATTCTGCATTGCCCTGTTTGCTGAACTCTGACCCCTGCCTGGAACTGACTACATTACATTACATGCAGACGCTCCAGAGAGACTTACACAGCATTTATACATAGTATCCAATGATACAGCTGAATATACTAAAGCAATGCAGGTGAAGTACCTTGCTCAAGGGCAGTGTCCTACCTGGGAATCGAACCTGCAACCTTTTGGTTACAAACCCAGTTCCTTAACCATTATACTACACTGCCGCTGACTACGAATCTGCCTTGCCTGTATTGCACTGTTTACTGGACTCTGACCCCTGCCTGGAACTGACTACGAATCTGCCTTGCCTGTATTGCACTGTTTACTGGACACTGACCCCTGCCTGGAACTGACTACGAATCTGCCTTGCCTGTATTGCACTGTTTACTGGACACTGACCCCTGCCTGGAACTGACTACGAATCTGCCTTGCCTGTATTGCACTGTTTACTGGACTCTGACCCCTGTCTGGAACTGACTACGAATCTGCCTTGCCTGTATTGCACTGTTTGCACTGTTCTCTCGACCTCAAATAAAGCCTGATTCCCATTACTTTTGGTATCTGCGAGTGGTTCTCATAACAAATTAATTAAAATTAAAATTAGATTAAAATCTCATTACAGACTGTTTTTGTTGCTGTGTAAACATCAAACTAGTTTTTTGTTTAATTGTTTATGTGAACAAGCCATTGAATAATCCATTATTTCATCCTTCTAGCGAGAAAATGTCAACATCTGAGAGAGCACATCATACTGTGTTGAATCCATGAATCACTTAACATTTTTGGCATATTTATGTTTTTTTCCAATCAAGATTGCCAAAATACATAATACTATCCAGTTTTTTGGCCTTATTGTTTTGGTTGCCCTTGCTCCTACTATCCTACATTCCTATGTGTTTGTAAATATATTGATATGAATATAGTGTGCCAATGGCCTTAGCCACATTATCTTCCATTTACAGAATAACCTTCCACTGTTACTGTCTGGCTCTTATTTAATTACATTTTTTGGTAAAAAAACATTTCCCAATTAGTTTTATTGAGTTATAGAACCATGCACACAAATCCTCTTTTTTAATTGAACAGTTTGTTTTGAACTTTCACTTGGTACTGTGTGGAATTCTCAGGTCTACACTGATGAAGGTTTTGCTGCAGCAATTCCATAGCCTCTGAGATCATAAGCACTGACCCTCAGAACATGCTGGGAACTGATACTCCGACTGCTGATCAGTATGTTGGGATCAAATCGAGCACAGATACACATTCCAGCAACTTTGAAGTAATTTATTAAAACAATTTTATTTTTATTTTATTTCTGCTCATTTCTGTTAATACTGCATGATATAGCCTTTATGTGGTTTGATAAAAATGAGGCTGCTATTTTTTCCATTGCAGTAAAATCAATCATGGATGACGGGGACTATTAAGTGGCAGCTGGTAACACAACATGACGTTCATTTCCAGTAAGTGTGAGCACTCAATATCACCTCCACCATCAAGACTTCAAAACCGGTTCAGAGAGCAAGGGAGGAACCACCCCCAAACTCCTACAAACGATTTTAAAGAAAATACACAAAAACCAAGGCAGAACGATACATTTTAAATGGGAAACTTTTAATCTGTACATACTTTCAGATAGAATATGTGATCGAATATGAGATTGCGCAGCAATGATAGATGTTTTATAGAAATAAAACAGAGTACTATGAGTGTGGATATGAATATGAGTTCCACTGCTGTACCCTGGACCTTTTTTACGTTCCTCTTCTTCTTCTGCTAGGGAATTGGATGAGACCTTCTCATGTTTGACCTGAGAACAGATTTCATGTTACATTTAATACTTGAAAAATGGCTTTTTAATTACATGTCCACTGTTTGGCAGCCACTACTACAACTACCCGTGAATAGATGAAGAAGAATGTATGGCTCAATTCCCTGCATTGTTTAAAGACGCCTCACAGGGGATGTCTGCAAGACTTTTCCCACAATGACTATTGTTATATGACCATGATTAAATGACCATGATTATATGACCATGGTTATATGACCATGATTAAATGACCATGATTATATGACCATGGTTATATGACCATGATTAAATGACCATGATTATATGACCATGATTAAATGACCATGATTATATGACCATGATTATATGACCGTGGTTATATGACCATGATTAAATGACCATGATTAAATGACCATGATTAAATGATCATGATTATATGACCATGATTAAATGACCATGATTATATGACCATGATTAAATGATCATGATTATATGACCATGATTAAATTACCATGATTATATGACCATGATTAAATGACCATGATTAAATGACCATGATTAAATGACCATGATTATATGACCATGATTAAATGATCATGATAATATGACCATGATTAAATGATCATGATTATATGACCATGATTAAATAACCATGATTATATGACCATGATTAAATGACCATGATTAAATGACCATGATTAAATGACCATGATTATATGACCATGATTATATGACCATGATTAAATGACCATGATTATATGACCATGATTAAATGACCATGATTATATAATCATGATTAAATGACCATGATTATATGACCATGATTATATGACCATGATTAAATTACCATGATTATATGACCATGATTAAATGACCATGATTATATGATCATGATTAAATGACCATGATTATATGACCATGATTAAATGACCATGATTAAATGACCATGATTATATGACCATGATTATATGACCATGATTATATGACCATGATTATATGACCATGATTAAATGATACTGGCAGGGAGGAACAGATGCTTTTGTGTCAGGGCAGTTAATTTAGTAGTGAAAGACCACAGCTCTGCATGTCATTCAGGATTTACATGTATTCCGTCAGAACTTTCTGGAAGAGCTCTCGCTAATGCTAATGCAATCCTTTCTGCTCATCTTTCATCATGGCTTTAATCCAAAAAGATCACCTGCTGACAGCGTATAGGTCATTGACTGGGATGTGATTAAAACACAAAGTTCTAAGAATATCTGATTTGAGCACCAATTTCATAAAAAAGTACAACATTGTATCTATAGAGTTCACAGTCCCCCACATTATTTATTTTTTGACAGTTTTTGCTTTCCCAGACCAAGATGGGCGGCAGTGTAGTACAGTGGTTAAGGAACTGGGTTTGTAACCGAAAGGTCGCAGGTTCGAGTCCCACGTAGGACACTGCCGTTGTACCCCTGAGCAAGGTACTTCACCTGAATTGCTTCAGTATATATCCAGCTGTAAATGGATACTATGTATAAATGCAAAAATGCTGTGTAAGTCGCTCTGGATAAGAGCGTCTGCTAAATGCCTATAATGTAATGTAATGTAATGTAAGATGACTCTGTTTACAGGCTATAAACAGTCTCGTAATTCAAAAACCTTGGCTGAGAGATCATAAAACCAAAGCAAACATAAAATCATGTCTGCAATACAGGAATTGAAGAGTCTCCAGTGTGCCTAAGGATAACTCTCGTAAGTTAAGTGCTGGTGCTTTGTGAATGTGCGACGCTGTTGTTGCTAAGAAACGGGATAAGAAACGCAGTCTTTTGTCGCGTCTCGTTCATACATTGGTTACTGTCGACATCTGAAAGACCTGATCATTTATGTCCCCACAATGCCCTAGTTCTCCACGTAGATTTCTCATCAGCACTGCATTCATCTGTCCCCGATGCTGCTGTCATGAGTGGCCGCCAATTCCATTCAAAGTGCCGGATGCAATAGAGACTGCCTCAAAAGACTGAATGCTGAATTAATCACAACAATGCTCTTCTGTTTGAAATGAAATATTTAAAATGCAACATTTGCTTGGCGCCCATATGTATTTTGTGGCAAAGCAAAGAATCCTCTGTTCATTTTTTTTTGCATGAATCTAAATTCATTTAGGGAAGATAATTATTCACACTCTGTAAACACTCTAGGGTTTGCCCCATGGGCAGAATGTGCTGTGCCAGGACTGTTGATGCCACACTTCCTTGCCGCTTGCATAGATCCCTGAGAAACAAATAAAACAAACAGAAGAGCATTTATATGCCGTTTATACTGTTGTTGATTTTATCATTGAGGTCACAAACACATTTATCAAAAACCCCTTTTGAAGTAGTCCTCAAAATATGGTGGTCATCCAGTAAGGTGTTTTTCAGAAATGGAGACTCTTTAAACGTAACGACCATGAACTCCATCACTATCTGTGGCTCAGTCACTACCTTTTGATGCAACCTCCATTCATTAATAAAACATATTTAAAAAAAAAAGGGGGGGGGGGGGGGGTCAGTTATCCTATACACCCCATATGTTATGCCAAACCGGAAAAAAATGTTTAGGCCACAAAGGCTCTCATCATTCGACCAACACGGCGAGAGATTTCTGAACAATTAATCGCAAGTTCCTGGAGCGAAAACAGCGTCAAAGTTACAATCTGTTCTGCTCTTGACATTATTTCCCCCCCATGTGTCTGTGACTCATCGCGGATGCTTGTGTACATTTTCCCTTCAGTGTGGCAGAATCACTTCAACTTTTGTCACAGCCCTGCTGACTGCAAAGAGCGACTGATTGTTCTTATTATTGTACGAGTACAAATAAGCCGAGTCGTGCGGGAAAGAAAGTCCTCGCTAAGTCCTTTCATTTTCATTTTACCATGAATTCTAAGGATGAGGAGAGTGTCTGCTTTCTCCCAGCAATTGGCTGCGCCGGTGTTTATCAGAACAGAAAGCCCAGAAGGTTAAGCCTGGTTGACTGGGGTCGCACGGGGCTATCACCTGGCACAACTTCCATTCAGCTTTCCACTGCGTATCAGCACTTCGTAATAATTCGATTTGTAACTTGCCGCGTCAGTAACAAAGGACATAACAGTAAAAGTGCGCGGTGGCCGTGGTTACTAAGCAGGACGGAAAATACACGAATGCTTCATTTATAACCATGAACCTTTGAGATTTATTAATGCACGTTACGTAGTTTGTTTGTGGTAAACAAAGAATTCAGCGGCGCTTGTAAACAAGACTGTAATTACAAAACTATAAAATCCTGGGGTACAATCATAAATGATTTGCGGCGTTTGAAGGATGATGCATTTAATGTGTTTTCTGTTACTGACAGTAATAAAGAGGATGTTCAGCGGAACCGCTGAAAGTCACAGGCTAGTACTTCTGATGATAAATGGGCTTCAATCAATCCTTACGCCAAACTGACAACAGATAATACAACATTAGTTGATGAATATTAAAAATATATTAATTCTGTCTTATGCAGTAACGGGAACAGACAGAAAATGGCTCTAATCATTGTAATTACTTTAGATAAAGATCCTAATTATTGTCGATGTACTGCTGGAATTAATCTTGCAAAATTTCACATAAATGGCTCTGTGTAGTGACACATGTTGTAATGTTTTATATTTTCCTTTACACCTCTACATGGCCAGTCAAATATGATTCCCCTGTTGACGTGTTGAAAGCTCAATGAATTATGTTCAATTCTGAATATTCAGCTGTTGGTGTAAGACTGTCTACAGAGGCGCAGAAGAGTTGGTCCTATTTGGCCACAGTCCTATTACAATGTGTGGTTTATTGCACAAAGTGCATTATTGGTCTGAGCTAATATCTAGATTCAGGAGCTCTCTTAAAACATTTGAGATTTTTAAAAATAACTTCTATCTTGCCAAAAATATAATAATGTAATCATGAAGTTTAAATACTCTTCAGTCTATATAAAACATTATGATTGAATCCAGATACCGTATGTAGCACCATCCCATTCAATAAATTAACATGAATACACTACATTCCAATAATAAAGTAACCGGTTAGCCAAGTAACATTTGAAAAAGGTTGTGGTAAGTTCTGAATATGATGCGATTTTGTCAGGTTGCAAACATCCTTCGAGTGTACGTATGATCTATCCACAAGCAAAGCACGTATGGAAAATTGCTCATCTCTGCAGAAAGTGAAAAGCTAATACGTACCAACAGATAATGGGCAAAAATGTGAGCATATGACAAAATAGTTTTGTGGAAGAATCATATTCAATTCAGAGACTTGCCAACAACGAGAGAAACTTGTCACACGCTGCAAAAGCTGTCGTTATGCTGAAGAGATAAAGATATCCCCCTTGAAATGGATAGTGGTTGTACACACTCATCTAAAGGAATGGCTCATACATATTCATATGCTGTATATACGTAATGTTTTTATTCATGAGTAGAAACTTCTAGCGCTCAATTGGCGACTGCGCATGTGGATTTGTTCAAAGATGTCATGGTCGATATGGGACCTTGCTGGACTGGCTAATGCCGGACATACATTATTATTATTTTTATTATTATACATTTTATTTACGTGCACCTTTCAAGAAACCCAAGGACACATACAATGATGAGGGGGAAACTTGCCCAAACCACCAACAATGTGTAGCACCCACCTGGGTGATGCAAGGCAGCCATTTTGCACCAGAACACTCACCACACATCAGATGAGGTGGAGAGGGAGGGAGAGAATAGTTTTTAACCAATTCAACCAGGGCTGTGTCTGAATCAGAGCACTACCTACTGTGTCCTGTCTCATGTGTACTGTGTGCTAGTAGCTGTGTACTGTTTACTATGTCCTGTTTAGTATGCAATGTGCAGTATGCTATAAAATGAACATCTCATCTGCACTGGGATTTATTTGACCAGAGAGACTACCACCCTCCTACTGGCTCACCAACACCATTTCTAGAAGAAACATTGTTTTCCCAGAATGTCTCCCACCACCCACACTTGCTTAGCTTCAGCAATTCAGCAGTAGCAGAGTGCATGGTGGTTTGGCTACTGACATACATGCCACCTTCTTACAAAAACTGTCACATTCCAAAAGATATATTCTGGAATGCAAGAAAATTATGTCATTATATTACATATGTCAAGATGATATAAAGCTGTGTCTCCTTTTGCAAACCTAATAACCATGTTTGAAAGCGGTGTATGTTGGAAAGCAGTGTCACGGAATTGCGTTATGGACCTTTGCTCTGAGTATCTCTGCATTTTTGGCATTGTCAGCTTTGACTTGTTACTTATAAGAAAGTTTTTTTTTTGTCTGGAATAAACTTATTCTTTATGTCACTGGTAAAATAATGAAAATGTGTCTTACCTTCTTAGTGCAGCAATAGAATAATAAAAGATTTGCCAGTGTATAAGAATATTATGAACAGGTATAAGTAGCTTTATTAAAATATAGTGTTGCTTTTATTTCCAGTTGACGGGAGCTTTCGTATTTGACATTTGATATATCTTGTTCTCACAAGGGAAAGAAAGGTTTTCCACATGCTGCAGGGAAATGTTGAATTGTGTCGCTATGCTTTTCTACAGTCTAGAGACCAGGCTAGTTTAATGGGACAAGTCTTACTGTATACTGCAGGGGTAGGCAATCCTGGTCCTGGAGTGTCAGAGATGGTCCTGGTTTTTGTTCCATCCAAACCTATAACTACACAACTGGATTTAGTTTAATTAATCAGGTGTAATGAATGATAGGTGAGCATGTGCTGGAGGCACTCATCATTTCACCAATATTCAGGCTCGGACTTTTAATCATCCATCAAACTTTTGTGGTCAAGCTCTGATGGAACAAAAACCAGAAACATCACTGACACCCCAGGACCAGGGTTGACTACCCCTGTCTCATAGCGTCATATCTTTGCTGACAAATGATTTTCCATTCTCCTCATCGCTTTTGCCTGGGGCAGCACCAGGAGGCTGGCTGGCGCTATTGGCTGTGTGCAAATCAGAGCCCGGTCTATTGCGTTGTGTCTCCTGTGTAATGTTTACTGTGTACTGTTTAGTACACAATGTGGAGTAGTACTAAAAAATATTCTTGATACTATTTTCCAACCGTACTGTGGAAGTGTGGTAAGATGTCCTACCCTTGCGCGGCCATGTCACAAGTTGTTTTTATTGTCATTGAAGAAAAACATCTTCGAAGTTGCACCTCATTTTTAGAACAAAGCTGCGTGTCATATTTACATGACCAAAACTTGAAAAGTATGCTCCCGATTTTTCTTACCTAACTACTTTCTTGCCCAGTCTACTCAAAAAGCATGCTCAATAGTATGGAAGGGTGCTGATTCGGACACAGCCATTGTCATGTGGTATAACAAGGTCAGTCGAGTTCAGTAGGAAATTCACCCTACAAATAGAAACTGGGCAGGAGGCTGCACATGGACAGCATCACATGACCCTGAAATACAGGGACACATAAAGAAGCAGAGATACAGAACATCGGTCTTCAATATCTGTCTTTCTGTTGTGGCTGATCAGTTAATATACATGTATTTGGCCTCAAAAAATTGCAAAGCTTTGCTACACTGCATCAGCCACCAAGTTCACTTCCTCGAACCTGTGCAGAATCATATGTCAAATCCTTTACTTGGAGCTGTTCATGATAAATGAGACACCCAGGAACTTGACTACACGGAGCTCTTCCACTGTGGCTCGGCGTGTGGAGGAAAGTTTGTGCATCGTTTTAAAATGGGAGCTGCCGGGAAGATATGCAGGCATGGTTTGTAAGTTCAGGCATGTTTTGTATGCACAGGAATACGTTTTGTATTTTGTATGCATAGACATGTTTTCAATGTGCAGGCATGTTTTGTATGAGCTGGCATGTTTTGTATGCGCAGGCATGTTTTGTATGCACTGGTATGTTCGTATGCACTAGCATGTTTTGTATACGGGCATGTTTTCATTGCACAGGCATTTTTTGTATGCCTGGGTAGGTTTTGGAGGTATGGTCATGTTTTGTATGTACAGGCATGTTTTGTATGTACGGGCATGTTTCGTATATATGGGTATGTTTTATGTGCGTGGCCATGTTTTGTATGTACAGGTATGTTTTATATACGTGGGCATGTTTTGTATGTATGGGCATGTTTTGTGTGTATGTGTATGTTTTAAATGCGTGGGCATGTTTTGTATATACAGGTATGTTTTATATGCGTGGGCATGTTTTGTATGTACGGGCATGTTTCGTATGTATGGGTATGTTTTATATGCGTGGGCATGTTTCGTATGTACGGACATGTTCTGTGTGTATGTGTTTGTTTTATATGTGTGGGCATGTTTCGTGTGTATGGGTATTCTTTATATGCATGGGCATGCTTTGTATGTATGGGTATGCTTATGCGTGGGCATGTTTTGTATGTATGGGCATGTTTTGTGTGTATGGGTATGCTTTATATGCATGGGCATGCTTTGTATGTATGGGTATGCTTATGCGTGGGCATGTTTTGTATGTATGGCCATGCTTTATATGTAGAGGCATGTTTTGTATATATGGGTATGCTTATGTGTGGGTATGTTTTGTATGTATGGGCATGTTTCGTATTTATGGGTTGGGTATGTTTTGTATGTACGGGCATGCTTCGTATTTATGGGTTGGGTATGTTTTGTATGTACGGGCATGCTTTATATGCGTGGACATGTTTTGTATGTATGGGCATATTTTGTATGTATGGGCATATTTTGTATGTATGGGTTGGGTATGTTTTGTATGTATGGGCATGTTTCGTATTTATGGGTTGGGTATGTTTTGTATGTACGGGCATGCTTTATATGCGTGGACATGTTTTGTATGTATGGGTATGCTTATACGTGGGCATGTTTTGTATGTATGAGTATGCTTATGCGTGGGCATGTTTTGTACGTACGGGCATGTTTTGTACGTATGGGCATGTTTTGTATGTACGGGCATGCTTTATATGCGTGGACATGTTTTGTATGTATGGGTATGCTTATGCGTGGGCATGTTTTGTACGTACGGGCATGTTTTGTATGTATGGGTATGCTTATGCGTGGGCATGTTTTGTATGTACGGGCATGTTTTGTATGTATGGGTATGCTTATGTATGGGCATGTTTTGTATGTACGGGCATGTTTTGTATGTATGGGTATTCTTATGCGTGGGCATGTTTTGTACGTACGGGCATGTTTTGTATGTATGGGTATGCTTATGCGTGGGCATGTTTTGTATGTACGGGCATGTTTTGTATGTATGGGTATGTTTTGTATGTATGGGTATGCTTATGAGTGGGCATGTTTTGTACGTACAGGCATGTTTTGTATGTATGGGTATGTTTTGTATGTATGGGCATTTTTTGTATGTATGGGTATGTTTTGTATGTATGGGTATGCTTATGCGTGGGCATGTTTTGTACGTACGGGCATGTTTTGTATGTATGGGCATGTTTTGTATGTACGGGCATGTTTTGTATGTATGGGTATGCTTATGCGTGGGCATGTTTTGTACATACGGGCATGTGCAGTCCCACAAAAAGCACTGAAAAGCTGCAGAGGGAGGAGAGCTACAGGGGCTCTGCGGTCCACAGAATTTTAACCAAACCCGTTTCTCACTGACATGACAAGTCTTCAAATTGGCCTGGGTCAAATTTTAATTAGACTCTTTGTCTCTCAGTGTGGGGCTTCCTAGCCACATTAAGATGGCTCTGAAGTTTGAGTCTTTGGGTCTCGAACAAGCAGTGCATTGCGGCAGTAATTTGATAACCTTTTTGTATAGTGCCTCCGGGAAGGAAAAACAGGGGGGGAAACGAAAACCAAACAAGTGCTTCACAAGGTACTGCAGGGGTTGTTCTTGTCGGCGATTCATGATTTATTCACTTTCTTTTTTTCTTCTTCTAAAGGCTGACAGAGTAAATGTTCCTACAATGTCACGCCTAGGTGACTGTGCCGTGCGCCGAAACTGTGAGAGCATCCCAACCGCTTTGAAGCTGTAAATTTGAAAATGACAGCCGGAGCTGTTTCTATCGCTCAAGGACAGGAGCCAAGCCGTCCTCTGGATATAATGGCACGGGATGTAAAGGACCCGTCCCCACCCCATCATCTTTATGGCCGTCGCCCGCTGCGAGATGACGAACGCGCCGTCGCTGAGGATGGAGTGAGGCGTGGTTACCTTCCTTTCTTGGAACGTAATCTATGCAAGGAGAGAGGCCCAGCTGTGACCTCACCGAACGTCTAAATCAAAAAGCCTTGTCAAATCCATCAAGGCATGTCCTGGGTCGTTAAAACACCTGCATGATAAAGGCGGCAGTGATGAATCGAGGAGCGAGCCTTACTCTAAAGACACGGAAAGCAGCCATTGATGAATGGGAAAACCCAATGGGAAACGTGTCCGTTTTTCCAGCGGCGCACCCCTTTGTCATGACAAATGAATTTTCCGAGCTTGTATGGCCCGGCATGTCTCAGGCCGTGATCCTCTCACTTAAGCTCGGGGGAATTTTAAGCACTAGTATTTCTGTAGGTTGGGTACGGTGATTTATCTCAGATGCTGACACTTATGGAGCCGAATGGGACTCGTATGGGCAGGGATGCCTGCAGTCTCTCACGGGGCAGGCAATGAAGAAAGGAAAATAAGCTGATCACACCGTTGGTTAAGTTATTCTGACGTTAAGTGGCTCCCTTCCTTGAGAGCACTGTGATTGAGCGACTACTTGGACCCACTCATTGGTCACTATGTGTAACCCTTATTGTATTGGAGAAAATTCGAGAAGCACAATCTGCAGCAAGGGGGTTGATGAGGATTTAAAGCTGTGTGTGTGTGGCCCATGGGCTGAGTTGTCCTATTGGAGCAGGAAACAGTCACATGGTGCTGTTGTACAGAGAAAGGAGTGATCCAGCGCCCTCACATTTACTTGCTTGAGAATGCTTACTTTGTAACCCCAAAAGTAGGTTTTCTCAAAAATAGGGCTGGCTGCTGTCATGCTCTGCGATGTGTGTGTGAGAGTGTATTTATGTGTGTGTGTCACTGTATGTGTGTGTGTGTGTGTGTGTGTGTGTTTGCACTTCTGTTGTCTGTTTTTTGCAGACCTCATTCCTTGTTGCTGAACCCATTGAAGTGGGAACAAATCCGATTACATTAGAGTCAATCAAGCTCCATAACCTTTAATCTTTTCCCCCATTTTATCTGTTAATTCAATAGATGCGACACACTCTTGAGGGTGCAGGTATATTGCATTGGTGAGTGGTCATGTATCCCACTAGGAATGGTGCAGATTTAAGGCCTGTTGCTGTCAGATTCTGCAGGAGTAGCACATCAATCTCTCTCTTGTTTTGAGGTCCCAGATGTTCATTCTAGAACGGCCATCCTTTTTATCCACTAAAGATATTCCAGTAGATTCAAGATTCTCACTTCGCCAATTCCACTATGAATAGGTCATTGCGTTACATGTGTAATGCTGCGCTTCATTTTTTATAAGCTTAAAAAATAAGGATACTTTATTTGTAACATATATCATAGAGTCTATATGGACAATATAAACATTTTGGCAACCCTGGGCTTTTATTATTGAACATAGATTGTATTACAGAGGCAGACTCAGAAGAGATAAAAAAACAGCTTGGTACAGAATCCATACAACCTGCCTGTCAACCTGCTGGTGCGCCAATATCGGTCATGTGGTCAGTTCTGAATGAAGCTTCCGGTAATCATATTGTACAGTGAAAAGTGTAAAAGTGGAAGTGATCGTTTCTGAATGCGACAAATAATCATATCATGAAAACATTAGAAAATGGTTAATATGGCAGGGGGAAAATTTAGGGATAGGGTATTTATGCATTTAGAGGTAATATGACAGGTGGCTCATTTAAGGTTAGGGTATTTATGCATTTAGAGGTGATATGGCAGGGGACTCATTTAAGGTTAGGGTATTTATGCATTTAGGGGTAATATGGCAGGGGGCTCATTTAAGGTTAGGGTATTTATGCATTTAGGGGTAATATGGCAGGTGGCTCATTTAAGGTTAGGGTATTTATGTATGTAGGGGCAATATGGCAGGAGGCTCATATAAGGTTAGGGTATTTATGCATTTAGGGGGAATATGACAGAAGGCTCATTTAAGGTTAGGGTATAATGCATTTAGGGGTAATATGGCAGAAGGCTCATTTAAGGTTAGGGTATTTATGCATTTAGGGGGAATATGGCAGAAGGCTCATTTAAGGTTAGGGTATTTATGCATTTAGGGGGAATATGGCAGAAGGCTCATTTAAGGTTAGGGTATTTATGCATTTAGGGGGAATATGGCAGAAGGCTCATTTAAGGTTATGGTATGCATTTAGGGGTAATATGGTAGGAGGCTCATTTAAGGTTATGGTATTTATGCATTTAGGGGTAATATGGCAGGGGGCTCATTTAAGGTTAGGGTATTTATGCATTTAGGGGTAATATGGCAGGGGGCTCATTTAAGGTTAGGGTATTTATGCATTTAGAGGTGATATGGCAGGGGGCTCATTTAAGGTTAGGGTATTTATGCATTTAGAGGTAATATGGCAGGTGGCTCATTTAAGGTTAGGGTATTTATGTATGTAGGGGCAATATGGCAGGAGGCTCATATAAGGTTAGGGTATTTATGCATTTAGGGGGAATATGACAGAAGGCTCATTTAAGGTTAGGGTATAATGCATTTAGGGGTAATATGGCAGAAGGCTCATTTAAGGTTAGGGTATTTATGCATTTAGGGGGAATATGGCAGAAGGCTCATTTAAGGTTAGGGTATTTATGCATTTAGGGGGAATATGGCAGAAGGCTCATTTAAGGTTAGGGTATTTATGCATTTAGGGGGAATATGGCAGAAGGCTCATTTAAGGTTATGGTATTTATGCATTTAGGGGGAATATGGCAGAAGGCTCATATAAGGTTAGGGTATTTATGCATTTAGGGGGAATATGGCAGGAGGCTCATTTAAGGTTAGGGTATTTATGCATTTAGGGGGAATATGGCAGAAGGCTCATTTAAGGTTAGGGTATTTATGCATTTAGGGGTAATATGGTAGGAGGCTCATTTAAGGTTAGGGTATTTACGCATTTATGGGTAATATGGCAGGGGGCTCATTTAAGGTTAGGGTATTTATGCATTTAGGGGTAATATGGCAGGGGGCTCATTTAAGGTTAGGGTATTTATGCATTTAGGGGTAATATGGCAGGAGGCTCATTTAAGGATAGGGTATTTATGCATTTAGAGGTAATATGGCAGGGGGCTCATTTAAGGTTAGGCTATTTATGCATTTAGAGGTAATATGGCAGGGGGCTCATTTAAGGTTAGGGTATTTATGCATTTTATTTTTTTCAGGGAGTCAGACTGAATATCCTGCAGTGAAAAAGCCCATCCCTAACACAACAAAATGAGCTCAAGGAATGTATTGCTCATCAAGACACTTTTGACAGTCTAATTAAGAATGTTCATTTAAAGTTAACTCAGACTTTTTTCATAAACTGTGGGGTTGCTGATAAGACAGCCAGGGCTGACTAGTCTACAGTAAATATTCATTTTTCATTCCTTCAATTTGCTCTTTGGAAACAGGGTCAGTGTGAGCGAATGTTTAATAGCATCTCCCTGGAAGAAGGCAGTGGGGAGAGCTGTCAATGTGTCCACATGCCACTGAAATCATGTTTTACATTCTCAAGTAGAACAAAATATATTGTTAATCACAGCAGGATTCTGCTCACAGAAAGAATAAAACATATTTTAATTATTTTCTACAGACACACACACACACACGCATAAAGGGTTAGTTGGCAATAGACTAATAGAAAACAGGGGTGGCTTGGTAGATTACAGAAAGAAAGAAAGATTTAAAAAATATTATTCAAATATGAGAACAAAAAATTGCTGGGAGGAAATTAATTTTCCTACCACCATGCTAACTAAGTATCCAACATTACTTACCACAATTTTAATGGAAATGTGTGATGCCGAACACAAAATGGATGACAAAGCCAAGAAAAAGGGATGTACAGCACAGTGCCATTGATAGCTTTGGGATATATTTGCATCAGCATTGCCTGTGAACTTACAAGCTTTTTACAGAAACATACTACAGCTGGAGCAACTGCATTTCTATCCTCATTCAATTGCATTCAGCTGATCGTAGAATGACACACAAGTTTTAGATACAGTACCGATGAGTAGAAAGTAAGAAAGTAAAACATCAAGAGAGTTTTGTGTGTGCAAAACATTCAAATTATATATTTGATCGTGTGAAGAGGGGACTGGGATGCACCCAGATGGCATAAAATAAAACCATCAAAACTGGAGAATTTATGAAAAATGATTCGTGGATCAGGACTGGGTTTATTAAGCCAATTAAAATGGGGGAAGATTAAATATCTCCACCCCTCCAAAAAAGAACCAATCCCATCAGGCAGAAAGCACGAGACTATAGAGCTATATGGATTCTGGCCATATTTTAAATCACAAAGCAAGAGGAAGCCCAAGATGGGCCTTCTAGGAGTAGCTACTGCCTCTTGAGGCTCTATTAAACTATTGTCCAGGCCAGAGGATATAAACTAGCTCAGTAAATGTAGGGTGAAAATTCATAATTAATCATTAATAATTCCTACATCACAGTTTGCACAACAGGGTACAGACCTGTTAAACTCTCAATCAATTTCCCACAATCGTATTTTAATGTTTATTGCTTTTTTAACACACCGTATAATGAACATACTGTATATGTTTCTTGCACTCAAAGCACTGAAAAACTGAAAATGTGTTAATATCTTTGCGTGATGTTTGATCATTGCTCGATTACATCCGGTGAGAATGGAGAACATCCTGCTGGGAAGGTGAACCCCTTGAATGAGCACTCGGGAGCTTGATGAAAGTACTGCATCTTTATTTAACGGAAAGAATAGCAAAACTTTGACATATGGGAGAGGGAAAACAACATTTCATACCGTGGTTACCCTCACAAACCAACCCTTTGCAACAGAAAGAGAGTACACTTCAAATGAAAGAGTTCAGCAAGAGCCACTGCATTTCTGACAGTATATCACCTTATAACATTACAGTTGTACACAGCAATACAAAGTGGTTATTACAAAAACGACACCCCAGGGATTAATTGTCTTAAAAACACAACAATCAAATAATCTCAGAAATGCTGGCAATTGATCAGTTTTCACACTCTAAATTCCAACTCTTTATTCCAATATTAAGGATGTAGTACAGTGTGGGAATGCGGATGCTCCCGTAGGCAGTTTTACTCAGGTTAAATAAGAAAGTCTGCTTATTCAGAAAGTGGTTCACTGTGGTGAAAGGTGTCAAATTTAACTGCATTTATTAGATCTTGGGTCAGTTGCATTATAGCAAATGCAGAACAAGTAACCAAACTTACAGTGTAACTTGAGATTTAAGAAAAAAACATAATTAAAAACTGTTCCTCAAATCAAGCTATTTTTAATGCACTTCATTCATACGTATATCCTAGTTACGCTCTGTCTATGACCATGTGGGGGATGGGGTAATTAAATCAAAGCACTCTGTGGTCATTTTTTTATATGTGCATGTTATTTAATTCTGAATTTGGGAGTTCTGCTAAGTAGCAAATGCACTCCTTTGCAACTATAATCCACTTTTCTTTCAGTTACTTGCTTACTCATGTATTGGGAATGCCAGAGGTGGGTAGTCACACATTACAAGTACTCCATTGTATACTTCAGTAAATTTTGGAGGAATATTCTGAACATTGTACTTTTTCTGAGAATTTTATTTATAGATGATTGTTTTTCTTGTACTCAGGTAAATTTTGCAAATGTTTATTTTTTTACTTGCTTAGATTATATCTGCTTTGGAGAATGGATGCACCCTTTGGTCATTTTAAAATTTATCTATAGCTGTTGCTATGGTTCTCTATGACATTTTCTTCTCTAAATTATCATGGTATAGCTTCAGAGACTGGACTGAACAAGCTTTGTACAACAGAGACAAAGAAGGCTGACTTACACTGTGGTGTGCCACAGGGATCTATCTTAGGACCTTTATTATTTTTGAGGTTTATTTTATATTTATGATCTTGCATGTACTTAAAATATTTTATCATCTGTTTAGTTTGCCGATGATACCAACCTTTCTTATTAGTAAAGTAAATTCTTGGCTGATACATTTTGTCTGGTTTAATAAATTAAGTTAAATAATTCAATAAATTAAGTTAAATAAAATATCCTTCATTGTTAAAAATCAAATTTTATCATCTTCAAATACAAGAGGAAGCTTTACTGCTCTGAAAATGCTAAAATTTATATTGATAATTGATAATCGGCAGTCTGTCATTTAAATTTTTTGGATACTGCCAATGCAACATTTTGTCATGTTTCACAAGTACATTGTAAAAAAACAACAATGAAAAAAGTGTAAAATCGATCTTAAAAATAATAATAAAAAAATGTGGTAGGGGTCCTCAGACCCGAATCGCCAACCCCCTCTCAGTTTTTAACTCTGCTCGCCCCCTTATTTCAACAGTTAGGTGCCAAATACCTTATTTATGACATCAACAGTAGTTATATTGTACCACGTTGTATATGTATAGCTTGTTGGCAATTCTGTGTTTGTGGGAGGAACGTATGAGTTTATGTAGCTTTAGTCGGTAAGTATGGAAAATCCGTGAAGTACATATTTCACATATCGAAAATGTGGAATATGTATGCCCCACATTTCACTAGGCAGTTGAAGGGTTATAAAGTGCATACATTATTTAACATATGTAACCTGTACATGAGTAGTTCCTCACCAGGTATTTTTACACATTTTAATGAAAGTAACACACTTATACCTGAGTACAGTTTCCGAGTGCTCTACCCACCTCTGGGTAATGTCAGCCCATTGGTTTATTCCTGAATAAGAGCATATCAGGGTTAGGTAAACAACCTAATCCCTCCCCCTACCACCAGGGGAAAATATCAATAATAATCAATAATATGTTTTGACCACTACATTTTGGCAGTTTGGGTATATGCAAATTTAATCTGTCATATGTTCAGTACAAAATAGTTCCTTAATAAATGGCCTTGAAACATTTCATGGCAAACTCAGTGGCTATAAAAACTACACACAATCATGCAGTGTCCTCCGGGGGATATTTCCTCTACACTTATCTGAAAGGTCATGTGACACAGTGAATCGTTTGGCATTAACTGAAATGCAGGGCAGGAATGGCACTAAGACCGCAAACGCATTTGTAGGAGATGCATTTTCTATCATCTTTGTTCATATACTGCATAAGCAACTTTGTAACTACAGTTCAGCTTAAGGCTGCTTTTCGTGACTTGAGTGTAAAGCGCGGTTTATTTATAAACGTGAGAGGTGCATGGTCTGTCGCCCCGTTTGTGTAGTGATTCGTGACCAAAACAATCCACTTTCACTGGAGCAGCTTGTTATTTGCAACGCGTTTGCCGATTGTGTCTCGTCCACGGAGGCTTTCTTCAAAGTGTCACTTTTGCATTCTATCACAATGTAAAGCCACACTCGTATGCTCCACGGCACAGCTCAACAGACAAGGTAACCAAGGTAACCAAGAGGCGCAAGATTGATGTTGCAATGAGCCAGTTGTCAACACACACCGAACACTCTGACAGATTATTTTTTGTCGCTGCTGTTGAACTATTTGTATGACAGTTTAAAAGATAGGTCCACATACAATGCCCTTGAAATCCCAACTGCCACTTGTAATTCTGCTTAAAATAGAATGGGACAGGAACTCCAACACTGCACTTGTGCAGGCAACGAGGATATGGGCGGGGGAAGGGTACCAGTGAACACAATTAACATACAAACACACACACACACGTGCACGCACACACACACACACACACACACACGCACACACACACCGTGCCATAAACATATAATGCTGTGTAAGACATGATGCTGGGTAATAAATGAGCATGTTGTGGTTAGATTGAACCTGGGCCTTTGCCATCTGTTCTTTCACAGTTCAGTTTCTTTGTGTTTTGAAAAAAGGCATGTAAATTCATAAATATATAGTATCACAGCACACACAAAGTACAATGCTATGACCTCTGCCATATTCAGGCCAGAGAAGATTACTGCGTAATTTATAATCCAATTTTTTCTTCTTAACTTTGACGAACGGAAACCCCTATACATGCTGCACAAGTGTCAATATTCAACATCAGGATTAGTGTCATCAGAGAAAACAACTGAAATATCACCCATCAATGTGTTGATGACAAACCTGACATCACACTTTATATTTCTTTTTCAAATGCACTGGATTCACAATATCTACAAAAATGCACAATATATGCGTATGTAGAATCACATGTAAATATAGTGTTGGCCGTTAGCGCTCATATAGTGTTCATATATCTCTGCCTAATACCTATTACCAATCTACCACTACCTATTTTATTTTTATCATTAGGATTATATTGTATGTCGACTGTATATTATCTATAGACATGAGTATCCTATGTATCACTATCATGAAAATATATAGCTTACATTTATATATATATATTTTAAATATACATGAGTGTCCCTCGCCAAGCGCTCCCCTCTGAAGCATAACGCCCATCAGAGCACGACAGCCTCATCAAACACAAGAACCAGCAGCTCCAGAGAGAAGGACACATAAGACCATTACTGGTGTTCACAGATACAAATGGCAGGATTGTCATGCAGTAATCCCCTGCTTGGTACAGGGACATTATTCACACTGCATAATCTACTTTCACATTTTACCATTCCAGAATAAGCTCGGGAACGTTCTTTCAACGTCTCAAAGACATATCTACTCTCATAAAAGACCGAAGGAAAAATCCCCATCGCCTGCCACCCACAAGGCTGGTAACCAACTTGACCTTGTACTCACCAGGAGCTGCGCCACATCTGATCTCACGGTGACCCCGCTCCACGTATCGGACCATTTCTTTATTTCATTCTCTCTTTCCCTCCCGCTCTCCCTCAACCCTACTAACGACCCGCCCACTGTTATGTTCAGGAGAAATCTCCGCACCCTCTCGTACTCCTCTCTCACTACTTCCGCTCTCTCTATACTTCCTCCTCCTGCGTCTTTTGCTAATATGCATGTTGATGCTGCCACCTCTATGTTTAACTCCTGCCTCTCTCAGTCTCTCAACTCACTTTGTCCCCTTGTCTCCAAACCAGCTCGACCATCACCCCCTTCCCCGTGGCTGACAGATTCTCTCAGATCCAACAGAACCATACTGCGAGGCGCTGAGAGAAAGTGGAGGAAATCCAGATCCCCAGATGACCTGGCCTCCTATCACACACTGCTGGCAGCCTTCACAGCTGCAACTACATCGGCTAAGACTTCTTTTTTTCAGACTAAAATTAATGCATGTGTGTCTAATCCACGGAAACTCTTTTCCACCTTCTCCTCCCTGCTTACCCCCCCTCCACCCCCTTCACCTTCCTCCCTCTCTGCAGATGACTTCCTGACCCACTTTGAGGGAAAGGTGGCCATGATTCGCAACTCCTTCACACCTCAGGTGACACCCCACATCCCCAGTACCGAACCTATCGCCACGCTGTCGTCCTTCAAGACTCTGGAGGACGCAGATGTGCTCCAACTGGTGACGCACCATCGCGCGACCACCTGTCCGCTGGACCCCATCCCGTCAGCAGTCCTCCAGTCAATATCTGCTGAGCTCGTTCCATATCTGTCCTCTATTATCAACACCTCCCTAACCTGTGGCCATGTCCCTGCTGTTTTTAAGACTGCCCGTGTATCCCCACTCCTAAAAAAACCTAGCTTAGACCCCTCTGATGTCAGGAACTACCGTCCTGTATCTCTTCTGCCCTTCCTGTCCAAAACTCTGGAACGAGCTGTCCATAACCAACTATCTGTTTTTCTCCACCAGAACAACCTGCTTGACCCCCATCAGTCCGGCTTCAGAACCGGACATTCCACAGAAACTGCTCTCCTGGCCGTGACTGAGGCGCTCTCCGCTGCCAGAGCCTCATCCCTCTCCTCTGTCCTGATTCTACTTGACCTGTCTGCAGCGTTCGACACGGTCAACCACAAACTCCTGATTTCCACACTTTCTGAGATGGGCATTTCTGGGACTGCCCTCTCCTGGTTTGTATCGTACCTCACTGATCGATCCTACCAAGTCTCTTGGAAGGGGTCTGTGTCTGCACCCCATCCCCTGTTTACAGGAGTCCCGCAGGGATCTGTATTGGGTCCTCTGCTGTTCTCCATCTATACTAAGTCTCTTGGTTCAGTAATCAATTCACATGGCTTCTCATACCATAGTTATGCTGACGATACTCAACTCTTCCTCTCTTTCCCTCCCTCTACCCAACAGGTGAAGGAGAGGATATCTGCTTGTCTGGCTGACATCTCTGAGTGGATGACTACCCATCACCTGAAGCTCAACCTGGACAAGACAGAGCTCCTCTTCATGCCACACAAAACCTCCCCGCTACTTGACCTCTCCATCACTGTTGACGGGACCATGGTGGCTGCCTCCCGCTCTGCAAAGAACCTGGGGGTGGTCCTGGACGACCAGCTGAACTTCAAAGACCAGATCAGGGCGACGGCACGGTCCTGCAGGTTCCTCCTGTACAACATCAGGAGGATTCGACCGTACCTGACCACCTATTCCACCCAGCTTTTGGTCCAGACCATGGTCACCTCACGCCTGGACTACTGTAACTCCCTGCTCGCAAGCCTACCGGCCTGCGCCATCTTGCCTCTCCAACTGATCCAGAACGCAGCTGCCCGGCTTGTGTTCAACCTCCCGAAATTTTCACATGTCACCCCCCTGTTGAGGTCACTCCACTGGCTGCCAGTTGCAGCCAGGATCAGGTTCAAAGTTCTGACCCTGGCCTACACTGCAGCTAATAGGACAGGCCCTATCTACCTGCAGGACTTGATTCAGAACTATGTTCCTGCTCGACCGCTTCGCTCATCTACTGCAGGGCGACTTGCGCTTCCTCCCCTCCGTGTTAATGGTACTCGCTCATCCCGACTGCGGAGCTTTTCCACCCTAGCTCCCCAGTGGTGGAACGAACTTCCCATTCCCCTACGTTCCATGCCAACCCTGCCTACTTTCCGTCGTGGCCTGAAAACGCACCTTTTCAGACTCCACCTGGACTAATACTTAGCTAGGACCTCATGGTTTGTGTTCTTGTTGAACTATGTACTCAGGATAGTCAAGTTTATAATGATTAGAATAGAATTGTATTAGAGCTGATTTACCCAGTTCACTGTGAACTGCATTGTGTTCATTACTAGGGATAGCTGCTACTGTATGTGAAAAATTTGCTTTCTTATCTGTTCTGTAGTTACTTTGATGACCTTTCTGTATGCACTTACTGTACGTCGCTTTGGATAAAAGCGTCTGCTAAATGAATGTAATGTAATGTAATGATATGGCTAAGGGCATTCTGTAAGTGTGACCTTTGAAAGAAAACGTTCTGGGAACGTTTGCTGAATGAAAGGCGAAATGTAGTTCCCCCTACATGCTCGCGTTCAATGACCTCATTTGTAAAAGCTGAAGCTGTCCCAGTGGCTTTTTTTCTAAACTTATCAGTATCAACATATTTTAAGACAAGTCAGTTAGCAACATATGTTTAAGTAGCACTTACATAAGCCATGCAAAATGTGTGTACAAAGGCCTGCCAATGCATGTGTAAGAAGGATATTTCGGTGGTGATCAGCCAAATATCCATGAACCCAAAACAAAAACAATGTGTAACACAAAAGCCACAAGAATCATAACATAATATTCTTCCGTGATGATAAATATAATAATGATGTAGGGGTCATGGGTGTCTATTACATGTGTATAAATAAGTGAATGAGTGAATAAATAAATAAATAAATAAATAAATAAATAAATAAATAAATAAATAAATAAATAAATAAATAAATAAATAAATAAATAAATAAAATCTAGCATGTTCAATAGCACTAATATCAACCTTTTACTGTTTGTGAGGGTTAGCATTGTGTGCCACGCTGGTGCGGGGGGGGGGAAGGCATGCAGGGTTCGCCCCGAGGAAAACAGCATGTGCCAAAGACAATTTTTGATGTGGGACTCAGAAAGGCACATTTAATTTCTCCTTTTCTCCAGGCGAACTCAGGCTGCTAAAACAATAAGCGTCGCTGGACAAGAGATCGCACGGGATATACTCGCGGGAACCCCCCGAGATCGAACGGGGTATACCCGAAGGAACCCCGAGCGATTCCTGATGATATTGCGCTAGTCTGCGGGAGATTCAACACTGTAAAAGGCAGATACTGGAGGCCGTTACTTAAGCTTTCTATTTCTATTGGCTGCCGATGTCTGAAAGAGCTGACTATGGCGGCGGGCAGCCAATGGCTGAGCAGCTTCTCTCTGCTGCATATCTCAAAGCACGTGGACAGAGAACTGTGGAGCCAGAGCATCTCTAACGAGCAAGGAGAATGGAATCAACAACTGTGCTCATTCACATTCGTTCCACCGCTGCTAGAGTCAATGTGATCAGAGTAATCTGGGAGCGTCTAAAAACACCTGACAACAACCGGACAAAGAAACTAAAACAACAAATGACCATCTAAATCTATATAGATATATCTACAGCATCTGTAGCTAAACCTATGGAGACTTGCAAATGTCAAAATGAAGTTAAACAAATACAACAGCAACTCATTGACGACACTTGGCATATTACATGGAATTGGCTTGGTAGAATTCTGAGTTCACTTTTGTGGGTTTGATGTCATGATGGTTGGCTTCCTGTTCACATATGTCGCCCAGTAAACTAAATTGAATATGAAGAAGAGCACAGGGAAAATAATGCGTGAGATCTGATCCACTCGACTGACACGGTTGTAGGACTTTTTTCCATCCATGAACTGCTCCTCCATTCGGGAGAATTTAACCGGCGCTGAGATAGCACTCTTGGCAATGGTGGTCAAACCCTGATCTTTGGCAACGTTGATGGCGTAGGTTGTTCCAACAATGTTGAACGTGTTGTTGGCCTTTTTGGAAAGTGATGTAGATTCCCTTCTCTGAAAAAATAAAAGAAAACAAATCTGAATAAAGGAAAATCAAAATAAATATACTACACACACACACACACACACACACACACACATGCTCAGACAATGTCATTGCTTTTAGCTAGTTTAAGAAGTTATATACATTTAAAATATATAAACAAAATACAGCAAAATACAGCAGATACTAACACTGGTTAAATATAAAGCTGTTCCTCTGGAGAGAAAACAGTCACCAATAAATAAAGATGACTTAATCCATAATACCATTTTCATGTAGTATGCAGTAGAAAATAGTCGAAGTACAATAGAAACAGTGCTTTGGTCTTTGGTCAAAATGAAGACTTCATATTGATGGGTCTATAAAAGGACTGTTCCCCACACTGTTGAAGGCAGAACACCAAGGAACTTCTCATAAAGGTAAGTAGTGACAGAGAACTGAACAGCCTATTTTAGACTAAAGAGAATATAATTTTTTAAAGTGAGAAGAAATGCAGTCCGCCTATGTTTCAAAGGTTAAAATGTGCGGTAAAAAAAAAGTACATTAATTATTCTGCAAAGTTTAGGGAAAACTGTGAACGGTTAGTAAATACACACACACACACACACACACACACACACACACACACACACCTACACCTCAATATTCTATTTGCAGAAGTAACATACTGTATAAAAGGCTAATTAAAACCATATTACAATTAAAATAAATAAATAAACCGGCTAGTTCTATCAATGCAAATATAGTTTAATAATTAACTTGCTGCTAATTAGCATCAAGGGACACCATAACAATGCAGGAGAGTGACTAGGAAAAGGATTAAAGTGGAAATTAAACACCCCCGCAGCAAAACCATTTTTTCTTACGTGAAACAATTTATCTTTTTAAAAATAGGGGGCTTAGAATAAAAAAAGCTACTCACTTAGATTCACTTTTTAAAAATGTATTATTGATATAAACATTCCTGTAGATGACCATGGGTTTCAATGGGCCTCATGCAAGAAACACTCGTACACGCAAATACGTTTTTATGTGGCAGGTAAGAACAGTTTAAAAGATGTTATGGCATTCATAATTTTTTGCTTATTTTAGATTTACTCGTAGGTAAGAACAAAATTTAAGAGTGGTCGCAACCTGTTCTATGAGTTACGCACGTTATTCGCCAAAGCAAACAGGCCTAAATTATATTCCCAGAAACTGGGTTGCTTTAGTTTTGATTATTTAAGAAAAGAAAAATAAGTTTCACCATAATCACATTACCATGTTTAAATGATCATGTTATTTTGTGTTTTATTGTTAAAATTATATGATTGAAATAATTGTAATAATTGTAGCCTAGGCATAAATATAGCAAGCACCCTGCATTTACCTTTCTCAATCGAAAACAATAGCCTACAACTCCATCAACGTCCAAGTTAATAGCCTAGATGCAAAATACAACTTGTCCTCACTCGCTGCCTGGTCGAGAGGAGCGCACGATTTGCCAGATATAATCAACTAAATACATCTCATTTCAGTCCAGCCTGCGAATTACGAATTAACCTATAACATCTTTTTCTTTTCTTTCCCCCCATGTGATGGGCTGAGGCCAGGAAAGCGCACGATTCCACAGTGCAGCAAGACAGTGCATGTGGGATGTGTCTAATACAGTGCATGTGGGATGTGTCTAAGACAGTGCATGTGGGATGTGTCTAAGACAGTGCATGTGGGATGTGTCTAATACAGTGCATGTGGGATGTGTCTAAGACAGTGCATGTGGGATGTGTCTAAGACAGTGCATGTGGGATGTGTCTAAGACAGTGCATGTGGGATGTGTCTAAGACAGTGCATGTGGGATGTGTCTAAGACAGTGCATGTGGGATGTGTCTAATACAGTGCATGTGGGATGTGTCTAATACAGTGCATGTGGGATGTGTCTAAGACAGTGCATGTGGGATGTGTCTAATACAGTGCATGTGGGATGTGTCTAATACAGTGCATGTGGGATGTGTCTAAGACAGTGCATGTGGGATGTGTCTAAGACAGTGCATGTGGGATGTGTCTAAGACAGTGCATGTGGGATGTGTCTAATACAGTGCATGTGGGATGTGTCTAAGACAGTGCATGTGGGATGTGTCTAAGACAGTGCATGTGGGATGTGTCTAATACAGTGCATGTGGGATGTGTCTAAGACAGTGCATGTGGGATGTGTCTAAGACAGTGCATGTGGGATGTGTCTAAGACAGTGCATGTGGGATGTGTCTAATACAGTGCATGTGGGATGTGTCTAAGACAGTGCATGTGGGATGTGTCTAAGACAGTGCATGTGGGATGTGTCTAATACAGTGCATGTGGGATGTGTCTAATACAGTGCATGTGGGATGTGTCTAAGACAGTGCATGTGGGATGTGTCTAATACAGTGCATGTGGGATGTGTCTAAGACAGTGCATGTGGGATGTGTCTAAGACAGTGCATGTGGGATGTGTCTAAGACAGTGCATGTGGGATGTGTCTAAGACAGTGCATGTGGGATGTGTCTAAGACAGTGCATGTGGGATGTGTCTAAGACAGTGCATGTGGGATGTGTCTAAGACAGTGCATGTGGGATGTGTCTAATACAGTGCATGTGGGATGTGTCTAATACAGTGCATGTGGGATGTGTCTAAGACAGTGCATGTGGGATGTGTCTAAGACAGTGCATGTGGGATGTGTCTAATACAGTGCATGTGGGATGTGTCTAAGACAGTGCATGTGGGATGTGTCTAAGACAGTGCATGTGGGATGTGTCTAAGACAGTGCATGTGGGATGTGTCTAAGACAGTGCATGTGGGATGTGTCTAAGACAGTGCATGTGGGATGTGTCTAAGACAGTGCATGTGGGATGTGTCTAAGACAGTGCATGTGGGATGTGTCTAAGACAGTGCATGTGGGATGTGTCTAAGACAGTGCATGTGGGATGTGTCTAAGACAGTGCATGTGGGATGTGTCTAAGACAGTGCATGTGGGATGTGTCTAAGACAGTGCATGTGGGATGTGTCTAATACAGTGCATGTGGGATGTGTCTAAGACAGTGCATGTGGGATGTGTCTAAGACAGTGCATGTGGGATGTGTCTCGACCTGAACTATGTGCTCATAAAGACTTGATGTCTTTTTTGTTTCCTTTTTTCTCTATCCTTTTTAGGCAAGATGCCACTTTTATGAATGCATCTTCTGGGTACAGGAGGCAGGACAGCTGATCCTATATGGCATTTTGGAGGCATTAATTATGCTAACAATAGCTAATAACTGAACGCGCGTTCATTTAAGAACAGGTGAATTTACACTGGCCTGTAAGAAGAGTTCTGGAGGTTAAGAAGTTTGGTGAAGCCGATGTTAAGTCCTCATATGAAAATCTCTCAAGAACGAATATAAGAGAAAGTTAAGATAATAAGAAAATGTTCTTGGACGAGGCCCAACGTATTATATGTCAATATTTTTGCGCCGCCCACCCTTTTCAATTTAAGCAGATTCATATCTCTAATTTCTTTTGTAAAATAGATGGAAACCCCTTTCCATTTCTGCCAGAATGACACAGGAATTCTAGAAGAGAGTAAAGTCCTGTGGATACAAAACCCAAAACAAAACACCCAGCGGCTCAAGTATATTTTAGCATGCATATATAACAGTGCCAGCACAATCTACTTCAAAGTCCCTAGTCTTATAGCTTTGCTTTGAGATTTACAGACTATTAAATTCTATTCTAACCTAATTATTTAAAAAGTGAAACTGTACCTTAGCACATATATCTTTTAATGCATATAAAAACAAACAAACAAAAAAAAAACACCTGGCACATGCACGCACACACGCACACACACACACACGCGCACACACACACACACACACACACACAATTCATCTGAGAAATCCTCCGCATAACCACTGATGAGGGTAATCATACAGTCAAATGTATTAATATTCGAATGATGGCTGTGGAGGAATGCCCCCTTATCTCATCTCACTATCTGCAGAGAGGAGCCTCTGTAGCACTGCTGTTTTAACAGGGCATTGATCACACCCCATACTACGCCCCAGGCACTTTAATCAGCAGCAGAGGAACACCGCGCCACCCTCTCTCCAATCTTCCATAAAATACCGCTTGTGCTTTCGCAAGCCCAAAGCAGAGGAAGACGAGTGGAAAGTAAAACGTTCATTGAAGTCCTGAGGAAAGCAAGATGCTTCCAAGATGCCTGGTGGTGTTTAGCTTAGCATGTTCCCCGGCACAGTGCTGTGCTAGGAGGCCATAGGGTAAAATTACAGTGAATGGCATGAACTTGTGGCGCTGCTGGACGACCCCTACATGGATGGGCTGGGAGTCTGGTTTTGGATGTGGACCGTGGTCCACAATCCTGCAGGACGCAACAGAATAATAATAACTTGCATTTATATTGCGCCGTTCTCACCGGCCGGTGGCTCAAAGCGCTTTGCAATGATAAGGGGGAAACTCACCTCTACCACCACCAATGTGTAACACCCACCTGGGTGATGCAACGGCAGCCATTTTGTGCCAGAATGCTCACCACACATCAGCTGAGGTGGAGAGAGACAGAACTATTTTTTTTTGCCAATTAAACTGGTGGATGATTAGGTTGCAGTTTTAAAAAGACATGTCATGGGATCTTTAATGACCAGAGTCAGGACCTTGGTTTAACGTCTCATCCCAAAGACAGCATCTTCTACAGCACAGTGTCCCTATGGTAAATGGTAAATTGACTGCACTTATATAGCGCCTTTATCCAAAGCACTTTACAATGGCCTCTCACTCACCCGTTCACACACACATTCACACACCAATGGCGGCAGCTGCCATGCAAGGTGCTAGCCTGCTCATTGGGAGCAATCTGGGGTTCAGTGTCTTGCCCAAGGACACTTCGACATGTGGACAGGAGGAGCCGGGGATCGAACCGCCTACCCTGCGCTCAGCAGACGCCCCACTCTACCTCCTGAGCCACAGCCGCCCCTATCGCTGCAATGAGGCATTGGGGTGTATTTGACCAGAGGAAAAACTGCCCCCTACTAGCCACAAACACCACTTCTAGCAGCAACATAGTTTTCGCAGGTGGTCTCCCATCCAAGTACTAACCAAGCCCGCACCTGCTTAGCATCAACCATTCAGCATGGTGGTATGGCTGCAGGCATATATAATATCACATATGATATATCACGTATATGGCACATAGCAATTGGTGCAATGTAACCCAGGAAAGGAAGCTGCATCATAGCCCCTTTACTGTGGAGTTTATTACAGGCCCACAGTGAGCATGAATTAAACATGCTTAAAATCCCTAATCAATGTGAACGTTTCCGTACCCCGCACGGCTCTTCCTGGTTTCCCCAAGCCTGTCTCGCTCTCTCTCTCTACCCTGCCCTCTCTCTCTCTCTCTAAATCTCTCTCTCTCTCTCTCTCTCTCTCTCTCTATAAATTTATCTTTCTCATTACCATGCCCTCTTTCTCTCTAAATCTCTCTCTCTCTCTAAACAGCGCTCTCCCTATGTATGTATATGTCTCTCTACACTGCCCCCTTTCTCTTTTTACCCTGCCAACCCCCTCCCCCAACCCCCCCCCCCCCTCTCTCTCTCTCTCTCTCACACACACACACACACAATCACACTTAAAGGGCAGTCTATTGATCACTGTTTAAACATGCAGCACTGAATTCACAAGTAACCACAACAGATGCTGCCCTCAGTAAAACCATCCTTGCAATGGCTTGACTTCACATAAATAACACATAGCTTGGTTAGAGTAGCCCAACTGCGAACAACTCATTTCCCCAACAAGTTCCCTTGCTGGAGAAATTCTTCAGGACATGCCAACCCACAAAGCAACGTCACAAGCAACACAACACCAAACAAATCAGTCAACCAATCAAATAAGGTGACCATGTATTTGATTGCAAAAACAGAGGGCACGGCGGGTGGGCATTATGAACATAAAACTAGGCTACTTGTTTATTTATATATGGTTTACGGAATGAGCACAACCTAATCGTACATTTTTTGGAATTAAAAATCCGGCCTGGATGGATATTTTTGATTCCAAAAAAAAAGAAATGTCCGGGAAATGTCCGCCTAAATGACAGTGATCGACTGCCTTTCCACGGACAAACAATGAAACAATAGCACATTGACTTCTAATCCACACAAACCCTCAATTAATTGATACAAAAAAAATGAACATCTAACTAGCATGTGTTTGACCAAATTATTTTAAGATGACATATTTTCAATGACCTCAACAACAGTCCCATTTGTTGTCATAGGAAACTTTTTCCAATTTTTTTGCAGATAACTGGCTATCACTGCTGCTGACATAACAGGTTTTGCAAGCTGCGTGTGGAGATTGCAGTAAGCTAGTGGCAGCTAACATATCACATCACTAAAGTGCTGATTAGTTATTTTTATTGTTAGCTATCTACAGAAAAAAGAAGAAAGAAGATAATTGGACCACAACGATCCGTTTAAACTCCAATACAATAGGTAACTATTGCTATCAGGCTATTAGGGATTATTTGCTGGCTAGCTATAAAATACATAAAAAAGCACCTCTTGGACCCTCTCAGAAAAACCTGCTGTTCGAACTGCCTGCGCCTCATACACATATCCCGATCTCGTTTGCATCTTTTATTCCATGGTAATGTGAAGTGACGGCTAACTAAGTCCATTCCACTTGTTATTCCAAGTTTATGTTCTGGGGTTGGACAGCAGCGGTGACATCACAATGAAAAATCCAATTAGATGGCCGCACCAGTTAGGTCAACCTCAGGTTTAAGACTGTCAGTCTGATTTAGAGCACTGAAATCCAGTAGCAAGCCAACCTGAGAGAAGCCTGTAAATGACTAATCCACACTGATGTGTGCAGTTAGCTTCTTCACACCGGGAAGATAAAGTGAATTAATTCTGTACTGAACTGGAGTGCAACCCAGTTGCCCAAAGGAGGGCAGAGCTGCACTCTGACACTCTTACAAACTTGGTGACCACGGGCTATTTTCGTTTTGTTTGGTGCCGTGAAATGTGTTCCCGATAAGGGGCAGGCGTGTACTGATAACATGGCCCATTATGTTCCGCAAGACTACTCTGTATCTGTGGAGAGAGGTGAGAAGTGCCCCTTCAGCAGTTTGCCTCGTTCGTCCTTCCCCACTTCTTCATAATCATCATGTCTTTGTTGGCTGGTCATACCCTTGTTTTTTTTCCACTCTTTGCTCTGGTTAATTGAGCTCTCACTGCAGAAGGCCGCTGACCCCCTCGTTCATCGGTCCCCCTTCAGGCCTACGGCCTGTTGGCTCGTCACTGAAACGCCGCGAATCCGCATCGCTGACGTTTTAAATTTTGTGCCCCTTGCAAAGCGAGTAATGCAGGGTTGAAGAGACCAGCGACACACCGTCCCAGTCTGCATCTTCCTTTTGCCCCTTGTTATTTACACGCGCTAATGCGCGTCAGCAATTCGGTAGTGATTACTCACGCCACGTGAAATAAGAAATGCGATTGCACTGTGCACTGTTAATCTGTGTAGCAACCAAAGCAACCCACTTTCCTTACTTTCTAAAACTGGGCCGTAGCAGTAATATTAGTGAAATCACAGTCTGGCGCTACCAGAGGCTGCCTGCTGAGGTTTTTCACGAGCATTACAGTGCCTCATGTTGGCCATAATGACTCCTTATCAACACGCTCTCTAATTATAGCTCTGTGGGGCTGAAACACAAGAGGGTCAGAAAAAAACTCAGTTCCGTGGCCAAATGTACCTCCACTATAAACGACTGCATACAGTAGAAGCCCAGAGATACGGACCGACTGGCCCACCTAACAAGGTATGAACCCAGAAGTAACCTACGCGATTACTATCAAAATAAACTATCGTCGGGCGTCTCAGCGGCGTAGCGTGTTGAGCACCATCCGCACGCTCGTTGCGTGCTGTGACGTCGGCGGTTCGAATCCGGCCACGTGACCTTTGTCGCAAGTCTCTCCCTCCCTCTCGCTGCCCATTCTTCCTGTCTCTCTACACTGTGCTGTCCGAAAAAATCAAAACACTTTTTTTCATATAAGAATAATACAATTCTGTCATGAGGGGCATGTGTTATTACTGTGGCTAAATAACAATGTGGAAAAGTCAAAAGTGTTGACATAAAGAAGGACCGTAACAGAAAATGGCAACAATAGTACTTCATTGATAAAGAGATCCATAGGCTATCATTTGGAAAATCACGGATGGAAACAAAATGTTCTAATGAAATACTGCTTGAATACAGGTTATTAAGATTTATAGAGACAAAACAAAAGTAAGGTTAGAGTGACGTAAGTACCATTCGAATTAAGAATATATGTTAAAATTTGTGTGTTTTACTCCACTTTAAAGGTTACAAACACTTTGGAATTCTGAATGGCCCCATTCCCAAAGTGTTACCCTTCTAGAGGTGTTACTGTATTTCAGTAAAACATATATCAAAATGAAAGTAGCAGGGCTTTAGGCAGAGGAGAGACTAATATCAGTCATAAACAATGGAAGCCATTCATCAGACCACTATCACATTGAGCCTGGACTTCCACCCATACAACACCAACACATATAAGACACAGACCTGGGTCCAGTATGGGACGCTCCCATCCGATGGGCCACTCTGGTGCATTCCAAAGGATGGCTGACAACGAAAAACAAAATGCTGAAACCAAGCCAAGCATCGCAGTTTTAACATTCCTTAACATTTTCCTCTTAAGAGCTTTCGACAAGTAGCATAAAGAAGTCTCATCAACTACAGAACATCACTCGATCTGTGAGCCAACAGTGGAAATACAACACTGCATATTCGCATATACAGTTCTTCATGTAAAAAGCAAGTTCCTCTTTTAAAAGTATAGCCCAGCTGTCTTTTAGATACTAGAATGTACTGCTGTAGTCTGTATCCCTTTCTTTCCGAGCCTTTTCTCTCTTGTTTTATGTTATTCCCACTCAAGCTGAAGCTTCTATTCTGTCGAACTGTCAGTAAATGAAGTGGTTCTTAACAGATTACACAACATTGCCTGCGGGAGATTGAGATGGGAATTCCTCACAGTATATCACAGGTACAATGTCTCCTGAACCTTAAGAGAACAATATGAAACTCTATTTTTCTCTCCTCACCACACTTCAAGCTGACAGCTTTGAGGGCTCTATTTTTTCAGAGGTCATCAACAGTTGATGGCACAGGGAAAAACTAATCAAGAATAGACAAAAATGTCAATTCAACAAAAAAAGAAAAGAAAAAAGTAAATTGAAATTATTCCATAGATTCACTGTAGATGCACAAGCCTGCTGTGGAAGGAAACTCAGTCTTCACTCTGCAAACAAATCCAAAAAGCTTTATTTGATACACATTTCATGCTGCGGTTATTGTCACAGGAGGCATTGCAACCAAAAATCTACCCAGAGTCAAGCTTCTGCAGGGGTCTCTCCTACATCTACTGTGAGAGTGGAGAGAAAATCAAAGTTTCATTCAGACAACTTCGTAATTATTTCTAATAATTAGTTTACCAAAAACCCCTATGTGTTAAACCAGGCGGGACCAGGGGTTAGAGGAAGCCTGAAACACAGACAGGACGTGACATAGCGAAACTGACATCATCGGTGACAATATTGCTCACCCTAATTTCCTGCCCCTCCCTCTTGCCGTCCCACGCCCAGCTCCGCTTGGTGAAGTAGTTGACCGTGGCAAACTCAATGAGCGCGGAAAAGACGAAGGCGTAACAGACCGCCATGAACCAGTCCATGGCTGTAGCATATGCCACCTTGGGTAAGGAGTTCCGTGCGCTGATACTCAGGGTGGTCATGGTAAGAACTGTGGTGACCCCTGCAGGGGGGCATACAGGAAGTAGGGTTTAGTTTATAAAAACAGAATACACAAACAACAGGAAAATAAGAGATGCAAATACAGAAACATTTGTATGTAAGGAGCGGTGAGACATGACCCGTGTAATGAAATATGAGACTGACTGAGGCTTAGACATACACACATACTAAAGCAAGTGCACATATAAACACACACACACACACAAACACAAGCAGATATATGCACACACACACACACACACAAGCAGATACATGCACACACACACACACACACACACACACACACACACACACACACACACACACACACACACACGCATACACACGCATACACAAACACACACAAAAATATTCCGATTAGCACTTTTCAGATCACTGGTTAAATGAATGGCAGGAGGTTAAATGTGTAACGTCACATCAATCTATGAAGAATTCATATGATAATTCTCTTCCGCTCACCTTGAATTTGCAAATTAATGAATAATTACATCTTGCATCAATCACGATGAAATCAGCATATAAATTAGTTATGAATAATCTTCTGATTGACTTTGAATAGTTCAATAGTTTATAAAAAGCCAGAGTGATACTCTTTTTCATTAAATGCATTGTAATATCGAAGCAATCAAATTTCTAAAATAGAGAGTATGTAGATACGATACAGACCACACACAGCTGTGACATGCTGCTACCTTGTGAATTGCCTGAAGTCTATTACTCAGCAGTAAATGTAATCGACTTGCCGGCAACCTCTTACTTCTTAAATTATTTAAAGGAGAGAGTTATTTAAAGTTAGTATGCTGACTTGACACTTCAGCTTCTGAAAACAATTTGGGGGTTTTAAAAACAAATACTTGGCTTTCACCAATAAAACAAGGCAGTGTACCGTATAAAGGCCAGAAGTGGGGAGATGCGATGTGAATACTAACACTAGGTCCTGTCTCTCTTTCCTAAAATTATATTAAGAATTAACAATGGCGGATAAAGCCTACGGATATTTTGTTGGTGGCTTGCTCTTCTAAAGGGTAATATCCTTTCCCTTACCTTCCAGTTTAGCAGACATGCATATTGAAAAGCAAATATCTTGCACAGAGAGTGAGGCTGTTCTGTCCCTTTGGCCTGTTAGCACGCCTTTGGCAAGAGCTAAAATGGAAATGAATTAGCATTCCGTGCAATTAGACACAAACTAGCATGGTGTACAAAGAGCAGACTATAACTGCACCAAGCTGTAGCTAAACGTTTAGAGACTTACTATACACATCTGTGTAAAAAAAACATGGTTTTAACAAAAGAAACTGAAAATAAATGAATTGAAGAAAATGCAACAATGTAGTTATAAAATATATTTTGCACATAGAAAAAAGGTGAAACATCAACTAAATGTAAAGATAAGAAACAAAATATTACCCTGCAATCAAGACTGACACTTTTGATGAGATTGACAGTGGACACAGGCTGCATTTCGGGCAGTACTTCAGATTAATAGCAGATTGTGATAATGGGGTAAGATTAAAGAGCTTTGGAGCGAAAATACCCACTTCCTGCCATCATTCACAAAGAAAGTTCAGACTAAGTCAAAAAGCCACGACAGGTCTAAGAGATAATTTGACAATTTGGCTATACGGTGCTGCACTAATCTTCTCATTTTAAAACAGGTGATCTCCCATATATTTCTGTAGTGTGTGAGTGACAATCCATGAAAAAAGAACTGAAAGGATTAATCATAGCTGTGTGAAATCTCAATCTTTCACAGGTAACTTTGCACTGGCCTTTGCTCTCTGCTTTTCTTTGGAAATAACAGAATAAAAAGACTAGGTATCAATCAAAGCAGATCCAAGTAGTCATTCCACGTGGCCTGTTCTCTTCATCGGTAAAGAAAAAGAAAAAACGCTTTTTATGACTAGCGAGGTGCATTTATTTGACTCACTGCCAAAAATACATTTGTACATATAAAACTGGTTTGCCTTTATTGTAAATTTCTTCACAGGAGAAATAATATAACTGATTAGCTTACTTGCAAAATAAAAATAATAAATCTTTGTATCCGTATTGTTCAAAATACTTGCAATGAGTTGCTTTTACAAGGCTTGTCTTTGGTGAGGAAAAGCGCCTACAGTAGGCCATTTAAACCCTAATGTTACAGTGAAACGAGCAGCTGAGAGAGAATAAAAAGTGCCATTATCATTATAAATTTGCATAGTGTTAATTGCAATGTAATGGTGACACTCTTCATTAAACTTTGCATACACCGTCATCTCCACCTGGAAAGAACTGAGAATATTAACTTGAGTTATCCTCAATTTTATTGTATCAAGACAGATATTTATCCATTGTGTAATGTGTCAGCTCAAAGCATAAATCCTGTCTTACACTTGGGTGGGTGAAATTATTACAAACAGGATTATCCACAGAAAATATCAGGCCATGTCAGCTGGAGAATTCTGGGGCCTGGCACTTGGCCACAAAGTGAACTATTAATGAAACATCAGCTTTCAAGTGGCTTTTGGGAGCTCCTAATACATTAATGTATGCTTAAATTGGCTTCAATTTAACAGGACAACTGAGTTCTGTTTCCTTAAATATTATGACAATTTTACAGTTCTGCACTCATTCCAGGGGGGAAAAGGAGTTGATTTCCCACCTGAATGCAGATAAAATGTAAGGCCAGTGGAACAGGCAGTAGGCTGTCCCAAACCCCTGGCTGTGAGGTCATACGGAGTGTCTATGCAGAAGCCTTGCAGTTTTACTACGCCGCCGACGGAAACACCGTTTAATAAGAACTGCCACCTCGTCACCAGTCTACAAACAGGGTATGAACCAAGAAGTAGCATATGCAATTACGCCGTATCAGGCTTTGTATTATAAAAAGCATGGGTACTCCATTATTATAATAAATTTACAGTGCATTCTGAAAGTATTTGGACAGTGACACAATTTTTGTGGTTTTAGCTCTGTACTCCAGCACATTGGATTTGAAATGAAATAATGAATATCAGGTTAAAGTAATAAGTATATATATATATCCATATCCAGTGATCCATGTTAGAATTAAAGCCCTTTTTATACATAGTCTCCCTATTTTAGGAGACCAAAGGTAATTGGACAAATTAACATAGTCTTAATGTCCTCATATTTTGATTATTGTTGCAAATCCTTCGCATTCAATGACTGACTGAAGTCTGTGACCCATAGACATCACCAGATGCTGGGTATCTTCCCTGGTGATGCTCGGCCATGCCTGTATTCCAGCCATCTTCAGTTCCTGTTTGTTTTGGGGGATTTTTGCATTCAGTCTTATCTTCAGCAAGTGAAATGCATGTTCAATTGGATTCAGGTCTGGTGATTGACTTAGCCAGTCAAGACCATCAAAATGTTTGGCCCTGAAAAAAACTCCATGGTTGCTTCGGAGTCATTGCCCTGCTGCAAGTTGAAGCGCCGTGCAATGAGTTTTGAGGCATTTGGTAGGATCTGAGCAGATAAGATGTTTCTGTACACTTCAGAATTCATCCTGCTGCCATTAGCAGTCACATCATCAGTACATACAAAAATGAGAAAGGCGTTTTGGATAAGGAGCAGTCCCTTTCTTTCTCCACACTTTCCTCTTTCCGTCACTTTGGTACAAGTTAATACTCATCTCATCTGTCCATAAAAGTTTTCATAAAGTCCAGAACCTTTTTAATGTACTTTTTTTTTTTAGCAAACTCTAACCTGGCTTACCAGTGGTTTTAATCTTGCAGTGAACCCTCTGAGGTTATGCTGGTGTAGTCTTCTCTATGTTTTATGGGCGGCAGTGTAGTATAATGGTTAAGGAACTGGCCTTGTAACTGAAAGGTTGCAGGTTCGATTCCCAGGTAGGACAGTGCCATTGTACCCTTGAGCAAGGTACTTAACCTGAATTGCTTCAGTATATATCCAGCTGTATAAATGGATAATATATGTAAAAGAAATGCTTAAAAGTTGTGTAAGTCGCTCTGGATAAGAGCGTCTGCTAAATGCCTGTAATGTAATGTAATGTAATGTTTTAGTCTTTGCCACATCTATGCCTACATCCTGGATAGTGTTCTTGATGTGTTGGACAATTGAAAAGGGGACTTTCTTCACAGTTGAAAGCAGTCTTCAGTCATCCACTATAGTGCTCTTCCATGTCTATGTCTACTAGGCTGTTTGCATTTGCTGAGCTCACCAGTGTGTTCCTGTTTTTTAACGATGTAAAAAAGCAGTTGATTTTGACACACCCAATGTTTTAGCTATGTCTCTGATTGATCTATTCTGACTCTTTCCACCCCACGATGGCCTGCTTTACTGGCATTTACACTTCATTGGTTCTTATGTTATATAACATAAACAACATCAACATACACAACATCAACATCATATACAACATATATACAACATCAACATACTCCAAATACAAATTGCACACCTAGAATGAACTCTAGGCCTTTTGTTAGCTTTCTTGTACATTAACTTATGATGCAACAACGCACATGGTTCACCCAATATGGATGAATATACACTGCTCAAAGAAATGAAGGGAACACTTAATCAACACAGTATAACACCAAGTCAATTCAACTTCTGGGATATCGATCTGTCCAGTTAGGAAGCGTAAATGATTGTGAATTAATTTCACCTGCTTTGGTGCAAATGAAAGTGACAACAGATGGACAGGAGAGGCAACAGCAAGACAACCCCCAAAAAGTAAATGTTTTGCAGGTGGTGGCCGCAGACCATTTCTCTCTCCTTATCCTTCCTGACTGATTTTTTTCTAGTTTTGCATTTTCCTAGTGCCCTTGTCACTACTGGTTGCATGAGGCGGTACCTGCAGCCCATTCAGTATATATATATACTGTACCTGCAAAGTAAAGCTAACAGTCTGCACTTTAACCTCATTTAATTTAAAAGCCAATGTGCTGGAGTAGAGCCAAAACAACAAAAAATTTGTCACCGTCTAAATAATTACGGAATGCATTGTATATATTATTATATAAGTCATAATCCATTTATAAAACACTAAAAATACACCTCAAACTCTGTAACTGTGTCTTGCCACATCCTTAAATGATACCAAATTATTTTTTCCCACCTTTTTGAAACTCAAAAATCTGATTGTATAGCAACTCTTCAACCACTCCAACAACTTAAAACACTTTTCTTAGTTAACAGTTTCCCAATTCTCTGTAATCGACACTGAAGCATTCTTTCTTTATAACACTTCAATTTCAGCTACAGTTCACAGCGATTACATTTTTGAGAGATAAAATTCCCTCTCATTTGTACAGACAGATTTATCTTATATCCTGTGTATGTGTGTCTATTACATCCTGCCCACTGTTCAATACTGGAACTTCACAGTAAATTCGGAGCCAACTCCACAAGCATGGCTTACTCAAATCTGCGAGTTATCAGGGGGAAAGCTGTCACTGGGAGATATGTAATCAGATAGACAGGGGGCATGTCTCAGCACTATTGCTGAAGAAAGGTCAGCAGTGTTTCATATAACGAAAAGACAGAACAAAATCAAACTGTTTGCAAAGTAGACCAAAAAAAATCCTATGGAAGGCTGATGAGATCCTAATCCAAATCCTAATGAGATCCTACTTAGCGATTGTTTGATTATTGGTTATTACAGGGTAATTCAACCGAAAAACAACATTAACCTTATTTAGCAGATTAAGGCACAACTAATTAAGTCTCTCTTTGTGGCTGGCCAAAATAATTTCCGTACTGAAATATCCGCAGATGATAAAGATAAAATTTTGGTAGAGGTATACGTCATTTTGACGTATACCTCTACCTCTTCTGCCTTTTTGAAAAACTACAGTGCTGTCAGTGGGCGTGTAAGTTACCTAGACACGTAGGCGGAGCCAGCGAGGGGGAAAGAAATTCCGCGTCTGTTACTGTTCTGAGTAGGGACACATTACAGATGAAGCTAGCCATCATTGCCATTTTATTATAATGTCAGAAAATTACCTTGACACGTTGTTTCCTAAAGATATTTTGGCAAAAGAAACCAAACAGGACTCGAGTGCTGTCCTTATGTGGTTACAGGGTGGACAAATGATCAAACTCAGGGGCCTCTGGTATCATTCCCTGACATCTCATCTGCCTTATTAAATCCCCCAGTAAGAAACCATGTCAACTAATGTTACATTATGATCCATGACCATGAAAAGAAGACTAACATAAGCGAGCTGGCCATAATCGAACGGTTTCACTTTGAGCATTCGATTACAGAAGCAATGTATTTTTTTCTGGGCTAGTGCATTAGCTGTTGTTAGCCACGGCTTCTTGGCATTAACGAAAGGTGCAATTGGGGGGTTTTAAAATCTGTTAGCAATGCAGTAGCTAAGCCAGACATCAGTTTTTTGCCATTTCAAAAATGGCAATGCTTTTAATATATTTATAGATTTTGTCGTAGGTGGAAGGCTTTCTGTTTTAAGCCCGAATACACGGCCGGATCCGTAGCTGAACGCGCTGCCAAACCGGGACTGTTTTGGCATGTAACTGTGCCCCGGCACCACTCATTGCAGCAAACGTTTCCATTTCAGTTGGAATTGCGTTAGCTACCATACGTAGGTCACGTTAAGTGCTAGGCTAGCTGTTTTCACAATACCCAAAGTAGATAGGCTAAATGAAGGGCTGTGTTTTCCTAAATTAATGGCCGTATTTCCCCTGTTTTTCTGGAGACTCTAGCTAATGGTGGTGGTATTTTTTCAGTAGAACTGGAACATTAGTGGCTAACATGCCAGCGATTAACGTGGCTTTTCTAGTCTCGAAGAGACGCTGCAGGACTAGCAGTAAAATGCCCAGCCCCTCGGCCTCCGCTCCGGTAATGTTATCCAGTGGACGTGGCAACCTTTGACTGCCGTAGTCTGACATCGCCCATAAACTGTAAGCACTCTTGGTCATTGTAGTTCACAGTAAAGCAGGTACCTGGTACATGTGCACTCATTTGGGGCTATATCTGTGCTCTCACTACAGGTAGAAAGTTGGCTGAAAGCTCATTATAATCAGGAGAGCTACATTTCTGCAAATTAAACATAATTTTTCAGTGGAATTACCCTTTAACCTAAACTAGGATTTATAGCTAGAGAATGAAAGTAGCCTGTTTAAAAAATAAGACGAGAGTAATGTAAAGAACTGTTCCAATAAAAAATACAATTTCTTAAAATTGTTGATTTCTCAATTCAGTTTCAAGTTTTGAACATTTCAGAGTTCCGAACAAAGCCCATGCACACAGCGGGCCTCATTCATGAAGCGTTCCTAAACATACGCATACATTTATGTCCGATTCATTTACGCCGGATTCATCAAACCGTGTGGAAAAAGATGTATTGGTGGCATTAGCTGGATTAAGCTGTTGACCACAATTGCAACCCTGGCTACATGTAAGCCACTTTAAAGCAAATTTTATTGGTTAAATTTGTGTTTTAATTAGCATAGCCTATGTACGGTCATGTACAATTTCTATTTTTAGCAATTTAGAAAAATTGTAGGCTACTGTTCATTAGCCTATGTTATGGGTCTAATTAAACAGCTTCATAGCTTCAAATGCATATTCTAATTATCACTCAGAAGCTACATTTACCGGCATTCTGAATTTATGAACGAGGTACGTCTGCTCCGGAGCAGGTGCAAATTTAGTTTGGAGGTACTAACAAATCTCAGATACGAAAATGTTGATGAATACCAAAATACGGGCAAAATTTCAAATACGAACGATTTACGTACAAATTTGTTCTGCTCACGTTTCATGAATGAGGCCCAGTGTTCGTATCTCAGAAGTTCTGCTGTTTGGGCTCCATACATCAGAGCAATGTTGTTCGCTGCACATAAAAAAGTGAAGTGGTCTTGCACTCATTCCTCATTGGGCGATATGGGGGGGTTCTTAAGATATGAGGACACACTTCAACTACAAATATCTTTTATTGCTGTAGATGGAAAGGTCCTTATGGTTTCGTTTTTGTGCACTTGGCAGTGCTGCACTGTGTTGCTGATAAGCCCACATCCTGTTGTCACAGGGGCATCAGCTCTAGAGAATGGATCACAGGAGAGATTTATGCCCCACAGGGGAGATATTTGCCCCACAGGAGAGATATATGCCCCACAGGAGAGATATATGCCCCACAGCGGAGAGGGGAACATAACCAGGGTCTGCCAAAGCAGTTAGAGCAAAATCCAATAAAGACAATGCACAGACTCTTAATCTCCCAGAGAGCCCTAAATCTACTCAGAGACAGCATTCTAGTGTAGGTCCTTGTGTGGAAAGGAGATAGAGACAAACTTTGTTAGTGCAAGTTTAAATCACCCTGCTCACATTGCTCTCGGCAGTCAGGCGTATTTGCATACACCTGTGGAGAGCCACAAGCAAAATCATGTCGGAAAGATTATATCAACATTCATAAATCTGGCATGTAGTTACCAACGTGCATTTTCATACATAAAGATGAATGTTTATCTACATGCTTCAGTCGCGTATAAACAGTAACTGTACCTTTGTATGACATTCTTATGTATGTTGAGAATGTGTAATTCCCATATATTTTTCAGACAGTTCCTGGGTACGCGAGAGCAACAATGCCTTAGAACCTACAAAGTTGTTCAGAAATCGATGTGGCACATCCCAAATTGAGGAGACATTATTGAGCCACTGTAATAGTGTATAACTGTAAATACAATGGAATGTGTGGGCAGGTGTATTAATCTGGTGGCAGAACCTTCTGTCTGTTCAGAGCAATAGTGGGACGTTCTTGAACACATGCAGTGTTGTTTCAATTAAGGCTTGCTCTTGAGTTATAGGCAAATTATCTGTTCTCTTTTTTATATTTAAAATTATATTACGCTACAAGGCTGCACTTTTTTCCCACCGTGACTAAAACAACATTGACTGGGCTTTGCTCATATTGGGGGTTGACTGACTGGACTTTGCTCATATTGACGGTTGGCCGACTGGGCTTTGCTCATATTGGGGGTTGACTGACTGGGCTTTGCTCATATTGGGGGTTGACTGACTGGGCTTTGCTCATATTGACGGTTGGCCGACTGGACTTTGCTCATATTGACGGTTGGCTGACTGGACTTTGCTCATATTGGGGGTTGACTGACTGGGCTTTGCTCATATTGGGGGTCGACTGACTGGGCTTTGCTCATATTGGGGGTTGACTGACTGGGCTTTGCTCATATTGACGGTTGGCCGACTGGACTTTGCTCATATTGACGGTTGGCCGACTGGGCTTTGCTCATATTGGGGGTTGACTGACTGGGCTTTGCTCATATTGACGGTTGGCCGACTGGACTTTGCTCATATTGACGGTTGGCTGACTGGGCTTTGCTCATATTGGGGGTCGACTGACTGGGCTTTGCTCATATTGGGGGTCGACTGACTGGGCTTTGCTCATATTGACGGTTGGCCGACTGGGCTTTGCTCATATTGACGGTTGGCCGACTGGACTTTGCTCATATTGATGGTTGGCCGACTGGACTTTGCTCATATTGACGGTTGGCCGACTGGACTTTGCTCACATTGGGGGTTAGCTGGTTTCAGCTGGATCAGAAAAAATACCACTGAAATAGCACAAAGATAAACTCAATGAGCAATAATCTCTAGAACCTTCTACAGCGCTTCTTCTCTGTCCAGAGCAAGAGACACAACCCACTGCATCAATTTATGACTTTGTCCCTGGAGGAAGACAGCCTCAATTCTCCAACTTAATTTTGCTCCAAGTTTGCTCCTGCTAATTAGAAATGAATTAAGTGGTTTCCACTGAGCAAGGTAATTACAGGTGAACTCAGTGATCCAAGCACAGACCTCAACTCAACTTCATCCCTGTCCTGGGACAGAGAGCCATAAACAGCCACTGAGCCACTTTTCTGTGAAAAACCTCATTGGTCCAAGCTTAGCTGCTTTGTTTCACCCCACCTTAGCCAATACACAGTGATATGAATGAAAGTACACCTGTCCTGCTGCTGCGCATCAGCGCACTTCGGCTTCCTGGTGTGGGCGAGCGATTACTCGGTCGAGCTAAGGTTAAAGCGGATGCTAAGACTCACCGAAAACGGTGCGAGCAGGGACGGACTCTCGGTTCAGCCAGAAGGACACCTGAGACAGTATGACGGTCATGATGCAGGGCAGATAGGTCTGAATCACAAAATAGCCAATTTTCCTTTTCAAATGGAAATACGTTGTCATCACTATGTATTCTCCTGGGGGGGTGGTGAAGAAAGAGAAAGAGAGAAAGGATATGAATTATTAATAAAGCTCACGTTCCATCCAGGCACACAGTTCAAACATATTCAATAAGCGTTATTATTATTTATGCGTTAATAATATTATTTATATTATTTATACACCAATGTACATGCTCACGCTATACACCGCAAACACAATTGAATAAATAGCAGAGTGATCCTTCAGACAGTAGAATCTGTTTGAGTGGAGGTCGATAGATTGCTTGGTTCCCTTTGGATATGGCAGTGTAAAAAATAGGCTTCTTTCACCATTAAAAAGGCATGAGTGGGCAAACAAGCCTCTCATGGGTGAAGTACTTCTGTTCACAGCACTTTTAAATTGCTTTATGATCTGATGAGATAAAAACAAACCTGCCATAAAACTGCAGAGTTTTTATATAGCACCTTTACCTATTTCATTTATCGCCTTAAAAAATGCTGACTAGTGATTGTCTGAATGTCTAATGCTTGTGAGCGGAGGCAAAATGACAAATACATGCGCACCTTTCAAAAAGCCTTTTTCTTTAATGGAAAGCTTGACAGGAGACAGGACAATTAAACAAGACAAAAGGACAATGCGTGTCTCCAACACCTGACAAAAAAAGAACATTAACTAATTTTTGTTTAGTGGTGTAGGAAGCAGTGACGGGTAAAAGATGAAATTCTTCCATCAAAAGTCAATATATAGTACAGTAAAGCGTCCTTATCCTGTCGTACCAAATTCACATTGGGTCGTTTTGTCACACACTTCAAGGTTCAGCACAAAGACAGGCTGAAGTTCAAAGTAACCGTGCCCCCACTGTTTGTCTTGTCAATTTGTTTCTTGGAAAACAGAGTTCTGTTTATGTAGTTGCGCAACCAGCCTGAACAATGTATATCTATAGAGATAAAATGGTTGGTGATTTTATGCCCACAAGGCACAAGGTTAGACGGCACATCTGCTGCAGCCCAACAGCAAAAACAAAAAAACGGAGAGAAAACACACCTCAAGCAAAACTGTAGTCAGTGTTGCAACCGTTCTAGATAAACGGTATTTGTAGCAAATATGCACAGAGAATACGATATCAAATAAAAGTGTCCAGCACAAGATTATCTCTGTACTATACTGTGCGTAATTTCAGCACAAGATTATCTCTGTACTATACTGTGTGTAATTTCAGCACAAGATTATCTCTGTACTATACTGTGCGTAATTTGAGCACAAGATGCTATACTCTCTGCAATTTGAGAATATGATTATCTCCGTACTCTAGTGTCTGCAATCAAATAAAAGCGTCCAGCACAAGATTATCTCTGTACTATACTGTGCGTAATTTGAGCACAAGATTATCTCTGTACTATACTGTGCGTAATTTAGGCACAAGATTACCCCATGCACTATACTGTGTGCAATTTTGGCACAAGATTATCTCTGTACAGTCTGTAATTTTCTGCCAACTGTGATAAATTATAATAAAACGCCTGAGCTGAATCAGAATAATTTTTTTCCACAGGCCTCGTCTATGCTGTACATCTGGGGCCACACGTATAAAACTCTGAGTAAAAGAATGTGTGAAAGAATGCTCAGGGAGAAAGTCGGAAATCTGCTTTCTCAACTTTCTGCATTTTCTCCCTCTGCTTTTCTATCACGGTGTCGCCATATCACACTGACTCCAAAAATTGGGTACACATGGTGTCCAGCGTGTGCAGAGGTATGCAGGTTCTCTTATTATATCTGAATTTCTGTGTGGAAACTCGCTTACGCAGCTTTCTGAGGGCATTTTTCTGCTCAGCACTGTTTATACATGTGGCCCCTGGCCTGCGCTCACAGTATTCCCCTAAATCAAAGTAAATCAGTGCTGTATTGCTACAGTCAAAAAGTATATTTCTCAGAAGGAAGTGGCATTAAAATGGGAACCGCTGAATGAATTGGATGGCTTTTCACAATCCCTCTTGGCTCTGATACAACGGGAGGTTATCCTGAATATGAGCTTCAGGGTACCTGCAGCGTGGCTCTTCAGTGGAAGCTTTTGCCAGAATCCCACAAGCCCCACTCCCCCGTTCGAACAACACCGGCACCGGTGGAGACCAGGTCGCAAAGTTAGATGGCACATTTGCAAGTGTAAATTGGGACACATGTAAATGTGTGCGCACACACACACACACACATACACATGTGCATGCACACACATGCAATGAACAGCGAGGGCACAATAGTTGTTTTGTTCGGAGCACTGCGGAATCAACAGTTGAAAAAGTTGCTCTTTGGAAAACACGAGAGCTCCAGGATGCCCTTTCATCCAACCGTACGTCCAGAACCTTGTTTTGTGGAGGGTTATTTTCCTTTTCTTTTATCTCAGCTGTAGTTCGCTATTCAGAGGAAGGACTATTTACAACCTTGGCTATCCACATAGCGGAGGACAGCCAGGCTGCGCACCACTGCAAACGCTCTGAATGAGCACATGTTTATTTCCGTGTTCATTCAGAAGCGTTTCAATTGTTTGGTTTACGCAAGTTTGATGAATCACACGTGAGATTTTCGTACGCAAGTTGGCACGCTGAAATATACGCTCATTTTTACGACCATATTGACAAACGAGGCCCACAGTGTTCACAGCAGATCTACGGCTGCATCAGTTACCTGTGCTGGAGCTGATGGTCTCTTTGCCAGTAACGTGTCCCAGCAGGTCATACTGGTTGAGCCTGGAGCCGTCTTCCGCAACAGCGACAGACATATTCTGCCCTTTGGTCCAAAGGTAAACCACCTCATTGTTGGTGTAGGCATCTATAGCGGGAGACAGGAACGGTGATTAGCGATGTTAACGGTAAGCTCCAAAACGGCAGTAGTGAACGGCATCCTCTTTTCACTACCGTAAGCCATCATTCTGCTGTGTGCTTTGACCAACACCGATACATCCGACACAATTAACACACAGTTTACTTTGAATAAATAAATACATATTTTAGGGAAAGGGGTCAGAGGTAATGTGGAATACCTTCTATTTCAATAAAACCATAAGCAGAGAGAATCGGGGGGAAAAGCATAAATGCAATTCAGATGTCAGCCTGGAGTTTGCTCATTAAATCTTAACGGCCGGTGAGATAAGTTATTGTTAATTTCTATTGTAAGACCACTAATGTAATCAAACTGAGATGCATTAACTTTAATGCTACCTATAATTAATTGCAATTGGTTGCAGAGAGTTATTATCCTAAAATAGAAATTTGACTATTACATCTGCTACTATTTATTACAGACAGTATTCTAATGTACTCCTCTCTTACGGGAAAAAAAACTGTGAAAATGTCAATAATGTCCAACACAGCAAACATTGACACAGAATTGACCTCTGACATCTTTTCTCACCTACTTTATGTAAACTAAGCTGAGGAGGAAAACAGAGACAGGCTCCTGCATCCTTACTGTACTTTTATACAAAGCACCAACACTGTGCTTTCTGAAAAATGGCAGTCATACAAATTATTTCATCATCAGTGGTGAGTGATCTCAAACAACCCATCCCCCATTATCAGTGGTGAGTGATCTCAAACAACCCATCCCCCATTATCAGTGGTGAGTGATCTCAAACAACCCATCCCCCAATATCAGTGGTGAGTGATCTCAAACAACCTATCCCCCATTATCAGTGGTGAGTGATCTCAAACAACCCATCCCCCATTATCAGTGGTGAGTGATCTCAAACAACCCATCCCCCATTATCAGTGATGAGTGATCTCAAACAACCCATCCCCCATTATCAGTGGCGAGTGATCTCAAACAACCCATCCCCAATTATCAGTGGTGAGTGATCTCAGACAACCCATCCCCCATTATCAGTGGTGAGTGATCTCAAACAACCCATCCCCCATTATCAGTGGTGAGTGATCTCAAACAACCCATCCCCCATTATCAGTGGTGAGTGATCTCAAACAACCCATCCCCCATTATCAGTGGTAAGTGATCTCAAACAACCCATCCCCCATTATCAGTGATGAGTGATCTCAAACAACCCATCCCCCATTATCAGTGGTGAGTGATCTCAAACAACCCATCCCCCATTATCAGTGATGAGTCATCTCAGACAACCCATCCCATATTATCAGTGGTGAGTGATCTCAAACAACCCATCCCCCATTATCAGTGGTGAGTGATCTCAAACAACCCATCCCCCATTATCAGTGGTGAGTGATCTCAAACAACCCATCCCCCATTATCAGTGGTGAGTGATCTCAAACAACCCATCCCCCATTATCAGTGATGAGTCATCTCAGACAACCCATCCCATATTATCAGTGGTGAGTGATCTCAAACAACCCATCCCCCATTATCAGTGGTGAGTGATCTCAAACAACCCATCCCCCATTATCAGTGGTGAGTGATCTCAAACAACCCATCCCCCATTATCAGTGATGAGTCATCTCAGACAACCCATCCCCTATTATCAGTGGTGAGTGATCTCAAACAACCCATCCCCCAATATCAGTGGCGAGTCATCTCAGACAACCCAACCCTCATTATCAGTGGCAAGTTTTTCAGACAACCAAACTGAATTCACTGTGCAATTTTTATTTTGAAACAGCACAGTGGTGCATGACCCAGAGCAGAGCTCTAACAGTGCAGGTGCCATTATGCATGCAGATACTGACGCAGAAGGTATTACACTTACAACTTCCAAACTTTAATGGACATGCGTGAGCATCCATTGGGAAATCTTCCAAATGCATGGGGCATTCAGCGTGGATTGTTAGCCTGCAAAATAAATGAGAATAAAGAAAAGGAGGGAGAAAAGAAGATCACCTTTATTAAAGCAGACTCCAGCAGTGTGAATAAGTGCTGAAATTATGGCTGCGTCTGTGCACTTTGCTGCACCACTCACCCTTTTCAACAAGTGACCTTGATTTTCTTCTGATTTACCCAACTCCAACAAGCCACATAAGACTTTCAGCACAGGTGAGAATTCATAATGTTGTTTCCGCTCACACGCCCACATTCACTCCTGGGCCCCTGGAGAACTTTTACAAGCCTGGCCTGTTCTGATTGGTTTGTGCGCTGAGATGGCCTTTGGCTCTAAGACCAAACTGACTTTTGACTCTGTTTAAAAAAACATGTGCAGTATAATGGGGTAGCCATGGAAGCCTGGCAGTGAGCACATCTGGGCCCTGAATCTGCTGCCTGTTTGGTCTGGACCTTGCCTGTGTTTGGTCTGGACCCTGTGTTTGGATGGGCCCTGCCTGTATTTGGTCTGGACCCTGTGTTTGGCCTGGGCCCTGTGTTTGGTCTGGACACTGTATTTGGTCTGGGCCCTGTGTTTGGTCTGGACCCTGTCTGTTTGGTCTGGGCCCTGTGTTTGGTCTGGACCCTGTGTTTGGTCTGGACCCTGTGTTTGGTCTGGACCCTGTGTTTGGCCTGGACCCTGTGTTTGGCCTGGACCCTGTCTGTGTTTGGTCTGGGCCCTGTGTTATGTCAGTTTCTCAGTCAGCAGGTCCATCCCCATACTCCCATCACTACCAAGGCCCGGGCAGCCCATCTCTAGACCTCTGAACTGATTTCTGGGAGAAAAATTTTTTTTATTGAGAAAACGCTCAACACTTCTACCACCTCCAGTTGATTAGTTATTGACCCAGCGAAACTCATCAAATAGCTTCCTGGGTGATCTCAGTAAATCAACCCTGTCAGTGGCACGGGTCCCTTGTCTACTCCAAACACTACACTGTCCCTCTGTTCTCCCCCTGGATAAGACCTCTAATCTCATAGTTCTCTTACGCTGTTTCATTTTCAAGTGCACACAATGTTTTAATGCCCCATTACACTTTCTTACCACATAATATGCGGCATATTCAGAGATACACTGTTTGAACACATCTGCCTCATAGTCACTGGAAGCAGTTCACGCAATTTCTCTATACGGTGCCGTTTTCATTGGGGGAAGTCAGGCGATTATTATATTTGAAAATTCTTTCTTGGATATAAGAAAGCAATATGTACTTGTATTTAAAAAGTATGCATCTTAAGATAGAAAAGGTTAAAAAACAAAGCAAAGTAAAGGAACTGTGTTTAGGAAGGGCTCTGTGTGTCTGGGGGCTTGAAGCTGTATTTGTATGCAAACGGGAAAAAGTTCAGACAAGATGTGAAGCATTTCACTATATCCATCTCCACCACCCCCCCCCCCCAAGAATGTCAGCATTATTATCCACTTATACATTTCATCAGACACCTGGTTCATGGTATAAATCAACAATTTGTGAGTCAAAGGTTTCTCAAGATGAATGAAAAAGTAGACACAATTTCTCACTGAAGAAATGCACTCATGTCAGAGTAGTCCAGCAGCAGTTTACCGTTCTCACAGAATTCGCCCTGTTTGTTTTGCCTGTGAAAACAGTGAAAATAGCGGATGATGCAGAGCATTGTTACAGTCTAGAGCAGGGCCATCAGACTGTCTGTCTGTACCCTGCCACCACCCTTAAGTGTTTAATGAGATAAAGCATTTTACCTCGTGGGTAATGCTCAGACATAATGGTTATGATGTTCTTGGCCTTGCAAATTAACTGCACTCCCAGGGAAAGAAACACTTTGCGGTTGACGTTAATTAATGGGTATCCTGCAGAATCCGTGTGGCCCGCCGGCCAGGGAACTGCTCCAAGAAGCCCCAAGGGCCCCCCCACCGCTTCCCAAAAAGCAGGTGCATCGATCGCGCTGCCGCTCTCTGGGCCCACGGCACCTCGTCTCTGTCTGAATAAGGGGGGGTCTCGCAGTGAAGCCCGCTCCCATGTGAGCATGCCCCTGTCCCTGCCGGTAAATCAGTTATGTGTTGCTGGGGCAGGCCTTTCCTGGCCCCGCTCAGCCCACAGTAGCCACAAAAATGCCCTGGCGCCTCATGCTTGAACCAACATCGCCCCCCCCCCCTCCAAATTTTTTTTAAATAAAATGTATTATGCTATCTAGATACAAGGCCCAGGATTTACTGCAATGCACATGCCAATCAGTAAAAGAAAATTCCACTAATTGTCAAATTATGGCTTGTAGAAATGCTGTGAATTGTAAGGTATTAATTGTAACAAGTAATGTACTGCTATACCTAAAAGCAAAACTCTCATGTGAAGGAAAAAGGTATAACACAAAGCTTCTGGCAAACTCCTGAATATAGTCAGGCACTAAACCGAGAAGAGGATGAGCACTTGGACCAGTTTATTTTACTAATCTATGTCAGGGTCTTGTTGCTTAGGAACCATGACAAGGGCCTTATTTTATGTCCACTTGAGAAGCAGCCTGAATGTTTTCTTCCATTGTAATCCATTCAAAGGCAAAAACATCTTCTGCCTGGAAACAGCTGAATAATACTTGAATACGATTGGAGATAATGCAACTAAAGGAAGACGGCTTTTCCATATGCGTGGCTGACATGTGGATCCAACTAAAGCATGTTCCGTCCTTAGCAACAGTTCAAAGCATGTCATATATCGCCTCTCTAGTTGATTTGTGCTTTTCCCTATGAAGGGAGCAAACAAATGATCGAAAAGGTAATATCTGATAAAGGCTGCAACATATTATACATTGCATATATTGGAGCTAAAGCAATAAATGTACATGCTGTATGAATTAACTCACCATTAATTATGTTGGCAGAAAACACATTTCTAAAGGCTCATTTTGTCTGGCTGGGGTATACTGAGCAAAAGTGTGCATAATGCTTTTTAGAAAACAAACAACACACAGGGCCTTTAATAATAAATGACATTCACTTCAGTCAACATAATCTTCTACTGATTTTTACATTTATCTGCCAATAATTCCTTTTCACAGACCCTCACAGTGCCCGTTTGTTCATATCTTAAATGCTCGTTTAGGAGCAACCAGGAAATACTGTGCGGTACAACAGAGCAGCCAGTGATTAAAACGCAAAAGGGGCTAAAATACAAGCATGCAGCAATAATGGAAACTTCAATCATTGCTAAAGCTCTTCCGGCATTTTCCCCACCATTAATGTATTTGCTTTGTGTTCAAGAGGCCAGAAATAAGCCTTTAATGGATGTGGTTGAGGTGTTTTTTTTTACATCTTGTGAGAATAAATTGGGCTGAGCTTAGAATATAACATGCTTCTATCCTAATTTAGAGAAAAATGCACGGTGACCGGAGTGTGAGCCACTCATTTCCTGGCCAAACGAGGTGAGTCCTATTTTCTGGTCAAACGAGGTGAGCATTGTGCCATTTTTCATCAGTGATCCACTCCACCCCCTCCTTCAAACGTCTCATTCGCCTCCTCTCTCACCTCCACAAGCTCCCTCGCATGTGGGGTATGTGAACACAGCTCGGCTTGAATGCACGGCTGCGACAGGCCCCGCATCAGGACTGCGACAAGCCCCGCATCAGGACTGCGACAAGCCCCGCATCAGGACTGCGACAAGCCCCGCATCAGGACTGCGACAAGCTCCGCATCACAGCTGCGACAGGCCCCGCATCATGGCTGCGACAGGCCCCGCATCAGGACTGCGACAGGCCCCGCATCAGGACTGCGACAGGCCCCGCATCAGGACTGCGACAGGCCCCGCATCAGGACTGCGACAAGCCCCGCATCAGGACTGCGACAAGCTCCGCATCACAGCTGCGACAGGCCCCGCATCAGGACTGCGACAGGCCCCGCATCAGGACTGCGACAGGCCCCGCATCAGGACTGCGACAGGCCCCGCATCAGGACTGCGACAGGCCCCGCATCAGGACTGCGACAGGCCCCGCATCAGAACTGCGACAAGCCCCGTATCACAGCTGCGACAGGCCCCATATCACAGCTACGACAGGCCCCGTATCACAGTTACGACAAGCTCCGCATCACAGCTGCGACAGGCCCCGCATCACGGCTGAGACAGGCCCCGCATCATGGCTGCGACAGGCCCCGCATCAGGACTGCAACAGGCCCCGCATCAGCACAAAGGCTGTAGTTTCTGCCCAGGATAACCAGTGTCCTTCACAACCAGGCCTTTGTACTTGATGTGGAAATTAAAGTGTGACCAAGCAATGTGTATTTTTTTTTGCATGCTCTGTTTATCTTTCCCTGTAATAATCACTGCTATCATGACATTGTTAACGGTGAATAGGTAAATGGAATTCGAGGCCAAACCTTTGGGCAAGAGAAGAAGTGTCATTACAGTGGACCCCTGGATTCAGGTAATAACAGGAGGAGTTTGCAGCTTTTCTTCCTGTTCCATGAACTTAAAGGTCATTTTGTTGTAGTTATTTGTCAACACTGAATGTGAATGATCATTTGTCAAATTCCTGGTTATTCAGTTAACAAATGCAAACCTCTATCCACTGGGATGGCAGAAGTAAAGTATACGTTATTCTGTAGAAGCTTGATAACATTAGAAATATCAGAATTAAGGTCTAATTTAGTTGGTTGCGGTCATGGTTTCAGGCAACTGCAAAACAAAAAGAAACAGAATCCTCCTTTTCAAGTCCCAGTAAGAGAATGTGGGCGAGCTACATATTATTCGGTTGGACTGGACTTTAAACATCTATAAAATGATTGCTTCCTCTCTGGAGGTAAGGCAGCAATAAAAAAAACAGTCATTTAGTGTGTGCAGACTGAGCTATAAATCACAGGGAGCTGAGCTCTGTGGTTTCTGTCCCTCCCAAAGCAAAAAAGACAAAAAAAGAAATGTAGAAAAAAAATAACAGTCCTAAAGGGTTCAAAGCATATCCACATTTTACGTGTACTCCACAGAGCCATTATACTATGTGAACTGATCTGAACCCACCGTCTGGGGTTTGCACGAGTATTCTTAGCTGTGAAAAAGGTCATACATAACAGCATACTAAACTGACAAATAAAAAATAAACATCTGCCAAGTTAAATGATGATGTTAAAAGACAGACTGTCCTTCGCTTTTGACACATGCATCTTTCACACGTGTACTGTGTCAAACTAATCAAACAAATAAGGCTGGAGGTTGTAAAAGCTGAAGTGGAATGAGTCACTTCCACATTGATCAAGGGCACCGGCCATTCTCAGAAACGCTGTTAGAGGGGATGGATCCAGGAAAAGGATCAAAGCCATAGCTCACCACTGCTATCCCTTTCCAAGATGCCATAGGCAGTTGAGTTAAACCGTGAAAACAATTCCAAGTACACACACACACACACACACACACACACACAAACACAATCTCACACAAACAAGAAGCATTTTAGGAACAAGTTGTGCCCTCCATGGAAAGAAGCAATTAAGCATCTTCACCCTTATCTGTCAGCAGACTAAAATACCCTCTGTCTCCATGCCCCTCCCACCACATAACCCTACACCACCCTTACCACTTCCTAAAACTGTGACTTTCATAACCCTACACCACCCTGACCACTTCCTAAAACTGTGACTTTCATAACCCTACACCACCCTGACCACTTCCTAAAACTGTGACTTTCATAACCCTACACCACCCTGACCACTTCCTAAAACTGTGACTTTCATAACCCTACACCACCCTGACCACTTCCTAAAACTGTGACTTTCATAACCATAAATACATAATAATAATAATAATAATAGTAATATATTCTGTACTTTCCATGGACCCAAAGCAGTGGATGCAGACAATTGTTCGAACATGCCCTATAGTGTATTATGGCATACCTGCCATCCCAGTTAATTGTGTGTACCATCTTTTTTGCCGCTCTTTTTTTAAAGCCGAAGCGCACGGGCTAGATATGGTTCTGATGCAATTTGGTCTCGTAAGGGAGCCTGTATGTTCAAGAAACAGCCTTTATATTAGGTGGGGGTAGAAGGTTGCTTGTTCCCTTCCCAGGAGTGTCACCGCCTGTGTATCCTCAACTCAAATCACTTTACTAAGCACAATTTAATGGGTAACATGCACGCCATGCAAGTCAGCTCAGATAAGGGGGTCTACTGAACGGATTAAAAAACGAACTCACCGCATCCTGCAGTCTCAACTGAGACCAAGCACTTGTGTTATTTTTTCAATTACATTTTCAAACTACAGGAAGTGTGGTATACCGTCGCAGCAGAGAGCTGTCTTCATTTTTGAATTTGTTATTACACTTAGGCATCTATGAAGTGCAAAAAAATTATAATGACAATGGATAGCATTTATGTTCCCAAAAGCACTTTATGGGGAAGAAGAGAAACTCCCCTCAATCCCCACCGATGCGTAGCTCCCTCTAGGTGATGCACGGCAGCCATTTTAGGCCAGACCGCTCACCACAGATCTATCTGCTTTTTATGATAACTGCCATGGGAGCCAGGGCCTCACATCCTACAGCACTGGGGCATCAGACTTTCCCACACCTACATGGCCTCATTCAGAAGGAGCCGGAAAGCATGGCGGGTTGGATTTTATTTAAAACAATTGTCCCAAAAGCATCTATACCACACCTGTAGTATCAAAATTATATTTTATCTACTATAAAACCGTTTCAAATGCCAACATTTCATCAAACACTTACTGATGGATTTACCTGAGCAATTTAACACAAAATATAATGTTTACATTTTAATCTATTTAATTTTTACACTGTGATAGAAAAAAAAAGCTATGCATGCATGCATGTGTTCTATTTCCCTTCCCAATTTGGAATCACCAACTTTGCCTCTAATGCCACTGTTGAGCTGAACACACAGGAAGCCCTGCAGATGAAGCGAGAATGCTGATTGGCCAGCTCCTCTACTGCAGCCGCTCACAAGCAATCCAGAATCTCCCAGGTTATTGGCCAGTGCTGCAAGAGAGCTGGCCAATCACATGACAGGTGCAGCTGACTGATAGAAGCCTGTAAGTGACTGCCCTGCCCATAGGGGGAGCTACAGCATCTGAAATATACAGAAATCCACTCTTCCATAAATATACTAAAAATAAGAATATCACACTCTATGCACTTTGCCTAGCCATTTGTTAATTGACCAGCTCACACGTGATGCTTGACATGGCGGAAAGTCACTCTATATAAAATGAGTCCTACTTATCTGCTTCTATGCAAATGATTGGATATGAATAGAATGCTTAATGTAGCATTCACACAGTATCTCTGAAAATGTTTCTTTCCCCCTCCAACTGTTCAACAGGGCCTCAATTAATCATCAGCCATCCAGTTGGGAATCATGTCACTCTGATCAACACTGAGCATATGTGTGCAAATGGAAGCAAAGGGGCTGTAGCTTAGCCACCTGCGTTTCCCTACACTGTCAGCTCAGCCAGCCCTGTAACGGGTGTGTTCCCTCTAACGCATACTCTGGGACCGCTGACAAGAGAGAGACAGATGTGTAAAAATGTTCCTTTACAACAACATCAATAATAATGATAATAATGATAATAATACTAATAATAATAATAACAACAATGACAATGGCAACACACTCCATGGTTCCTTACAGCATCTAAACATACACATGTTTTGTATTAGAATGTGTGGAGTGAGTGTTGAGCCAATCCCAGGCTAACAAACCCCCATGTGCAGAGACCACTGCATTTCACACCTTACCTACAGTACATTAATAATGAATTGTGCGTAACATATTTTTTGCCGCTCTTTTTTTAAAGCCAAAGTGCAAAGTCTAGATATGGTTCTGATGCAATTTGGTCTCTTAAGGGAGCCTTTATGTTCCACCACAGTAACATTCCATCTTAAATCAATAAGTGGCTCAAACCACATTTATCTTTGCCTCTGACTCTGGCAGTATTTATCCTTGACTCTGACCGTATTTTTTTAGGAATAGTAGGGCAGGGAGGTAAAGAAAGTGGAATAGGAACAGAAAGGAACAGTAGGGCAGGGAGGTAAAGAGAGTGGAGGAGGAACATAAAGGAACAGTAGGGCAGGGAGGTAAAGAGAGTGGAGGAGGAACAGAAAGGAACAGTAGGGCAGGGAGGTAAAAATAGTGGAGGAGGAACAGAAAGGAACAGTAGGGCAGGGAGGTAAAGAAAGTGGAGGAGGAACAGAAAGGAACAGTAGGGCAGGGAGGTAAAGAGAGTGGAGGAGGAACATAAAGGAACAGTAGGGCAGAGAGGTAAAGAGAGTGGAGGAGGAACATAAAGGAACAGTAGGGCAGGGAGGTAAAGAGAGTGGAGGAGGAACAGAAAGGAACAGTAGGGCAGAGAGGTAAAGAGAGTGGAGGAGGAACAGAAAGGAACAGTAGGGCAGGGAGGTAAAGAGTGGGGGAATTTTACACACAAATGTAGTTTGGCAAGTTCATTTCTGTGATGCTGAACTCAGTACACTGTGCCTGTACTGAAAAAAAGTAATGTTTGCATTTATTTGTAAGTGAAATTTAAAGTGAAATTAGGTTGAATGGAAAAAGGTTTGATGAGACAGATACTGCTGAGACTCCACATTAATAGCAATAGGGTTGGGGGGTGGAGGGGGGGGGGGGTGCAGAAACACTTAAAAATGGAACACAGTTATTTTCACAAAAAGTGAAGGGAGGTAAATAGGGTGGAATAACAGAAAGGAACAGTAGGGCAGGGAGGTAAAAAGAGTGGAGGAGCAGAAAAAACCAGCAGTGCAGGGAGGTAAAGAAAGTGGGGGTGGAACAGAAAGGAACAGTAGGGCAGGGAGGTAAAGAGAGTGGAGGAGGAACAGAAAGGAACAGTAGGGCAGAGAGGTAAAGAGAGTGGAGGAGGAACAGAAAGGAACAGTAGGGCAGGGAGGTAAAAAGAGTGCAGGCGGAACAGAAAGGAACCATAGGGCAGGGAGGTAAAGAGAGTGGAGGAGGAACAGAAAGGAACAGTAGGGCAGAGAGGTAAAGAGAGTGGAGGAGGAACAGAAAGGAACAGTAGGGCAGAGAGGTAAAGAGAGTGGAGGAGGAACAGAAAGGAACAGTAGGGCAGGGAGGTAAACAGAGTGGAGGAGGAACAGAAAGGAACAGTAGGGCAGGGAGGTAAAGAGAGTGGAGGAGGAACAGAAAGGAACAGTAGGGCAGGGAGGTAAAGAGAGTGGAGGAGGAACAGAAAGGAACAGTAGGGCAGAGAGGTAAAGAGAGTGGAGGAGGAACAGAAAGGAACAGTAGGGCAGGGAGGTAAAGAGAGTGGAGGAGGAACAGAAAGGAACAGTAGGGCAGGGAGGTTAAGAGAGTGGAGGAGGAACAGAAAGGAACAGTAGGGCAGAGAGGTAAAGAGAGTGGCGGAGGAACAGAAAGGAACAGTAGGGCAGGGAGGTAAAGAGAGTGGAGGAGGAACAGAAAGGAACAGTAGGGCAGAGAGGTAAAGAGAGTGGCGGAGGAACAGAAAGGAACAGTAGGGCAGGGAGGTAAAGAGAGTGGAATAGGAACAGAAAGGAACAGTAGGGCAGAGAGGTAAAGAGAGTGGAGGAGGAACATAAAGGAACAGTAGGGCAGGGAGGTAAAGAGAGTGGAGGAGGAACATAAAGGAACAGTAGGGCAGGGAGGTAAAGAAAGTGGAATAGGAACAGAAAGGAACAGTAGGGCAGAGAGGTAAAGAGAGTGGAGGAGGAACAGAAAGGAACAGTAGGGCAGGGAGGTAAAGAGAGTGGAGGAGGAACAGAAAGGAACAGTAGGGCAGGGAGGTAAAGAGAGTGGAGGAGGAACAGAAAGGAACAGTAGGGCAGAGAGGTAAAGAGAGTGGAGGAGGAACAGAAAGGAACAGTAGGGCAGAGAGGTAAAGAGAGTGGAGGAGGAACAGAAAGGAACAGTAGGGCAGGGAGGTAAAGAGAGTGGAGGGGAGGACTATGGGACCAGAAAGGAACAGTCAGGCAGCACAGCATCATCCGCAGAAACAGAAAGCTTGCTGCCCTCCTCAAACCATTCTGATGATTCATTTATAAAATTTTATATCAGCTGCAGCACAGTCTCCTAAACAATTAGTGCAGATGTGGTCCGGCACACATGGGGCTCTGTCTGCCAGGGGCTGTCTCTGCACAGCGAATTACGCGCCAATAACAGCGTGGGCTGGCGCTGCAGGCGCGGCTGACGGGAGCTTCGCTCCCTGTCTGAGGCGCGGCTTTAGGACCCAGCCTTGACGCGACTGCACCCAGCTGTCTGTTTCATAAACACGGCCACACACAGCATCTCGCTACTTCTTTTGTGTCTTCTTGGCATATTGATTTTCTCCTCCTCACCGCCTCATGGCCCAGCAGAAGTGCTTACTGTTGCAGATTGAATTTCTGCAAAGTGTTAATGCTACTGACATGGAAAGAAATACATTAGGTGCTACATTCGACGGTGATTGGTGAAATTGGAAGGAGGGGGGGGGGGAGTTCCATGCAAGCGAAAAGAAAAACTGTATTATTTTATATATTTATTATATGCTCCATAGGCACAGAAGCATTACAGCAGGTGATATGTACAGAAACATAAATTCTGCTTCAGGATTTCAGACAAATGTATGCCCAATTATGTGCTTAACGGCCAACCATATGATATTTAAGATCTTGCACACTAAAATGGTGCTTTGTTTACCATGGAGGACCACTGCTGCAATATTACAATATTCTGAAGTGCACAACAGCAGCATTCCACCAAGGACTCAGCGGTTCTGGCCCAATACTGCCCTCTCCATAGCTCGCTATGGCTGCTATGCTCATTAGATGCATTTAATTGCAAGCCACTGTTATGCATTAGAAATTCCATTTGTGAGGACTGTTTAAGCTTTCACTTTGGAAAAAAAAAAGCAAATGTCTGTAACAAAGTAAAGAAAAAAGTTTTTGCATCTTTCTATGCTATAAGTCACTATTAAATCGGAAAGGCCAGAGAAATTCTACAAATATTTTCCTGGAAAATGCAGTTGTCTGTTTGCAGTAAAAAGCTAAGGATAGGTTTGAGTGGAATTGGGGGCGAATGGTGAAAGTGTTATGTGCTGCAGAGTGTAGACTGGGCCTTCAGTGAGAATGACATTCTCTGAACATACTCTTCATTTAAAGTATGTGTGCCATACAGAAGGCAAAATAATGTGCTACATCCTTCATGGATACTTTTTCCTGGTGTTAATTAATATCTATGGTATGCTGTTATCGATCACACCTGTAATCTTTCTTGTAAAAGTCTAAATGAACCCCCCCTCACCAAAGCTACTTCCTCCCCGGATCCCTGTCTGATTGCTGGGGGCATTATCTCAGACATTTCCTGACTAACTGCAGGAACCGTTCAACAGCCAACCTCATTCATCAGGCACCTGTGCGTGTACAGAACAGAGTCAGCACAGGCCCTGCACTGGGGCCACTCTTGTCGAAGGTCCACCTTAATCCCCGTCATTAAAAACACATTACGCCTGAACTCTCACCCTGCCCCATCGGGGCCAAGTCTCTAACTTAAAAATATTTTCAGTGGGAGAAAAAAACAGGCTTGATCTTCCTGGATACCTGCCATACCAACCTCATTACGATAACCACGGTCCAGAGGCCTGGGAAACACAAAGCAGTGCATTGTGGGAGCAAAAAGGGTTATCTCATGGGGAGTGGGGGAGCTCACCTCATGGTATAGGTGAGGGGGAGGCTCACCTCATGGTGTATGTGTCTGTGGGGGGTGTAGAGGAGTGTATGGGGGGGACTCACCTCATGGTGTAGAGGAGTGTACCATTGTCCACCAGCCGCAGAAGCTTGTTGGGCGTGGTCATGTTGTGAGCGACAGATTTCTTCCCGTTATGAAAGAAGGTATCTGGGGTCCATATCTTGCTGGCAAGCAGGTTGTTGAGGGGAAGAACATGCATGGGCCCATCAAACTTCAGCCTCTCATCTCTCCAGCTCTGGCGGAAGAACACATCGATTGTGTACTCCTGGAAAACAGAGGGAACATAGGTACAGGAAAGTATAAAGATATCATTACACAACACAACAATAGATTAATTTATCTGAAAAACCTTAAGAGAAAAGAGTGCACGGTCTTTGGTCCGTAATTACTAAAAAAAATGAAATGTCTTCATGTTTTCATTAGGGGGCAGACACATTGATGGCATTTTGGTAAATAATTGAAGGATCAGAGGTTATGCAATCTTCCTTTTTAATGTCTATCCTCTTTTTATCTGCACATTTTTAATGATTGGGTGTGCATCTTCTTAATTACAAATCAAATACACTTTTGGATTAAATTCCTAATTCATTCATCTCAAGATGTTAAAAAGAGAAAAACACATTAATGATGTTACTGTAAAATTGTACTTTGCCCTGTGACAAACTATTGTCCTTTCCTGGCCTCTGGTACACAGACTCAAGGTTTCTTTATGCGTATATTCCTCAATAATTTGTCCTGGATTTGATCTTACAGTGATAACAGTCTGCTGCTTAATGTAGCTTCCTTCAGGCACCCTTCCATTTTCATACTTGAATGGTTGCAATGATTTGTGACCAGTGAACTTAGTCATGTCCTTTAGAGTAATTTCTCTCCACATACTGCCAAACCCAAACAACAAGCAATTCCTCATATACCTTCAGATATTCGGAGACGAACAGCCTCACGTCCACAGAAGCTCTTCAGTCGAGAACTGCCGACAGCATTTATAACTTGCGCTCATGTATTCCAGTCATAACAGAATCCTCCACTCATTTCACACGTCGGTCACATTTTTGAAACAACACTGACGATCTGTCTGTCTAATTTTGCTGCAAAATCTAGTTGTACAGAAGCACAGCAATTTACGATCAGCCTCAATCAATCTCGGCTTCAGTCAACCTCAGCCTAAAAACCCCCTCAGCTTCAGCCACAGCCTCATTGAGCCTCAGTATGTACTCTGTCAGAAGGTTGTGAAACACAGCCTCCCTGAGAGGCAAAATGACATAATCAATTTCTCAGGTAAGATTTTGGATTGTTGAATAATCCCCAACCTCCTTTTCTTTAATTTGTGACAGATTAAGATCAATTATGTAAATTGAGTATGCAAGATCTTTCTGATTTTCATGCTACATGCAGGGGACCAAAGAAAGAAAACATGGTTGGGCACATTCTGCAGAGGGTTATAAAAAGCTGGCAGGTTTAAGAACTTTCTGAAAATTAAATCACCTCCTGGGTAGAGAAAATATTTCCTTTCATGATAGATTAAATAAAATCCATTTATGATAGATTAACTAAACTCAAATATGTAAAGCCAGTAGGTGGTATTTTCCTTATTTACATGCAGAACAGTAAGCAAGCCTACCTCTGCCTGTACCACTGTAGGGTGCAGGTTGCCGTGCCAGTAGTATTTGAAACTAAATTAAAGCCCCTTCCTTTATAGCCTCTCATTGCAGACATCCATCTTTTTAGTGTCAGCCAGTTAGAACTGTTTACCTTTCATGGGACAGCAGTGCCTGTTAGCCCCTTTGCGCAGATGCCTAGTGGCCATGAGGCCGGCGGCAACTTTTGCTCACCTGAGACATTTGTTGGTCCTGCAGCCAAACTACGAGTGAAAAAAAAAACTACAACGTGTTGTATCTTTATTAGTATACGATTTGTGACAACAAATCCGAATATGGAGTTTCTAAGTGTCACTATTCTCCCGTAGGAAGTCCAATTTACAAGCAACCCCCCCACACAGTCTTGCCTGCAACTATACTGTACCTACCCATGTCTCGAACTCAGCACAGTAAATGCGAGTAGAGAAAAAGAGACAACCCGAAAGAAAAGCAAACAAAGGTTATCCGCCAAACGGGGGATTGGAGGAGAAGGAAAAGGAGTAAGGAACAGAGTGTAACAAAAATAAAAAGAAACAAAGGGTTCTTAAACTAACACTAATGGAAGTTCCTGCGTTATTGAAATAACAAAAATGCAGTCCTCCTGCTATACCTTTACCGACTTTGAGACAGTGGCAAATAGACACCAAAGCACCGGAAAAGGAAATCAAGGCGTTTATATAGCTGGACGAATACCTGAACAGGTGTGTGAAATAATCGCTGAGAGAGAAGAAAGACACGGCACGGACGCCTTTCCGAGACTGCGAGGGACACTACGCAGCGAAGGGGCGGCAACCAGAAGAACCGTGACAGTAACAGAATTTTATCAATGCACTATGACGCAAACAGCTACAGAAAACGCATTCGCTGACGGAGTTTTTCGTCCTCGATATGCAAGTAGTACTGCTTGTAATATGCTGTTCTTCTAGCTGGCTTTCATATGTACGATAGTTTTTTCACTTGATCACCGTCTTGTCCAGTGTTTGATGTACCGATTTTCATTGAAGCTAGAACATTTGCCAGAATTTTCCTGTTGGAGGAATATTATTTTATTATAATGTTATCGTACATAATATAGGCTATAGGCTTATCTTCCTGGTCTATACTTGTCACTTAGGGCATGGGAAATACTAATTCCAATTTACTGTGCGGGTGTACGCTGATATATAGACGAATGTAAAATTTTCCTTGGAGTCATTATGAATGGGAACAGAAAAATGTGATCCCAGGGCAAAAAGACACACGCTGTAGAGTACAGGGGAAACCGATGTTTTATTGAGGTAACGAGTGAATGATTAGGCTACATATTAAGGTGTGTGTAACAGTGTGATATCAATGCTTTCATCTTAAACCATCAGAAGGGGCAAATGTACATGCTTTATAATGGACAAAACACATTTTATGACTGTGGATAGGGTTTTGGACCAATAGATATCTACCCCCCTATACTGATGAAAAGATTCCCACTTGATACTAATGAACACCAGGGTACACTGCCTATATTTTGCATCATATATCTTTAGTAGATCTGCATATCATCCTCAGATTTTGCACACTTGTGGACATAGAGTTTATGATACAGGAAATAGATTTACCTGTTTCACATATCCAGCTCTCAGTATTTCATTGCAAACTAAAGAAAAACTTTTTTCCTCCCAAAGTTTCTTTGCATTTGTGGCATTTTATGTTGACTTAAATTACAAAAATAAACAAATCTAAGTTTGTATTGTAAATGGTACAACTGTCGTGTTTTATTTAAGCCATTGACCAAGTTTGTGATGCACACACGTGGAGTTATAAAGCCTAAAACAGAGCACCAACTAAATAGGTGAGAATTGACCAAATTTGCCATCAGCGAGAAGGGGTTAGAATACTGTACCCTTATGGGTACAGCACTGCCCACATTCAAAGCTCACAAATAAAATCTCAACGCATTCCAGCTTAATTTCCTTTTCCTTCAGTAGCTCATCACAAAGTCACTTGCCGGCTAATCTGAAGCTGAAAGAACCAGGGGGGTATTTCACAAAGCAGGATTATTGAGTTAGCTGGATAACTGTACCCAGTTATCTAACCCAGCACAGCTGTTTTTAGAGGGTTTCGCTCCAGCAGCGTAGCCAGAAATTAGCTGGTGGGTGGGCTTGCCTTAGAGGGGGTGGGCAGAAACTTTTGCCGGGAGATTGAAACACAGCTTATAGCAGGGGTCACCAACCTTTTTGCAACTGAGAGCTACTTCAAGGGTACTGAGTAGTACGGAGGGCTACTTGTTGGATTGTAATTGTTGACGGGGGGTGCCATGGAAATATTTCGCGGACCTCGATTGAAATTGTTGACGGGGGGGGGGTGCTATCAAAAGATTTCGCGGACCTCGATTGAAATTGTTGACGGGGGGGGGGGGGGGGTGCTATCAAAAGATTTCGCGGACCTCGATTGAAATTGTTGACGGGGGGGGGGATAAAATACTGTTTATTAAATTGTTCATTTAGCGTATTTACCGCGAGTGTTCGTTTGCGTGCCTAAGTTGACAGTAAATCGCCGATAACGAGCCACGTATCTGCAAACTGTCTGGGTGGGCGGGAGTTTCCCTTGGGTGGCAGCCGCCCATCCACGCCCACCCGTGCCTACGCGGCTGTTTCGCTCTACAGTTATCCAGCGAATTTAGTAATCGTGCTTCGTGAAACACCTTCCTGGAGTACCAGGTGCATCAGCAAAGGGAAAACAAAACACCAAGCAACAGACATGAAAGAATACCTCAGTGCAACAGGCCAATTAGCCTGTCAAATAAAAAAACTCAAAATCACTCAAAACCACAAAGCTATGTTCGCTGAGTATTAATGCACCAGAACTGAGCAAGCCATGCAGATTAGTATTCCCTAATTTAGTCATATGTTTTCTACAGGCGTTGAGTTGTAGAGATATGTCTGAACCACAGACCACTAACAAGGTGTTCCGCAAGCACAAAATAATCAAAAACACTGCGACAAAGTTGCACTTCGGTAAAGAAAGAAGGGATTTATTCACACCAAGTGCGTACCTTACGCACGAGCGGTTTATAAGTGTTTTACGTACTGTTCTGTGCATGGGTCTGACTATCCCTGCTAAGATGATCATGGAAATAAGGCCATCTTGTTCAAAGGGTCTTTGATGTGGATCTGAGAGGGGGGGGGGGGGCAGAGGCAGCGTGACGCGTGTCGCCCCGAGCAACTCATAATAGGCTCTGGAAACACACAGCAAGGCGGAGTGAGGACAGCAACAGACCTTTTTCACCTCTTAGATTATTCTAATATCTCGAAAATGTTGATTGCAGATTGCAGTGTTTACTCAGCCAAGGAATAATAATGAAGGCGGCCGTTCAATCTCTGCGTGTACCGAATGGCTTCTTCATTGTTATCGCTGAAAAGACTAAGGGCTCAATTTTACTAAATTTTGTGTGTACAAAATCACGTGTAAAACTGTCACCACCCGCAAAAAACCATCCGATGTGATCAACTAACGAGGTGCGAAGACAATTTTTCATTTTTACGGGTTAGCCTGAATGAATATGCAAAATTGGGCGCCCCGCCCCTACATTACTTTGTGAAATAGTAGGAGGTCGTCATAAAAATAGATTACTTTAGCATGTGTAATGTGATTTACTAAGCCTGAAAGCCATTTTTGGAATGGTAATCGCATGTGCATTTTAGTATGAATGGGAAGCAGGTATTAAAAGACGCAATCAATAAGATGACAACTGTCATTGTAGCAAGAAACCGACGTGGTAACAATCAAAGCCCACAACATAGAGAGCAGATATTTTTCACTTCTGTAAATCTCTTTGGAATCTCTGAAGCAGAAATAATGGATAGACTACATAGGCTATCGCCTATCTAGCGATTCCATTTTACAACTTTTGCGGAAAATAGGGGAATTACAGCAAGTCACTAAAAAAAGCCAGTTTACGGCAGCTCTTGATCTCCCAGTCCAACTGTTCAGGTGTGCTGTCCCTGGTTCTTAACTCTTTGACACGTATGGACATACCGGTGTGTCCATTCTTTTCTTACCATTGGTGAATACGGACCATAGACTGTAAAAAAGGTATGGACACATGGGTGTGTTTGGAATATAACATTCTGAATGATTGTGTAACAATAGGAGATAATTATACCTACTTCTGGCCCATTCTAGCTACCACTCAAAATAAATTATGTGGTGGGAAATATAATTTGTGGATACATACTGTACATTAAGTTTATTAAGTGTATGAACATTAAGAATATACATTTTTAATCATGATGCAAATTGTGTTACATAATACAAGAGTAATTAGTATTTGAATCAAACAAGCTAGACGGCATCTATTATAATAAACAGTGAATAAGAAAGCAAATAGAAACTTTTACTAGACACCCAGCAAAACAGCCAGCTTGTTCAGTGTAACAGTAGTCTGTACATAACCATTCCAAACACGCAAAATCTCTAATTTAAACATGGCTGAGTCATTTGCATAATGCCTTAATTCCTTACACGTGCAAATACTTTGTTTGCACACACAAAATAACACCCCTTACTTGGGACCTTAGTCAATCAACCAAAGAGTTCATACATTGGCATGAAAAAGCAGTAACATTGCAATCTGGAAGTTATTTATTTTATTTGACCATACCGTAGCCTTAAATCCTCTTTATATCTTTGGACTATTTCAGTCTGTTGACCCACACACTGCTTATTGTTTAAAATCTTCTCCTTTACTCTGTTAAGAAAACTCCCATTATTGGAATTCATTTTTACATCTCTTAAAAATACTGTAATCCATGTACGAAAAATGTTGTTGAAGTTGTTTTAAGTACAGACTTTTCCGACTCGTCTCTGACACACAAACACTCATCGACGTAACACACGCAATGAAAGAAAGCGTGTATGTGGCCATATCCCAGCATGCAGCATGGTTTAGAGGAAGAGCCTCAGGCTATGGAGAATGAGAGGGTTAAATCCTTTTTTGGAAGGGGAATCAACTCCTGAGTACAAAAACAAGAAGCAGTGATTTTGAGCTGAATCTTAATTAGGAGCTGAAGACAGTGTGAGCTCGGTCCCTGAAAGGGAAAATGGATCTGCATCCTTTGAATTCTCTGCCCATGTTGCCTTCTGTCTGTTTTTGATTTGCCTTGTTTTATCATCCAAATCTGGGTTTGCTACACAGAAATAAAATTCCTGGGACAGTTACCATGTCTCAAGACATGCATGCAGCAGAGTGCACCAAACGACTCTTTCCCTCCCTTTTCAATGCACAGTTAGAACAAAAGAATTGAATGGACTCTCATTCCTCACCAGCATTAATGTTTTTTTAAGACAGAAACGACTCACTGATGTGCAAAAACGAGCGGAAACGAGGCCTTTTTACTGTCTGAGGTCCCTGTGGGCGACCGTCCCTCCATCAGCACTGCTCCCTCCAGCTCCAGGGACCCTGCGCTGTTTGCCACGACTTCCACAAACAGAGGTCCGTGTTTAACGCCAGTCAAATGTAATTGTGTTCTGCTTCTGATTGAACTCAAAGTGTGCATGACGTAAAAAGATTGCTTCCCATTAGCAACTGTTCTCAAGCTGAGAAAGCCGACTGCTGGCGGGATGCCGCGCGCGCCCCCGCTGCTCTTATCAGCCTTGCTTTTCATCATCGGCTTCTTCATTTTGGCTCCGCGTCTGAACAGTTTCCGCCGTCTTCGCTCGGATAGAGACGAGGCAGAGGGCACACGGGACACACACGCGCCCCGCCACAGCTGCAGCTCAGAGGGTGAAAATGAGCAGATCCCAATCCAAAGTGTGTCTGTTTTCTGCCAAAAACGTTGTGACAAAAATTATTTTTTTTCATTTACAAATGCGCATTTTGCATTCAAATATTTATTTTGTGGTCCCTTCTCCACTAATTGTACTATCTTAAACCCTGCTGTTTTGTTTTCGGACTTAATTACTCTTCACTTCCTGTACACAATTAATGTCTGCCTATTCCCTAGTCTTTTACACTATCCTTTAAGAATTTAGCTTCTCCCTTTTAAGTAATTCATCTGAGTAAATTATAGCACATGGAGTGCACTAATTATGAAGTCAGAAACCCAGTGGAAGCACCAAAGCGCTTTTGAGTAAGAAAAAATATAAAGAAGAGGAAAACATACATATATATTTTAGAGGGAGTTTCTATTATTTCTAAGGATTAAATAGTGTACAGAAGGCGGGCCAGTTATTTACATTTTGTGCTATTTGTATCAGAAGGAAACACTTCAATTTCAATCACTGACTTCAAAACTTAAGTCTCCAAAGATACTTAAGAATCATGGTTTTATTTTTAATAAAGGCTTGTCCATCAACCCCAATCAACTCCTCCCAGTCATCTATCCAAACCTAGCCAGATAATTAAAACAGACACAAACTCACATATTATCTAAAGCTTGGATATGCTAAGTTGGTTTGTGGTGAGTAAGAACTCAAGAAATGCATACCTCTTTTAATGAAAGCAAGTAAATTAGCACTGATTCAATGTGGGATTTCATTTAATGATCCAAAGAACTAGAGCCAATTCTCAGAGGAATGGCCTGGGAATCCAGCACTAAGCCTGCTGGTTCTTCTCCAAGGGGAGAATGATTGATTCCTCATCAACATGCTTCAGAACGAAAATAAACACACACAAACACACAAACTGGCCAAGCGGCACGCGCGGTCCTATCAGCGCCGGGGCCCGTTCAGCGCCGGGGCCCTTTCCATACTCTCTTCTCAGCAAGGCACTTGGCTTCACAGAATTCTGAGCACCAGTTAGCAGGAGCATTGGGGTAGGTGTGGCATACTCTCATTCTCAGGAGGATAGGAAGAAAATAGGTCTAGAAATTTGAAAGCAGTGCATTTCAAGCATATTACCCCAGGGAAGAGGGCTTTAGTCCAGTGAAGGACGATACCTCAGGCAGGCACATGCAAGATTAGCCTACAGAGGCTAATGCGAAACATTCAGGTTCGGAAACAGTCTTCAGCAGTAAACCTACTAATGACAAGTGTACCTATGATTTGAGCCCGGATTTATCTGCCCTCATGACCTTGTTATAAGTTTGCTAAAAGTCATGAAATCCAGCGAATGCTCAAATTGCCCCAATGTGCTACAAACGTGGCACATTAGGCCCTGTGGACCTCGTGTATAAACGGTGCATACGTACAAAAAATGTGCGTAAAAATATGCGTATGCCAGTTTCCCCGCCATCGGAGTCGCCAATTCCCACGGTCTCAAAAATGCAAAAATGTGTGTACGTATGAGTCATAGTCTGCGTAAATGTGCACGTCAATTTCACGTCAAGTTTGTTTTTATAACTCACATTTTATTGTACGTACGCACGTATGTTTATACATGAGGCCCTATGAGTAGCATGAAATGGTCCGGCAAGCACCTTCTGACTGACTCTTAAATATCATAGTCTTTAAATTCTTTGGGATTCCTGCTGACCTTAGAATCCCATCTGCAATGAAGGACTTCCAAATACCAATGAAAAATAGCCAACAAATTAAAATGTGCAATTAACATCACTACACCGGACAGACGTGGGTTGTGATGAATTTAAAGAGTTCCGGCAATAGCACTAATTTAGTGCTATTAATCAACTTTAATCAGCTTTAATCAACCACAAACTCCTGATTTCCACACTTTCTGAGATGGGCATTTCTGGGACTGCCCTCTCCTGGTTTGTATCGTACCTCACTGATAGATCCTACCAAGTCTCTTGGAAGGGTTCTGTCTCTGCACCCCATCCCCTGTCTACAGGAGTCCCGCAGGGATCTGTACTGGGTCCTCTGCTGTTCTCCATTTATACAAAATCTCTTGGTTCAGTAATCAATTCACATGGCTTCTCATACCATAGTTATGCTGACGATACTCAACTCTTCCTCTCTTTCCCTCCCTCTACCCAACAGGTGAAGGAGAGGATATCTGCTTGTCTGGCTGACATCTCTGTCTGAAGCTCAACCTCGACAAGACAGAGCTCCTCTTCATGCCACACAAAACCTCCCCGCTACTTGACCTCTCCATCACCGTTGACGGGACCATGGTGGCTGCCTCCCGCTCTGCAAAGAACCTGGGGGTGGTCCTGGACGACCAGCTGAACTTCAACGACCATATCAGGGCGACGGCACGGTCCTGCAGGTTCCTCCTGTACAACCTCAGGAGGATTCGACCGTACCTGACCACCTATTCCACCCAGCTTTTGGTCCAGACCATGGTCACCTCACGCCTGGACTACTGTAACTCCCTGCTCGCAAGCCTACCAGCCTGCGCCATCCTGCCGCTTCAACTGATCCAGAACGCAGCTGCCCGGCTTGTGTTCAACCTCCCGAAATTTTCACGTCACCCCCCTGTTGAGGTCACTCCACTGGCTGCCAGTTGCAGCCAGGATCAGGTTCAAAGTTCTGACCCTGGCCTACACTGCAGCCAATAGGACAGGCCCTGTCTACCTGCAGGACTTGATCCAGAACTATGTTCCTGCTCGACCGCTTCGCTCATCTACTGCAGGGCGACTTGCACTTCCCCCCCTCCGTGTAAATGGCACTCGCTCGTCCCGACTGCGGAGCTTTTCCACCCTAGCTCCCCAGTGGAGGAACGAACTTCCCATTCCCCTACGTTCCATGCCAACCCTGCCTACTTTCCGTCGTGGCCTGAAAACGCACCTTTTCAGACTCCACCTGGACTAATACTTATCTAGGACCTCATGGTATGTGTTCTTGTTGAACTGTGTATTCAAGGTATTCAAGTTTATAATATTTAGAATAGAATTGTATTAGAGTTGATTTACCCAGTTCACTGTGAACTGCATTGTGTTCATTACTAGGGATAGCTGCTACTGTATGGGAAGAATGTGCTTTCTTATCTGTTCTGTAGTTACTTCGATGACCTTTCTGTATGCACTTACTGTACGTCGCTTTGGATAAAAGCGTCTGCTAAATGAATGTAATGTAATGTAATATCAGGGGGTATCAGGACAAGTCCTTCATAGGTAGACTAAACCATATTCAGATGCATAAAGCAGTATTGGTGACTACAAATGGATTCAAAATGCTAATCCAAGATATGTGTCAGGGTCAGAATATTTCCAAGCTGCCACGAGCAATGTACACAATTATGAAGATTATGAACACAACACTAAAAACTTGACACAATGCTAACAATGAAAGCTAGTTAAGATTTGGTGGGAATTAATTCCCCCGTCCCCGGAGTAAGAGCGTGATTCACGGCTTCTAGATACAAATTCAGTAGCCTATGGATATGTCAATACGTGCACAAAAGAACGCGCTGACAATAGTTTTAGTCAACATTTCAGGACAGAATTGCAGGAATTGTTTTTGAGACCCACTGTATAATAAATACTAAGTTCTATATGCTTTTCCCCCACATATGGGAACTATCAGTGTTTCAATCAAAGATGGTTGCAGTGCTGCCGCTGGATGGCTCGTCGGTGCATAGATGAGCATCAAGGCCTCGGATCGAATCCGGGCAGTGCCAGTGCCGACTGTGGCCTGTGGCTCCATAGGGAAACGTGCAACTGGCAGTTGGAATCATAATGGAAGGGTTGGAAATTGGAATGGGAGGGTTCAGTCGGATAGGGGCCAGTGTGCATTGCTATCTAGCGACCCCTGCTGGTCGATCGGGCGACCCTAGATTGCAGTCAAAGCCGCATTTTTATTTTTTTATTAAAAAAATAAATAAAATTATAGCACTCACACCATTCACTTACACATTCATACCTATGGGCAATTTAGAGTCTCGAATTAACCTAACTTGCATGTTTTTGGACTGTGGGAGGTATCCCACGCTGACAACATGCAAACTCCACACAGAAAGGCCCTCGGCCGGGATTCGAACTCGGTACCTTCATGCTGTGAGGCAACAGTGCTAACCACTGCGCCACCGTGCCGCTGTCAAAGCCGCATATGAAAGTCGGTCTTTGCGAGCCGTGACATCACGTGTTTCGGAGGAGAGCCGTGGATGTCGACACTCTCCCGACATCAGCAGCGGGGATTGCGCATGTACGCAGCTGCGGTTGCAGACGCTTGGCCGTTCCAAATTAGGGTGGGAACTGGATATGCTCAGCCCCGCGTTGGGTGCCAAATTTTTATATACATATATAAAAAAAGATGGTTGCAGTGGCAAACTAATTGCACATTTCCCATGGTACTGATATTATCTACTGAAAGTCGAATATGGGCCTCAGTGGCATTATGCTTTTAATTAAACCGGAAGCATCATCCTTCCACCTTCTAATTAAGTCTGGAAAGATATTCCTTTAATTTACGTGTATGTTCAGTACAATAAAAAAAATCTATTTACCGAGACTGAGAATTCAATTCGCTGCAAAATTCAATGTACATAGATTGGCATACTTGCCCCATAGTTTTTTTTTGCATGGGCTGAACCAAACTAACCCCTGAATGCTTTTACAATTTTTTTAAATGAAAGGTGACATTTACTATAGAAAATTCAGGGAGATTATACTACTTCCGGCTCAGCATCCACAACCTTTAGAAACCATGAGGGACAAACTTTTCTCCACGTTAACCCACATTCTGAATGAGCAACTCCGTATTAGCCTGCCGTGACCAAACAGACTCAGTCTCCAGACCCATGAGCGTCAGAGGAGAACAGGGGTGTCAGCAGAGTAAAGAGGATATTGACTAAGGCAGGGGTGTCAAGCTCCAGTCCTGGAAGGCCACAGTGTCTGCAGGTTTTTGTGGTTTCCTTTCAATCAGCAGCCAATTAAGGCCTTGAGAACAAGGTGTGCGGACTCTAGTTTAGCCATTCAATGACTTAAATTAATCACTTGTGCTGAATCACGCCAAAACCAACAGACACTGCGGCCCTCCAGGACTGGAGTTTGACGCCCCTGGACTAAGGGGTCAAATCGTGTCTTCTTAAAATGAGGTGACTTTATATGACGTTGTGGACACTGAACTGTTCTGATGATGTACACAAAGGGGGTATAATTCAAATGACCTGCTTAAATAGAGTTTGTCCAAACATCTTTGTTTGTCTTTTGTTTCCAGAGCCAGAAAGATGGTGAATTCCCGTTGGAAAGCACTTGAAAAGGTAATAAAAGAGTGTAGATGAGGAACAACAGACAGACTGCCACAGGAGAGAGCCCCTCAGTCAGCGAGCATGCTCAGTTTAACAGCGGCTAAGTGCTTTTTAATGTCACAATAAAGTTCAACCATGCATTACATAAGATGTTCATTCATCTAAAGCCATAGCCTTCATAGCATACATGGATTTCATTATTCAGAAATACGCTGGACAGGACGCAGCGCTTGAGTAACATCGCATTTCGGAAGGGGTCCTGTCTGAAGGGGTGATGCATAAAAGGACAATATAAATATTGCAAAACTTATCGTGATTATATAAAGTTTAAAAATGAACTGTTATACAGTGCCAGAAAAGTGGAAATATTCATACGAAAATAACACTTTTGAAACTGATACAAGCATGACAACTTTGTCTTCATTATTTTGCAATCAGAGTCCATCAAAATAAGACTAATGTGAATGTGCACGTATAGCGAAACACCTCTAAGTTGTTGGATTGCATTTAATGGCTAGACAGGCATATTTCAGAATAGATAGTGACAAATCAATATTCTGTGTAAAGAAGGCTCAACTTCCTTCCTTGTGAATTAGAATGTATGAGATACCTTCCATTCCGGGCCAGGCTGCCTAACGTAATTGATAAAAGGGGTTATCTGAAATCTTGTCTCGTGTTTAGTATTCACAAAACATTTAGCAAATTAGTCATGCGCCATCAGAACGAACATAAGGAACGGGTTTATTTCATGCTCCCCAAAATGTAATATCAAACAGGGTTCTCTGCGGTGAAAAACCACCCAATAATAATTGGATAAAATGGTCTGCTTTGACCCGTTTCCTCATTATTCAATGTTGAACGAGCATTTCGCATAAAATACACAGCCATAAAACAAAACAAATATGTGCAGAAAACAGGGCTTTTTTGACATATAGCCCATCCATTATCATTTTGTGACAGCCCCGAAGACTTATTGTCCAAGCATTCATTTAGGATGGCGCTGTTTATGTCCTGATTTAGCCTTATAGCACAGACATTTTAACGCTTTGAATATGGTGTAAGGAAAACTGTGTGCTTTCATATGCAAAGCACAGAGCTTGTTGGAGCTTTGTTTGTTTCAGAAACATTACAGCTACTAAATAAACCAAAATCATTATTATAATTTTTATATTTGCACTTTGGAAGTAAAGAATCTCTCTCTCTCTCTCTCTCTCTCTCTCTCTCTCTCTCTCTCTCTCGTTAAAATAACAACAGCAAAACCAAAACTCCCTATCTGAGTGATGGAAGAACAAAAAAACAGCAGTGTGTCTCTCTGTCTCTGCTCCTGCTGTCTGCTGTCAACGTGTGATGTGCTGTCAGTCACACGTTATCCGATGTGTTTGGACAGCTTTCCCTCTTAGGCTCTGAGGCACAACACATTTGGTGACAGTGTGGTTTGGTCTTTTCCAAAAGATCTGTGAGTATAATCTCAAGGTTTTCTACAAACTCAGTGCAGGTTGAACACCACTGCATAGATAATAGCGTATACTGTGCATACACTACATTGCATTTCATTGATCACAGCAATTCTATTGAACTTGCATGTCGCCTATGGTGTGTGTCCCTTAGCGATCAATATCCTCTGTAAATAATTACAAAAAAGTACCAGCATATTTACTGAGGTATTGGCTTTATTATTCTGTATGCATATTATTGTTTTTCATAAGCAGCACAAAAATCCAATATTAAATCACAGAAACTACAGATTTGTTTCTGTGGTTTAATAACATAAAAATGAAAGATGTAAAATATATAACCATGGTTAACCATGACCGCATGGTAAAATATAACCATGGTTAACCATGACCGCATGGTAATATATAACCATGGTTAACCATGACCGCATGGTAATATATAACCATGGTTAACCATGACCGCATGGTATGGTAATATATAACCATGGTTAACTATGACCGCATGGTAATATATAACCATGGTTAACCATGACCGCATGGTAATATATAACCATGGTTAACCATGACCGCATGGTAATATATAACCATGGTTAACCTTGAACACATGGTAAAATATAACCATGGTTAACCTTGACCGCATGGTAAAATATAACCATGGTTAACCATGACCGCATGGTAAAATATAACCATGGTTAACCATGACCGCATGGTAATATATAACCATGGTTAACCATGACCGCATGGTAATATATAACCATGGTTAACCATGACCGCATGGTAATATATAACCATGGTTAACCATGACCGCATGGTAATATATAACCATGGTTAACCATGACCGCATGGTAATATATAACCATGGTTAACCATGACCGCATGGTAATATATAACCATGGTTAACCATGACCGCATGGTAATATATAACCATGGTTAACCATGACCGCATGGTATGGTAATATATAACCATGGTTAACTATGACCGCATGGTAATATATAACCATGGTTAACCATGACCGCATGGTAATATATAACCATGGTTAACCATGACCGCATGGTAATATATAACCATGGTTAACCTTGACCGCATGGTAAAATATAACCATGGTTAACCTTGACCGCATGGTAAAATATAACCATGGTTAACCATGACCGCATGGTAAAATATAACCATGGTTAACCATGACCGCATGGTAATATATAACCATGGTTAACTATGACCGCATGGTAATATATAACCATGGTTAACCATGACCGCATGGTAATATATAACCATGGTTAACCTTGACCGCATGGTAAAATATAACCATGGTTAACCTTGACCGCATGGTAAAATATAACCATGGTTAACCATGACCGCATGGTAAAATATAACCATGGTTAACCTTGACACCATGGTTAACCATGACCGCATGGTAATATATAACCATGGTTAACCTTGACCGCATGGTAAAATATAACCATGGTTAACCATGACCGCATGGTAAAATATAACCATGGTTAACCTTGACCTTAACCTTAACCGGGCTCCGCTAGTGATGATGCATCCATTTCCTGTGACTGTATCTCTGAACACAGTTGAACGTCTCCAGCACCTCTGACAGATATGTTGGCTTTGTGAGCACTGCTTGGGCTGTAGGATCGTTAGTCACACTGTAATTATATTGCACATCAATAGAAACATCACTCTGTGCATGCATGTTCTTTTAGATAAGTGAAGTGTACCGATTTCAATATTGATTAAATGTCTTCTTGAAGTCAATTTGGATGATTCACACCTGACAGTGATGCTTCAAATGGCTGCCGCAACCAGATTTTGACCCGGCGGCCAGCGCATTGCCTACCGGCAGGGCTCAATCTGGGGACTGCTTGCCATGGTGTCTCACCAAGGTCAAAGACAAGGTCAAGGCACTCTCCCTGGATCATCTTATCTGCTAAATAAAGATGCAGAGCTAAGATCCTCATGGCACTCTCATGACATCATCGTGCTCCGCCTTCGGGATCAGTTTCACACTGTCACTTCCACTGTATCAGAGCATCTGCGGTTCAACTCCTGCGGAGACGCGTCCATCGTCCGCAGGCAACATGAGTCCTCGTAAATGAAGTGGAAACAATCAAAATGGACTCACCAGTATGGGGTCAAGTCCTCTTTATCAACGAATTAAGGTTTTGTGCAGACCACAGCACAGATGAGTGAATCTGGCCCAATTAGAAAATGATATGCAAATTCTTACAAACAACTGACCAATCAATGAGCAGATTCAAGTGTGACAGTCTGGTGACTACAGAATTAAAGTAATGATGACTGACGTCTAGCTGACTGTGCACTGCTATGCTGATGAGCAGACGTGTTTTCACAACCTGCTATTTCTGATGAAATCTGCTGGCAGCGTGAAAACGATCCGGAGAACTCTGACTCACCGTCTACCAGATCATGACCTCTTATTGATAGTCTGCACCTTGCCAGGTAGAAAATCGCTACCGGTGAACATTACAGACAACGAACGCCTGTGCAGTGATGTATTCCCGCCTCAGACGCGCCAATATCCCAAATTCATCATTCTTGTTCCCTTTATAGCCAGGGCAATTATGTCCTGTTTGTATCGTTCTCTCTCCGATTGGTCTTGCCTTTCAGCAGGCTAAACTGTCTCAGTCGCTGTGCCCAAGCACTTCTCTGACTAATGAAGACACCAGGCATATGAGTACACAGTTTATCGGCACAACACATCAGCGCCAACACAAAGCACGTATCAATCCTGAGAGCATCCTCATCAGCCACAAACTCAATATTCACGTAAAATCACGTACTCAAAATCCAAAACATGCACGCTTCTTTAAATTTTTTTTATTTATTTAAATAAAGAAACACAGTGATATCGTCGACCGGATGCTCAATATACATTCGATTTATTTGAAAACCGCCTGTGATGCTCTACACAGAGCAACGCTTTTTAACGCTTACTCATCCTTAACTGGAGCGCTATCGCATCGTGATGGAGTGTAAAACTTACGACAAGCATGGCAGAAGAGAGACGTAGAGCTATTGTTGCAAAAAGGTATTTCCCTGCAGGAGCCTTTTCTTCAAGCTTCTTCAATGGCTTCTTCAAACAGTGACTCCATAATTATAATTTTAAAATGTTCGGTTAACCTTTCCTTACCCTCCTTTATTGTCTCAGTATTCCTTGGAATGACTAATCTGGCGGTAGTAGCTTCCAGAGAAAGGATAGACTGATGGACGGCGGACAGCTGCACTCACACACTGACAGGAACAAAAGATTTTACCCCCCATTCTAATTTGTTAGCATAGACAACCTTTACACCTTTTCTGTTTGGGTTCCCTGTTGTTATTTTTCTTCTTCCACCGTACAAAAGAAATTTCAACTGTGAAACCATGAAAGGGACCAATTACTGCTGAAGAAAGAGTGGTTGCCATAGAAAACGACTACCTCACTGCCTTAGCCAAATAAGCCACAGAGGGAATGCGTTTTGTACCTAAGATAATAAACTAAAACTGGAGCTCAGCTTGGGAAGGCCGACGGGAGAGAAAAAAGAATAAGAACCGTGCAGAGCTTACAGGGCTCCAGAGCAGCGCTACGCTCGCCTCGGATTCTCCGTGGGGCTCTGAATGGTCCAATATCAATTAAAGACAAACCTTTTGGAATAGATCCTATAACTCAACACTAAAACCCTGAGGGAAGAGAATGGTGATAAGCCTTTACCTGATAAAGGTCTTTAAGAGTGCAGGCCCGGGCACAAAGGCACAGGCTCCCAGAAACCACCCGTCTCTTCAGGTTCTTTCTTTATACAAAGGACACTGAGATAAGGCTGGAGCTTCCTCAGCGCAGGGGCTGCCCCCACGGTACATCTCCTCAAACAGGGCAACTGAGGGCACCTGGTAGTACACACAGCACTGCCATCTCCTGTATACAGGGCTCTGCTGCCCCCATAGTACACACAGCACTGCCATCTCCTGTATACAGGGCTCTGCTGCCCCCATAGTACACACAGCACTGCCATCTCCTGTATACAGGGCTCTGCTGCCCCCATAGTACACACAGCACTGCCATCTCCTGCATACAGGGCTCTGCTGCCCCCATAGTACACACAGCACTGCCATCTCCTGTATACAGGGCTCTGCTGCCCCCATAGTACACACAGCACTGCCATCTCCTGTACACACAGCACTGCCATCTCCTGCATACAGGGCACCTGAGGCACATGACACTGGCCAGTATTTCAGTGCACAAGGCTTGTGAGATGGAGCCCAGGGGAACGTGGGGGAAATGGGTGATGACAGCTCAAACGAGAGAACAAACGGGAGGCAACGGCCTCCAGAGATACTCGCTGAAGAGCCGCCGTGGACAGAGAGGGGTGCACCTACACACTCCAGCCCGCTCCGCGGTAACCCTCATCTCAATGACTATTCGCCTCTCTTTTTAACAGCAAAACGCGCCGTCGTAGGAACCACGTCCGCAGGGTCACTCGCAGGGAAGCAGAGATTTCATTCTCTTTTTCTGTTCTTAAACACAAAAAAAGCAGGAACAAAAAAGACAGCGGGGCAGACCAAACCGAGGTGAAGGTGAGGCCGTGCAGGCAACGGCAACGCACTCATACCAAACTCAGCCCTTTGGAAGGGTTGTAGAATACATGCTTTATCGTTGATTGTATAACTATTCTGTGTTTTCTAATATTTGATTTTACAGCTATAGAACTTACATTTAAATGAATAAAATCAGTCATTGCTTTTTTTCCAGACGCCCTTAGCTAGTGCTTATACTGCATTAAAAGGGCATCAGCAGAGAAGCAAACCTTTCAGCATTTAGCATCTCCTGGGAGTGGGCGTCTGCTGTGCAATATTGTATTAATGTCAGCTGTTTACCAGGCACTAAAATGGCACTACTTTCTATAATTAATACACCATTTACGGAAACTCACAAAAATCCATTTAAATGTAAAGGATAATTCTATTAATGTTAGCATTGCTAACAAACTGTTCCTAATTCAAGTTCCATTCGCGCTTCGTATAGTGCAGCGAACCGTGGTCTGTTTTCACTGCACTGTTCATGCAGAACATACAGTCCAGCTGCAAAGCTTTGAAGCTTAATCTGTCATGACTGTGTCTACGATTAAAGCAGATACATTAATACCATATTGCCTTTCAGCCAGTATATTTAAATAATAAATTATATCTATTAAAATTCACAATGAAAAAGAAGGAGAGAGGACTGTTATTCTGAGCATAGACCCTGGTAAAATATCCACTCCCTCCCCCATTACAAAATTTCAGAATCAAAAGGATAATTGTAGTTCACTCAATATGGCTAAATCTCAGAAAAGGGACGGACGCCTTCACAAAGATTTCAGGTTAAATTATCCTTAGCCAACTATCCTTAAACTATCCTGAGCCAATCAAGCATCACTGTTAGCGAGCTAGAGACAGAAGAAAGCCAGCTTTTGCCATATTTTGCCATATTTGTCTATAACATACCATATCAAATCAAACCAGCAGGAGTTAGTCAGCTAGACAGGGAAAAGGTAACGGTACCCCATAAGGGTAATCAGACTAGAGCCAGAATTCAACAAGCGTGTAAAAAATAAAACCAGGAAGGAGAACACATAAGGACTGATGACTAAAATCCACTCCATTATAATACCTTAAAATATGTCTACCAAACTCCTAAGATAACAAGCCAGCTTTTATAATTATGTTTTAGTCTGATATAACGCAATAATACAAGAATCTGCAGTGAATGAGAAGATGTGCAGTTGGGGTGGGGGGGGTCCTAACAGAGTCCCTTTGGGTATACAGCGTGTCCATTGGCCTGGGGGACGGGGGGCGGGGCTAACTCACCATGTCAGAGTCCCTTTGGGTATACAGCCTTTCCACACGGTCACATGGTACATTGGCCTGGGGGACGGGGGGCGGGGCTAACTCACCATGTCAGAGTCCCTTTGGGTATACAGCCTTTCCACACGGTCACATGGTACATTGGCCTGGGGGACAGGGGGCGGGGCTAACTCACCATGTCCGTATCCGACACTGGCCCAAAGCTGGTGACGTAGATGTTTGTTCTCACCTCCGTCACGCTCTCTGGTGAGAAAGACACGGACAGGGAAGAAACGAGCAGGGAATAAAGTGCCAGTCACACCGCTCGAGTTCGTAACGTTCCGACACTGAATGTAGGCTTCACAGACTGGGTGTTTTAAACCTATTGTACGAAGCGCTGAGTCACAGAGATGTCATTTAAAATGTTAAGATCACGCTGTTCTTATACCTTTCTAAAGCACCTTCTTCCTCGTGTTTTTTTTGCACTGTTGTGTTGCTGGCTACACAGTTTTTAACTTGAAGGACGTACTACTGCCATCTTGCTATCCAGGTATCTCTTGGAAAAATAGATATTTAAAGGTTAAACAAAGGTTAAACAAAGAAAAGGTTAAACGAAGGAAACAATTATTACAAAAATTAATTTTTTGCAATTGATTAAGGGAGCCTAAATAAAATAACGAAAAATGTATTCAACTTTTAAATAATTCAACTAAAAAATCTGATGCTGATTTTGAACTGGTGTCTTCCAGGAGAATAAGCACCTTTCTGTATTGTTTTTGCAATTAGTGACAGATGGTTGGCATTCATCTTTGATTTAATACAAGGATGTAAATGAGTGCATGTGTTGGTGTGGTGAGAATGAAAGTCTTTGATGTAACAGTTCCACAGAGGCCTGCCAGTCATGGCTGAGACTGAAGACATGACAGTGTAAAAAATGGCCTGAGTTAAATTATCCAGTGCTGGTGGAATCTGTCCAACCTTCACCTTATTGGAGTGCAAAGATCTGAAAGCGATGTTGCTATTTCATCAAGAGCCTGTTCGCAATTTCTTCTGCAAAATAATGCCGGAAGCTTTTTGTATTTTCCTCCAAGTTGGGTCCTGTGACTCTTCCACAGTGTGCTATCATTTATTACTAATAAACAGAACCTTATAAATAATGACAGCACTTTCCAGTTCTAAGCCCAATCTGCAAACATTGGAGAAAGAACACCAAGAACACCCTTCCAAGAACTGTACTTTCTTTCAGGGCCAAGGAAAGTTGTATCACGCCAGGAGTGCCAGGGGCAATGGTTCAGCACAGGAGAAGAATTTTGATAGCGCACGGATGTCTGGTTCAGCACCAAGGACAGAGGAGGACAGTTTAATAGCGCATAGATGTCTGGTTCAGCACCAAGGACAGAGGAGGACAGTTTGATAGCACATAGATGTCTGGTTCAGCACCAAGGACAGAGGAGGACAGTTTGATAGCGCATAGATGTCTGGTTCAGCACCAAGGACAGAGGAGGATAGTTTGATAGCGCATAGATGTCTGGTTCAGCACCAAGGACAGAGGAGGACAGTTTGATAGCGCATAGATGTCTGGTTCAGCACCAAGGACAGAGGAGGACAGTTTGATAGCACATAGATGTCTGGTTCAGCACCAAGGACAGAGGAGGACAGTTTGATAGCGCATAGATGTCTGGTTCAGCACCAAGGACAGAGGAGGACAGTTTGATAGCGCATAGATGTCTGGTTCAGCACCAAGGACAGAGGGAGAGCATTTGCTTACCTCCCAGTCCAGGCCTCAGCCGGTTGTCATACCCATCCAACAGCCTGTCAAGAATTCTTGTAAAAATAGTGATGTTATCTTTACTGTCTCCAGGAATGGGTTCCTTGTGCCCCACTACATTCCTGCAGGGAGGACAGAAAAAAAGAGCAGAAGAGAGAAAAAAAGAGAGAGAGAGAGAGAGAGAAGCAATCTCAGCTGCTGTACTTCAGGTGGAAGTATCAGCTGTGATCAATCAGATACTTCACAAAAACACTAAAGACAATTTAAAAACTCCACAGCATACAAATCCCACAATATACAAATCCCACAGCATACAAACCCCACAGCATACAAACCCCACAGCATACAAACCCCACAGCATACAAACCCCACAGCGTACAAACCCCACAGCGTACGGACCCCACAGCATACGAATCCCAAAACATAGAAATACCACAGCGTACAAATCCCACAGCGTACGAACCCCACAGCGTACGAACCCCACAGCGTACGAACCCCACAGTGTACGAACCCCACAGCGTACGAACCCAACAGCGTACGAACCCCACAGCGTACAAACCCCACAGCATACAAACCCCACAGCATACAAACCCCACAGCGTACAAACCCCACAGCGTACGAACCCCACAGCGTACGAACCCCACAGCGTACAAACCCCACAGCATACAAACCCCACAGCATACAAACCCCACAGGATACAAACCCCACAGCGTACGGACCCCACAGCGTACGAATCCCAAAACATAGAAATCCCACAGCGTACGAAGCCCACAGCGTACGAACCCCACAGCGTACGAACCCCACAGCGTACGAACCCCACAGCGTACGAACCCCACAGCGTACAAACCCCACAGCGTACGAACCCCACAGCGTACAAACCCCACAGCGTACGAACCCCACAGCGTACAAACCCCACAGCGTACGAACCCCACAGCGTACAAATCCCAAAACATACAAATCCCACATTATACAAATCCCAAAACATACAAATCCCACAGCATACAAATCCCAAAACATACAAATCCCACAGCATACAAACCCCACAGCGTACGAATCCCAAAACATACAAATCACACAGCATACAAAACCCAAAACATACAAATCCCACAGCATACGAATCCCAAAACATACAAATCCCACAGCATACGAATCCCAAAACATATGAATCCCACAGCATACAAACCCCACAGCATACGAACCCCACAGCATACGAATCCCACAGCATACGAATCCCACAGCATACGAATCCCACAGCGTACGAATCCCACAGCATACGAATCCCACAGCATACGAACCCCACAGCATACGAATCCCACAGCATACGAATCCCACAGCATACGAATCCCACAGCGTACAAATCCCACAGCATACGAATCCCACAGCGATGACGTGGAAGCGTTGTGGGAGCGTTTCCTTACTGGGAAATGATGTGAGAGCGTTGTGGACGGCTGAGCTCATTCTTTATTCATCTTACACTGAACGGAATGTGCTATCACCTCAAATACAAGCACGGCAGAATCTGCTCTCATGTACAGCATGGCAGGGCAGCAGCCTCAGGTAGGAGCTGTAGCGTAAACAATAGACTCAAGTCCACAGTGATTAGCAAGCCTGGCCATACAGGTAAACAGGCCTCTACATCAGTTCTGCTCCAGTGTTTTGCATAATATCTCACAAGCAGCAAATGAGGTCTTGAATATGCATCCAACCTCCAGATCCTTAATTGCCTTAAACATGCATCACAATGATCTCTTCTCAGGCCCTAAATCCCCAGTGAGAAGAGTGATGCCGTGATGAAGGACATATTAGGCATCAGCTGATGAGAAGATAAGTGCCACTTTCAATCAAATCAAGGCCCTCTGAAGAGACGGCCTTTCATCAATCTCCTGCTGACCCCTATAAACAGCGCTATACGGGAATCCCAAGAAGCACACTCTCATGAATAAACACGCGCAGATACATACACAAACACACAGGCAGAGATTAGTCAGGGGGGGGGAGAGAAGAGAGAGGGGAAAAAAAGAGTGAGAAAGTGAGAGAGGGGGGGGGAGAGAGAGAGAGATGAACAGTCGAGAAAGTAAGAAACAAATCTACGCGCACCAGGCAGAGGCAGTTAAAGGAGGTGTAGCTGTCTAGGTTCTGCCTTTTTAAATTTGGTTCAACTGACACCAGAATTGAGCACAGGCATAACAAGGCCACAGAACTATCCTCTAGCGTGCCCGCTGACCTCAAAACAAAATGAACACTTTTATTTGTGCGACATACCTCAAGGTAAGAACATCTCAAATCACTGTGTACTCAGCTACCAGAATCCAGCAGCCACCACCCCCCCCCCCCCCCACGCCCCCATTTTCCCCGCCCACAGCAGAGACCCAAATGCTTCAAAATGAACTGCAGCCTGGCAGATACAGGGGAGGTGTGGGGCGTTTGAGTGGCGCCGGGCCTAACTCCGCTCGTATCTAATTAGAATTCTGCCGACACGACCCGCATCTGCAATCGCTACCTGGCTGGCAGAGGTGCAGTCAGCCCCTGAGCGTGGAAGGTCTTAGGGGGAAGATTGATTGACTGATCAGGAGCTGATATGTGTCTGGGCGCGATGGCGGCTGAGCGGCCGGGTGACAGCGGCCCATTGTGCCAGCGTGGAGTGGAGGGCTTAGCAGGGGCAGACGGGCGGAGGAGCTGACATTTTGAAAGCTGATAACGTCTCCTGCGTCTCACAGCTCTGGGGCTCATTAGTTTATTTATCACCAGGAGGAAAATGGAACCACAAAACACAGGGGTGGAAGAGGCCCGCTCGCACCTTTCATTTTTCAGCACATTTATCTTTCCCTCAAATCCCTCTTTTCTCCTCAGCTCAGCCCCTATTTTATTATTACAAAATGAGATTTTAATACACCGCATATTATGCTCCTCATTGTCCTGAGGTAGAGACGTCTGGCGGTATTTTCCGACACGACAGGGCCTACCTCTTTTTCTCCCACTCACGATTGGCTGTGCTCGCAGGAGATAACGGCTCGGTGGAGAAAAGGAACAGGTCGAACAATGGGAGCTAATGATGCTTTGATTGACTGGGGTGACGGACGCCATGTCTAGCCTCAGTAATCCGTGACATTTTTCTGTAATGTTATTTTTTTTTTCTTCTTTTTTTTTTTTAACAACTGCAAACTAATGAGAGCCCATCGGAAGGCCGCGTCTCTGAAGCTCAAACGAGACGTCTATTAGCACGATTCATGCCGCTACTTTCCAGGTCCTCTTGAGCGAGATTCTGAAAGAGCAAACGGAGCTGAACTGTAATTTACGGTTGGTTAACAGGGAGGGGGTGAGGGTATCGCATCAGGGGGTAAGAGAAATGGTGGAACATGGAAGGAGATAGGCAGAGAGAGAAAGAGAGTCTGGGTAAAATATGTCTGTTTCCATACTGAATATAGAGAAAAATACTTAAGACAGGAATACTTATGAAGGCTTCACAACTTGCCTCCGGAGAACAGATTCGATTTTATGAAATGCAGTGCAAAAATGAGAACGAAAAAGCAGAGAGATTATATGGCAAACGGAACAATTCACTAAGAGTAGCTGTATTAATAAAGAAATAATAAAGCACTCTTGATATATAAGTGTCCCGATGCAATGCCTTAACTTTTGTAAGTTAAAATATGTTATTGAGAAGACAAAAACATAAAAAAGCTCCCATAAATGAACAATGACAAATTATTGGATACTAATAAAGTAGGTCATTTTGCTTCAGTCCCCTGTAGTCACATCAACTTCGAAATGAGAAAAATCTGGTGAAAAATAATTTTATTTTGTTTTTATCCTTGTGCTTGAATGTCAGCTGTGATCTGTGAATAGAAACGCACCGCGTGGTGTTAGAGAAAACAATGACATTGTTTGCGCTGGCTTTTGACTCCTTTTGTCATTTACATGACTGGAAGAATTGATCCTGGCGAAATAGGTTACAATCAGCTACCAGATCTACAATCGACATGATGCTTAATCAATCAGACAAACTGATCAATTCAATTCACATGAGGAAAGCAAAGTGTAAGACAGAAGCAAGAAATAAGCATTTTGATTATTCGATTCAATTTATACCAGGATGTATACATTTATATTAAGGTAGTGTAATGGATCTTAGCGGATAATCAAACGTGAAGGTAGGGGGAGCAGAAACAAGTCACTCATGCAGTGAGGACCAATAAAGGGAGTAACACAATAATAAATGCAAAGAAAGAAAATACAGAAAACTACTTCCTGGTGGCTAAACAGCCAAACGAAAAATCAACTCACTAAAATAGGGCGAACTCGAATAACGAGTGAAACACAAACTAAATCTCCCGAGCTCAATACTGGAGCCAAAACGGGAAACTTAGCAAAGAAAAGAATACCTTCGTCACATGAGTTCGGGCGGCCGAAAAGATGTAAAACCAAAACGAAACAAAAAAAAAAAAACACAAAACAGCAAAGAATAAAATAAATGGCACAGAACGCTAACAGAAAGAATAATACCTATACCTGAAATAAAAGTTAATAGCATGAATAGCGTGAACATAAACAGCGTCGCTAGTACCTGGCTATACCTGGCTCAATGCAATGTCGAATGACAAAAAAGCACCGGGGAAGCGAAAGTGAGAAACTTAAATACCCCGCAGGTAGAGGCACAGGTGAAAATAATGATGAGAGAAAGCAAACCCCGGAACGGAACGTGGAAAAAATCCGATAGATTCTCAATCGGGAAACCAGGATGAGAACCGCAATGGAAAATAAAATAAAAACCCACGAGCAATGACAGGTAGCTTCTATTTACAATGCTTGAACCATTAAAGTGAAGGGATCAGCCACCCTGGTATCACAAACAGAACATTACTGGATAAAAGTACATTCAGTATCAATCCTTCTGACCTGTCATGTGACAGGAAGTAGCAGGAAATGAGTCATCTGCAGGGTCACCATTTAAAAAAAAAAAAGCAGTTTTCTCATCTGCAATGTGTTACGACAGCAGCCCAGGTCTCCAAACCTCCAAGACATCCCACCCCATTATAAACCACCTGAACCGGCTGGGGGGAGCTTTATGCTCTCTGCACTGCCTCTGAGGTTAAATTGCAATCCAGGTGGGTGTGCCGCGGGCGTGGCATGGCCATGGCATGGCCATGGCATGGTGACCTTGTGTGGTTCAGTTCATTCCAGCGCTGCCAAATGAGTGGAGGTCACATGGCACGATGCCTTTAATCCAATACTTCTCTATGTCCTCCCTGCTGCAGTGGCCTGTGGGCATTACCCAATGTCACAGGCTCACAGGCTATGTAGATCTGGGGCAGATGAAGGTGTTGGAGCACATCTGGCTCTGGGTTTAGCGTTTCGCTGATGTGGGCATTACCTCATGGCCCTTGGAGACCCACAAGCTTGGCTCTGGTCTGCTGCTCATTGGGCGGTTTAGAGTAGGTCAGTGAGCTCATTCTCAGGCCTCTCCTAGCCATGTCAATTGTGGCTCGTCCGTTGAAGGGGGCTAACAGCTGGATGGGTCAATGGCCAGGCTCTACAGAACTCTGAAGATCATCTGAGACAATGATGGCAGTCAAACTGGCAAGGGAGATTCATTTGTTGGAACTGCACGTTTTTTTCTTCATTAAGAGTGAGATAACAGCAACACCCCGTCTTTAAAACACATGCACCTGCGGAAAACTGAAGGATCCATTTCGCCTGCTCCCGTCTGGCCTGGCGGATACTGCTCCCGTCTGGCCTGGCGGATACTGCTCCCGTCTGGCCTGGCGGATACTGCTCCCGTCTGGCCTGGCGGATACTGCTCCCGTCTGGCCTGGCGGATACTGCTCCCGTCTGGCCTGGCGGATACTGCTCCCGTCTGGCCTGGCGGATACTGCTCCCGTCTGGCCTGGCGGATACTGCTCCCGTCTGGCCTGGAGGATACTGCTCCCGTCTGGCCTGGCGGATACTGCTCCCGTCTGGCCTGGCGGATACTGCTCCCGTCTGGCCTGGCGGATACTGCTCCCGTCTGGCCTGGCGGATACTGCTCCCGTCTGGCCTGGCGGATACTGTTCCCGTCTGGCCTGGCGGATACTGCTCCCGTCTGGCCTGGCGGATACTGCTCCCGTCTGGCCTGGCGGATACTGCTCCCTTCTGGCCTGGCGGATACTGCTCCCGTCTGGCCTGGAAAATACTGCTCCCGTCTGGCCTGGCGGATACTGCTCCCATCTGGCCTGGAGGATACTGCTCCCGTCTGGCCTGGAGGATACTGCTCCCGTCTGGCCTGGAGGATACTGCTCCCATCTGGCCTGGAGGATACTGCTCCCGTCTGGCCTGGCAGATACTGCTCCCGTCTGGCCTGGCAGATACTGCTCCCGTCCGGCCTAGCGGATACTGCCCGTCTGGCCTGGCTGATACTGCCCCAGTCCGGCCTAGCGGATACTGCCCATCTGGCCTGTCGGATACTGCCCCGTCTGGCCTGGCGGATACTGCCCCAGTCCGGCCTAGCGGATACTGCCCCCGTCTGCGTCCCATTGGCGCGCAGCTCCGGTCCTCAGTGCCTGCGTTCTGTGAAACACTGCCCTCTGGCAACACCTCTCAGCGCTGCCTTTTGGCAATACCCTTCACTCCCATACCCAAGGTTACACATCTAACCGGAACGTTCCCCTGATTCCCCTGCCACGGCGGCCTGGATCTATCATTGATTGAACAGCTGCCTTCGCCTCTGACTCCCCTATCTGGCCTGGAGTCAAACAGATTGGAGGGTTCTCTGAAAAAGATGTAAACTTTCCCATTTACATCTCCCTTTCGGCTGTGCACGTAATCCTCTCACAGAACCCTACTCAAAGCCCGGTCCCCGGCTGAGCAGCTGGGACCCTCTCCAATCCAACGCCAAGCCCAAAGATTTCACTCAACGTGTGAATAAACATTTCATGCTTACGCCTAGTGCAACTGCACATATTTAAATGAGACAGAGTAGATCCGTTTTGTTTTTGTTCCTCGAACGTTAAAGCGCGATGTGTCCTTGGTCTAGCGACACTGGCTCAATTAGGATTCACCAAGATGGATGAGAACAAATTAAATGTACACCAGTACATTAAAAAAAATAATAATGTTTTCACTCTCAGGGATATTATTATTCATATTTTGTTCTAGCCACATGCACATCCCAGGGGTCCTCTGCAAATGCATTTATTGCTTTAAGCTACAAAATTATTGAACAAAAAGTTTGTTGTGTTGCTTTTATTAAACACCCCCGTGAAGGTGCTGTTTTACTGACTACCCTAAGAAATCTGTGAAGTTCTGTTGTTTCATCAAAGCTCCCTGTTTCAAGGCTCATCGCCTCACCTTGATTCTTTACTTATTTTTAGATCTCCCCTTGAGCTTAGGCTGCTGATGTTAGCATTAGCATAACATAAGACAGCATCAGATGACAGAAGCAAGCACTGTACCAACTGCTTAAATCCCCCATCACTCCCCCCCCCCTACCCCGCAAGCACTATACCAACTGCTTCAACCCCCCCTCCAGCGCCAACATGTCCTAAAACACCAGGCTTACTTTCTCCTTTCTGTCAGTAAAAAAAAAAACATTAATTAGCAGCAGCCAGCAGACAATGTTATATAGCCATTAAAAGATGGGAAAATACTCTACTGTGCTGTGTATGTATGTGAATGTATCATAACATTCACTATTAATACTGTGGCCTATATTCATAAACATATAAACATTTTAAAACATATATACTCACTTAAATTTTTAGTCAAGGTTGTTGATACAGTCCCTGCCTGTATGTGCGTGCTGTGCTGGTTGCTATATCTAATACGGCACAGTGCGTCGCGTCTGGGTTTACACTTACATTTGCGATGTAAAACAGCTTAATGCCTGATTATGTATCATGCAGTCTGTTAGATGGGTATTATCCACAAGCATTGCTGTAATGCCAAACACATGACTAGTTTGAGGCTTGAACCCGTGATGATCTGGTGTCAGGTCTGGCTGTACCGATCTTTCTTTTGATGCTGCTTCCTGTTGACAGTTTCTAGAGATTCTGCGTTCTACTTCCCCTCAACTCAACTCGACTCACGGAAAAACAAATCAAGCGATTCTCAAGACGGCGTACGAGAGCAAATCTAACGCCAGGCCAGGTTACCGCGGCTTCCATGATCACTAAGGTTTTAACAATGCTCCTTGTAGCATTGCGGCATTGTGCTGAAAAAGGTATTCGTGACAGTTGGCTTACATTTCTGAAATGTAAAATTAGGAATAAATAAAAGATAATGTGAGAAATGTACTTATTCCATTTGCAGTCTGGGACATTAGTTTTTCTGACGGTTTATAGCTGTGAGTGGTTTTCTTTTCACCCCATGGTTGCCTTACCTTCTCGCCTTGCTACAAGCCCACAGACACTTACAGTGATTATGGGGCAGATAGCTGTGTTATTTCACGGCGCTCAGTCAGGTAGGTCTCAGCCCAGCAGACTGATAACACAGACAGGCTCTAATCTGCAGTCTCTCTGCTTTACTAGACTTTAGACCACACTGCTGTCAGAGGAAAGTCCTCCTGACAAATCCTCAGGATGTTCCTTCCGGCAGAAGAAAAAACAACAAACAAGGAGCTACAGAGGCCTGCAAATCAATCATTACATCAAAACGCTGTTTCATACAACTGGGGTACGTGCCACAAAAATGTTAGATTATTAAACTACCATAACACTGGATAACGCCACCGCAAAAGCAGATTTTATGAAGCGAGTATAACGACTGTTTTATTTGTAGAATTGAAGTACGTATGTATTTAGGTGATATCAAACTTGATTATATGAAGAATGTATTTTTAAAGAATGCACAAGCAGATCATCTCAGCTGAGCAGGAGACGAATGCTAGCAGCTCACCGGTACGGAGAGAACGGTGATGGCAGAAAGCAAACACGTACGTTAACTTTAACGTGCATACCCAAAAACGTGCATGCAATACCACTCTGTTCTCATTAAATGACTCTGTGTAAAACCAAGTAGTGGGATTAAGATCTCTTCTTTCTAAAGTTACCGTGCCTGAGGTTGGGGTTAAGGTTAGGGTTAGCACATAAAGCTTTTTTTGTAACCAATGAAGAGTGATGATGAGGTGCCGGCACCAAGTCAAAACAAAGAGCTTTGAAATTCGGTAATGTAACGTGGGGATTTTGACAGCCCTGCTCTTGGGGATAAGTTCCACTGCGTCTTTACTGAAGTGTGAAGTCAGGTGTGCTTTGGTTGTGCTTAGCTGAGCTCTCCCAGTTAAAAGACCGCACGTACCTACTGACACAGCATGGCTCCAGTAGGTTATGCCTTCGCTGTGATCTTTGCATTGAGGAGCATTTAGATGAAGTCAGAACGAGCTGAAAAAAACGTCGAACAGACAGGGGCACATAGAGCCCCAGGTTTTCTTATGGTGCAATTAGTAAAGAAAGGGCAAGAGAAGATCCTGAAAGGCGTAGCCCAGATCCCATCCGACACTTTAACATCGGACATGGCACCCCACAGAAAGTGGCAAACAAAAGACAAAACAGAACGTACAATATAAAACAGGTTTCAACCGCTCTCAACCTGCAATGCAACTTATGATCTGACTACAGCACCTTTCTCGCCATCTAATTAGCAAAGAATAACAGGACGAATCTTGTTTCTACGCACTATGGGTTGTCATTTAATTCTGTGAAACGTCTAATGAAACAAATGATTTGTTGCCAGGAGACAGAAAATCTCACAAATAAGGAGAGATTGCTAATTAGCGGGATTGATTTTCGCAATCCTGTCCCCTCCAGGGCTTTCTCAAACTCCAAACGGATTCCAGGGATGTTAGCGAAGAATTAATCAAGAACGTATTCCATGTACGCTGGTTAGGAGATTTAGACCTGACAGATCTATTCTCCTATATGTCAACTGGTTTACAAAATGCTGGAATTAGTTTTCTGCCAAAATTTCAGGCAGTGAGCAGCATGATCAATGAGCCGTGCGCGCCATGCCGCATTAGGAACGATCCTGAAGACAAAATGATAAAAATAGAATAATGGTTATAGTTCTATATTAAATATTACAATACATTTACCACATTCATGATGTATGAACGTGGTATATAGGGAATGATATCAACAACTGAAAACTTTGAATACCCTTAATAAGTGTTTCTTCCTATTGGATGAACCCAGTTAGAAATGTTAATGCAGGCACTTAGGGGCTCTCACTCCAGTGATTTAGTCATGCTGCAATGAGATATTATTCAATTGATTATTAATATAAAAAACATTATATTAACCGGTTCTCATGTCATTTCAAGGACATGTAAAAAAAAAAAAACTGGTAAATGGTTTGAATGAAAAGGGAAACGCCGGGTTATACGTAACTTCTATATCGATTTTATATGTTTAATGTGAGTGTTGAAACTCACCACACTAGAACTGCGCCTCCCGGTTCCCTTGTGTCTTGCCTTGTGTTTTTGTTGAAAATCCAAAAACATTGTTTATAATTTGCAGTCTAAAGTTTCCAAAATTGTACCTTCAGCCACACCGTACTGCTGTCAGCTACCCAAACTCACCAGCCCCTTCAGGAGATTTTTTTTTTAGGAGTTTTGTGCAATGACTGTTTAAAAAACTTCCCATCGCAAGATTAGCGTGGGGTTAACTTTACAACCTAAATAAACTCAAAACTCGGTTGTTTTAATTTACCATTAATCCACTTCTTAAAGATAATGTGCGATTTTGGCCACTTGTTCTAAGAGTGGCGCTGATGAGCCGAAAACACACATCACAAGTTAAGTGTGTGTGAATCGACACAGGAAAAAACTGCGGAATAAAATCTGATCAATTTTGAACCTTCCAGCATACAGTATAGACCTGCAGCTGAAATTAATCACCACTGACATAGATTAGCGCGACGCAGCACGTCTGGAAACAAAATGGACACAAGGGAACCTGGAGGCGCAGTACTAGTGCCGTAAGCCTCAAGACTCACATTTAACATATACAATAAATAAAGTTTAAAAAGGTTTAAGAAATAACCCGACATTCCTCTTTAAGTACACAAAAATCCTTTATTCCACTTACACAAATAATTCTGCATATTTATGACAGTTGGTGTACAATTCTGAAATGTAAAATTAGGAATAAATAAAAGATAATGTGAGAAATGTACTTATTCCATTTGCAGTCTGGGACATTAGTTTTTCTGACGGTTTATAGCTGTGAGTGGTTTTCTTTTCACCCCATGGTTGCCTTACCTTCTCGCCTCGCTACAAGCCCACAGACACTTAGTGATTATGGGGCAGATAGCTGTATTATTTCACGGCGCTCAGTCAGGTAGGTCTCAGCCCAGCAGACTGATAAGACCCTGTTTACCACTTACACAACAATCCTGTATTCCACTTACACAACAACCCTGTATTCCACTTACACAACAACCCTGTATTCCACTTACACAACAACCCTGTATTCCACTTACACAACGACCCTGTATTCCACTTACACAACAACCCTGTATTCTACTTACACAACAACCCTGTATTCCACTTACACAACAACCCTGTATTCCACTTACACAACAACCCTGTATTCTACTTACACAAAGACCCGGTATTCCACTTACACAAAGACCCTGTATTCTACTTACACAACAACCCTGTATTCAACTTACACAACAACCCTGTATTCCACATACACAACAACCCTGTATTCCACTTACACAACAACCCTGTATTCCACTTACACAACAACCCTGTATTCTACTTACACAAAGACCCTGTATTCCACATACACAACAACCCTGTATTCCACATACACAACAACCCTGTATTCCACTTACACAACAACCCTGTATTCCACTTACACAACAACCCTGTATTCCACTTACACAACAACCCTGTATTCCACTTACACAACAACCCTGTATTCCACTTACACAACAACCCTGTATTCTACTTACACAACAACCCTGTATTCCACTTACACAACAACCCTGTATTCCACTTACACAACAACCCTGTATTCCACTTACACAACAACCCTGTATTCCACTTACACAAAGACCCTGTATTCCACTTACACAACAACCCTGTATTCCACTTACACAACAACCCTGTATTCCACTTACACAACAACCCTGTATTCCACTTACACAACAACCCTGTATTCCACTTACACAACAACCCTGTATTCCACTTACACAAGAACCCTGTATTCCACTTACACAACAACCCTGTATTCCACATACACAACAACCCTGTATTCCACTTACACAACAACCCTGTATTCCACATACACAACAACCCTGTATTCCACTTACACAACAACCCTGTATTCCACTTACACAACAACCCTGTATTCCACTTACACAACAACCCTGTATTCCACTTACACAACAACCCTGTATTCCACTTACACAACAACCCTGTATTCCACTTACACAACAACCCTGTATTCTACTTACACAATACCCTGTATTTGTATTTGTGGTTGAGCTTTGTAAGATCAGGACTTGAATTTGAACTTGAATAACTTGCTTGCTGAATAACACTAACAACATACTGTCACTGGTTGGCCATATAACATAAAATAAAGGTTAAAGTTAATTTGTATAAGACAGTGTCCAAAATGGATTTTAAGCATTTTCTAAACATTTTGGTAAAATAGAGTAGTTTGCGGACACATGCTTAAATGTAGCTTAATAATTTTTTTATTATGCAGGTCAGCCAAACCTTGATGCTGACCACCCTGATTTTGCCCCATCACTACACCTGGGACCTTACTGCCGGGGAGATGGAATATGGGATGATGAAACCCACTTCTTCGGACATTTAAACAGGCAAATATTGCAGGAATGAATAAACAGGATTGCATGTTTGTATTGGTGTATGTACGGAGGGGCAGAGCCTTGTATATAAGGCTCTGCGGAGGGGGAGATTTGCGCTCTTTCAACGTCGCGTGACAGACAGAATATTAACGTTACTCGCTAACAAATATCAACAGCAACAACATCAGGAACGTCTAGTTGTTCAGTGGACAGACAGAATGACATAATGTCTATTCTAATCACAAGATCATAAAACGTGTTCGTACCTTGGTTAAATGACATGGAAAATACTGCCTGCTGTTTATATTCCAGCTGGCTACTGTTTACTAGCGGTGACGTTATCCCCCCGGAAGTACGTTTTATGTGGTTGTGACGTCACGCTGAATTGTCGTATTCTACTTACACAAAGGGCTTGTATTCCACATAGACAAAGACCCTGTATTCCACTTACACAAAGGGCTTGTATTCCACATAGACAAAGACCCATATTCCATGTTGACAAAGAGCATGTGCTCCTTGTCAAATGCCCTGATCAAAAGCCATTGATTTTGTGTCACTTTGACCAGTGGCAATGAAACCGATTCCAAAGGCTGTCTGCGCTTGTTAGCCTACAAGCGGGGTGTGGGGGGTGGTTTGGGGGGGGGGGGGGGGGGGAAGCAGCTCTGGGATTGGAGGTGAGCGGGAATTGGTGTCAACCTGTGACGGAATGGAAATTAATGCATTATGCTCATTCATATGTAAAAGATGGATTGTGGTGAGTAATAGTTTAATCAAGTCTTGCCTATCAGTCGCCTGTGCAGTGAAGGATTGCGGCGATGCACGGAGAGACAGAACCTAATATGGGGGATTTGTCTGTGACAACTTTATCCATTAGCAAAGTCTCCTGCCTGCACTGTAGCAAAGCGGATTTGGAGCAGAGCGATGGTATCGGTGAGCATCACGGGGCCAGCAGGACTTGGGGACGACAGCTCTGCTGATGTGCACAGATACTCTGGAGGTATAAGCACTCTTCTGCTCTGAAGTCTATGGGGATTATTTACAAACTGTGCCATGGCTGTTATGGTGGCATATTTACATTTTCAGTTATATGTAAATGTATAGGCATAAGCTCCATCACAATAAGAATCAAACAATGAGGCACAAGGTGAAGCCTGCTGGTGTTTTGCATAATAAAACCTGCACACATTACCTACAGGGTGTGTGTGTGTGTGTGTGTGTGTGTGCATGTGTGTATGTGTCTACCTGTGTGTATGTGCATGCCGGTGTGCGTGTGTATGAGTGCATGTGTGTATGTGTGTACCTGTGTGTATACCTGTGCCGGCGTGTGTGTGTGTGTGTGTGTGTGTGTGCATGTGTGTGTTTGTGTGTGTGCATGCCTGTGTGTGTGCGTGTATGTTCCAGCCTCTTTCTAAGCATCCCTTATGTATGCAATAACACGTAACCCCATAAAAGCGTCATTTCAGAAGCAGGAGTCAATGTGCCAAATCTTATTTAAAACATTTGTGAACATAGTGAGGCTTCATGAGACTGACTTCTAAAAGCAATAAAGGGGATACACGGTCACTTCATGTGACTTCTGGAATCGGAATTCCAACATCCGATCACAGCAGCTCAGATTGAGTTGAGTCCATACTTGACAGTTCAGTGCGACCTCCTGTGATCAGATCGCAGTTCGGATTTAATTCCCCGCGCAATATTTAAACGTTAGCTATTCAGTTCCTGGAAAATGGCGTTCGGTATTCCTGAGGTTGTGCTTCTTTTCATGTTGTTCAGATTGCGTAGTCGAGGTAGGGCCTGCACAAGGCATACACTGATCAGGAGGCATCAGCGGAGGCGTGCTATTAATGCGAGCACTGCGTTTCTGGATGCAGCAGCTGTTTTGGTGGAGAGGAGGGTATGGGTTCGCGAACGTGCATGATTTCACGGATTCCGAATGGGTGCTGAATTTACGCGTGCGAAAAGCACACATACAATCAGCCTCGCCTTTACTACAGCTACAGCCTCGCCTTTACTACAGCTACAGCCTCGCCTTTACAACAGCTACAGCCTCGCCTTTACTACAGCTACAGCCTCGCCTTTACAACAGCTACAGCCTCGCCTTTACTACAGCTACAGCCTCGCCTTTACTACAGCTACAGCCTCGCCTTTACTACAGCTACAGCCTCGCCTTTACTACAGCTACAGCCTCGCCTTTACTACAGCTACAGCCTCGCCTTTACTACAGCTACAGCCTCGCCTTTACTACAACTACAGCCTCGCCTTTACTACAACTACAGCCTCACCTTTACTACAACTACAGCCTCGCCTTTACTACAGCTACAGCCTCGCCTTTACTACAGCTACAGCCGCGTACTACTCGTCTCCGAGCCTATATATGTGCGTGTTTATAGACATGTTTCCAGTGAATGTGTTTTGAGAAGACTACATCCAGACTACGAGCAATTTCAGTGTGCTAGGCCACCTCGCCAAGTGGTTTGGCAGATCCGATCCCAATGAGGACAAAATAAAATTTGTTCATGTCCAGACCTGTCACTTAATGCAGCCTAGCAATATCGAATGCCAGAAGTCGCATAGAAGTCGCATTGAAGTGACTAGTGTAACCGTAGACAGAGAGGGTAAGGTAGGCAGGATGGGTGGGGAAGAGTCAGAGAAGGTGGGGTAGGTAGGATGGGTGGGAAAGAGTCAGAAAAGGTAGGGTAGGTAGGATGGGTGGGGAAGAGTCAGTCAGAAAAGAAAGGGTAGGTAGGATGGGAAGAAAAGAGTCAGAGAAGAAAGGGAAGGTAGGATGGGTGGGAAAGAGTCAGAGAAGGTGGGGTAGGTAGGACGGGTGGGAAAGAGTCAGAGAAGGTAGGGTAGGTAGAATGGGTGGGAAAGAGTCAGAGACTGTGGGGTAGGTAGGATGGGTGGGAAAGAGTCAGAGAAGGTAGGGTAGGTAGAATGGGTGGGACAGAGTCAGAGATGGTGGGGTAGGTAGGACGGGTGGGAAAGAGTCAGAGAAGGTAGGGTAGGTAGAATCGGTGGGAAAGAGTCAGAGAAGGTAGGGTAGGTAGGATGGGCGGGGAAGAGTCAGAGAAGGTGGGGTAGGTAGGACAGGTGGGAAAGAGTCAGAGAAGGTAGGGTAGGTAGAATGGGTGGGAAAGAGTCAAAGATGGTGTGGTAGGTAGGACGGGTGGGAAAGAGTCAGAGAAGGTAGGGTAGGTAGAATGGGTGGGAAAGAGTCAGAGACGGTGGGGTAGGTAGGATGGGTGGGAAAGAGTCAGAGAAGGTAGGGTAGGTAGAATGGGTGGGAAAGAGTCAGAGATGGTGGGGTAGGTAGGACGGGTGGGAAAGAGTCAGAGAAGGTAGGGTAGGTAGAATGGGTGGGAAAGAGTCAGAGACGGTGGGGTAGGTAGGATGGGTGGGGAAGAGTCAGAGAAGGTAGGTAGGATGGGTGGGCAAACTCTACATTAACATTACGACACATCTGATCCATTTCTGAGAGAAAATACCAGCACTTAAATAACATTAAACACATATAATCTCTGCTAAGACATGGATGAGCGTTATTTTTAATAAAGCAACCTGACCTTAATGCCATCATTCTGTTTGTTTATGTACTTATTTTTTCTTTTGGATATCAAAATAACCATATTAATAATACAAATTGGGTTTATTTGTCACTCCCAGGAGAGGCTGAAATAAAACTTTAGTCTGAAAAAAGCAACAAAGGGCTTCGAGTCTAAGAAAAGCTTATCAAACTATAGTTACAGTTGATTCACAGAAAGCTAGGTCAATGGTCATAGAGAGAAATAGGTCAGACAAATAAACGGGATGTTTGGATATCTCAGTAAAAGAGTACTACCTCTACTATAACATGTACGTTAGCCAAAAAAACTCAATTGGCTTTTAATAACTATGAACCTCATCTAATTTTAAACATTCAGTAGTTTCTTAACCAACTTCATGTTATCTAAGTCACACACAAAGCCCAGAATTCACTGCTCTGCCTCTTTTTCTTTGTGGAAATTGCATGTGCCAGAGCTGCCAGAAGCTTAGCTAAGCTGTAGCTGTTTGCATCTTACTGTGCACAATACAAATCTATATACATTTTGGCAGCAAACTATCAGGCAAAAAAAATGTGTGCTAGTTTCACAGTGCATTCTGGGTATTGGAGGCAGACCTGAACATAGTGAGATTCTCCAATAAAATGGGAATGAATATTACCATTCCAATGAAAGATAAATGGCTGGAGCTCACCGCAGCCACCTGTCCATACTGTGTGGTATATGCAGTTTTTTAAAAAGACATGCTGAAATACTTATACATTAGAAAGAATATGTCACATGATGTTATCAGAGCATGAAATGTCTTGCTTTGTTATATCCGCATCGACTAAACTGTAAAAATATAAAATTTTGCAATCTTTGTTAAGTTACCATTCAGGTCTGGTTTATATGTATGACATAAGAGTAATTCGTTTTGTAAAACAATTTAAAAGCTATTGCAAGGCCTCAGTTTATATATGGTCATTTCAGAAAATAAATGATTGTTCAATGATGATTAAATGATGCTGGTGATGTCAATGACTTAGTAACTAGTATCTGGGTAAGACCCCATAATCATCATCATCACCATCATCATTATCACAGTTTTTTCTGAATTTCTTATTGAAAGGGACAACACAGGAGTACACTTCAACATACATAACTAGCCAAGCACAATGCATAACTATAACACTGGCATTTCTGCAAAAATGCAGGATCCATCTTTCATTTTCTGCTTATTAAATCACCCAATAGGATAATGTACTTCATAGAGCAGAGAAGTTAGCTGAAAGGTGTCGGAGAAAACAATTGTGTAAGGGAGCAGGTTCCGTGATGTCACTTTAAATCAAGCTCCGCTCATCTCTCCCTCTCTCTGCAGACATAGTCTAAAACCAATAACTCCTCTCAAACGCAACGTTTTTCTCTTTCTTTCTTAAAAGAAAAAGTGCTCTGCGTGCACACTGTGTACGTCACCTAGGAACTGAACTGGCCACAGCCTGCTGTCTCCCAGTGAGACGAAACAGAGAAGGTCCAGTCAATGTGCTTATTGAGCCATTAGCCTTATGGAAGAAGGGTAGCAGATGTACTTAGTGTGATGAGCACATGCATCACACCTCCTGGCTCTGCCCATGAGCGTGCTCTCTTCCCACACACTCACATTCACATGGGAGTAAACACGCATGCACAAACTTACTGACATGTTAATACACACACACACATACACCCCCCACACACACATACATACATATTAGCACAAGCATAAACTATTGCACATGCACACACACACACACACACCCCCACACACATACATATTAGCACAAGCATAAACATGCACACACACACACACACACATACAGACACACACACACACACACACACACACACACACACACACACTAAGTTTTGGAGCTGAGACTCCCCTGTCATTTAAACATTGGACCGGGCCTTCACACTTATGTCACTCAGCCTCCAGAGTAAACCTTACTAATCATTAGCAAATTACAAATGTGCCATGACTGTGTTTCAGTCACCCTCCTTCCCCCTCTCTCTTCCTCTCTTCCCCTCTCCCCCCTCTCTGTCCCTCCCCCTATCTCCCTCCCTCCCTCCCTACTTCCCTCCCCTATCTCCTTCCCTCCCAACTTCCCTCTGTCCCTCTCTCTCCCTCCATCTCCCTCCCTCCCCCTCCCTCTTCCTCCCTCTCTCCCTCTCTCCCTCCCTCCTCCCCCTCTCTCTCTCCCTCCTCCCCCTCTCTCTCTCCCTCCCTACTTTCCTCACTCTCTCTCCCTCCCTACTACCCTCGTCCCTCTCTCTCCGTCCCTCTTCCTCCTTCTCTCTCCCCCTCTCTCTCTCTCCCTCCCTCCTCCTCCCTTTCTCCCTCCCTCCTTATTTCCCTCCCTCTCTCTCTCCCTCCCTACTACCCTCGTCCCTCTCTCCCTCCTTCTCTCTCCTCCATCCTTCTCCTCTCTCTCCCTCCTCCCCCCCCTCTCTCTCCATCCCTCCTCCTCTCTCTCTCCCTCCCCCCTCTCTCTTTTTCTCTCTACCTCCCCCCCTCTCTCTCTCCATCCCTCCTCCTCTCTCTCCCTCCCCCCTCTCTCTCTCTTTCTCTCTCCCTCCCCCCCCTCTCTCTGCTTCCATGCATCACTGAGTCTCTCTTCTATCAGGACCCGTTTTTGCAACAACAAAAAAAATCCAATTCATGGCCAACATTCTGCAAGCACTTTGTACCCAGGACATTGTGACTTGACGCTGCATTTCTCAGACCTTAAAGCTCGGGAGCTAGGATAGAGTAATAGACCCTTATTAGTGTCTGCATTAGCTCCACCAGGGGCTGCCAGACTAAACAATGTGGAAATAAAGCACAGTATAGGAGAGCGTGGCGAGTGACCATACCCCGTCTCTGCACCGGGGTTGAGCAGCACGAGCACTAAACACAGGCCCGGGACAAGCGCTGTGAGCTTCCGCAGGGCACCCGCCATTTCCCAATCGTCCCAAAAACCTGCAGGAATCAGAAGGGTCGGGGGAGAGAAGGGGCAAACCCATTATTCAAGAATTAGACCTGAAAATTCAGCACATAACTATACGCGTGTAACGCTTTGCTTAAAACTTGCCCGTAAAGAGAAAAGCGGCAAATTAAATTTTCCGAACATATAACGCACTGCATGCACCGCGCATCCTCACACAATCGGAGCCACTGAAGATGTACAACGCCACAGATGCATTCTGGGATTATGTGAGTCTGAATGTACTGTGCATTTCATTAGGTTTAATTCAATATTGCGTTGAAAGGAGAACTCTATCTATTTGTAAAGATTTAGAGCAATCCATGTAAGTAATGACATTGAAAACAGACCGCTCAACAGTTCCCCCAAATCCTAGAACATATAAGAGTCTCCTGTGGTTTTATCAGGAGCGCTTTTACTTGTCCTCAGAGACAGTACTGCGGTTAAAATGGATATTACGATACGATCTGAGCTGTGCACGCGTACACAGCTCCTCTGCTTCTGTCTATTATGCAAACATTCATTGTGGGATGTAGTTTTTTTTTTACCAAAGGGTTCAGATTTCATTCCTAAGAGGGCAGCGGTCGCTGGATCTTTGCGCAAGATGCTCAACTCGAAGTGTCTCTGTAAACATTCAGCTGCACAAACAGACAAATGGGTATAAATGTAAGTCATCTAAGACCCTGGATATGAGCAGCTGCTTTAGCCAAGAATAAATAAGCAGGTAATGCAAAAATCACTGTAGGTAAGACTCATATGAATATTTCAACACCCACAGACTGTATTGAATAAGTATCAGGGACAGGAAATTACACAGTTGACTTCATTTTGTTTCTCTGCCAGCCATAAGATTTTTTTCTTTTTCTAATAAATATCAGCGAAATCTATGGAACGGGGCACACGGAACAGTTCCTTAAGCCCTAAATCAACAGCATCCCACTGGCCTGTGCTCGACCGGCGGGGTCATTGCAATTTGCGGCCCACGCTTTCTGTCCAAGGTCGTATCGCAATGCAGCTGTGAATCTGCTGTTTTTGACCAAAAAAAAAAAAAAACACTTTCTGGCCGCCAAGCAGAAATGTTTTATTGAATTAAAGGATAGCTACAGGAAGCATGCACAATTAAAATGCAATGGCCTTGGAAAGCGAGCGCGTGTCAGGGGACGTCACGGCAACCAGAACTGCGCGAAAGAAATGGTCTGCATTTTTCCCTATCCTTAAGGTAAAAAGTGACAATCTAGGCCCGCTATAGAAAGCCACTCTCAGGCTGTTTTTGTTGTTACTCCATATTAAATGTGTTCACTATTTATTTCTGCTGCAAGGAGCAAAGGCCTAGACGAGACGGCTATGATAGAGACCCATAAATCATCTGGGGCCTCCTTTAATGAGTAGTTCCAGTGGGCTTTAAAAAACACACACTCCGGCCATTAAAAACAGCATAACGCACACGTTCAGCCCTGATATACAAGATACATTTATTTTAATGAGAATAAGAGTGTACCAGCCAGTGGCCGGACTATTTGACACTGAAATCAACAAAAAAAAAATTATTATTGGAATAAACGTACAAGCTTACATTGCAAGGGAGATATGGAAAGCACCGACGCTGTTTAAAAAACTACTTTGCTAGATTAGCTACAGAAAAGAAAGCCCCCATCCTCACTATCGCATGTGCCCATTATTATTTTCATAAATTTTCAGAGCTGAGAGAAGGTCAGCCATATCCAGCTCTTCATGTGCAGTGCATAGTCTGCACTTCGGCTGGGCACAGGCCATAGTAAGATCAATGTGCCTTTTATAACACTTCATGCCTTTTTTCCCATTTATGATTTTTACGATCAGACGTAGCCCTGTTCATCAAAATGACTGCTTCGGTAGGTGCGTGAGCAGGCAGGTAGGGGTGTGAATTCATATCACACTCCCTCCCCCCAGTAATGAATCTGCCCCCTGCAATGGCCGAGTGTACAAGCAACCAATCACTGTGTAACACAAGTAACCAATCACTGTGTGACACATGCAACCAATCACTGTGTCCCGGTTGTGAGTGAATCTGCTATGCCATGGTGCTACATACATGGATTTTTTTTAAAGGAGGTGAAGTTTTCAATTACTGTAGGGCAGAATGAAGCTGATGCAATCATTACCGAAACGTGGAATTTTGTGTTAGTTGGCGGTAAGTTTTACGGAAACACTAACAAGCTATTTTCTGCGTTGCCGACCACGGCAACTATGTAAATTCAGATGAAGGTAAAAAAAAGAGGACTCAAAGCTGAACTGGCACATTTAAATGCATCAGCACATGCATACACACACACACACACACAACTCTGTCCACATCCAGCCGATGATTCTCTTACACAAAAAGCAGAGCACTTTACAGGGATGTCCTGTTTCAATTACGTCTGAGCTCTGCCTAAATGATTCCATTTAATCATGTTCTTTTTAATGTATTGATGGGCCTATATTAAAACTAATTCTGGATCATTAGACATTAGAGATTTTATGTTGGCTATAAAACCCCACGGGATGTCTGCCTTCAACGGCCAGAGATAACATTTCCCTGCCCTTTAATATCTGTTGGAAATTGCCATCTCTAATGTCAGGACATCTTTCCTGCTCTCTCAACAGGCACATTGTGCTCGCTTAGAGGTCAACATCTCTGCTGCGTTTAGACATTAAAATCACACTTCATTTTAAAGGGCCCTAAACTTTCATTGATGCGCTGGGGTCATGTTGGAAAAAAAGAGACAGCACATCCTCAGGATGGGTTCTCCAAAAAAGTGCTGCTGTGCAGGCCTCTCTGTGACCCGGTGTGTGTAGATGGCCAAAATAATCCCATACCTGAGTGGGCTTGTGTAGTGTATTTAATACCCTCAACACACACACACAGACACACCTCCACCCACACTCTCTACACCCGAAGCCCAAAATGCCCTTGTGAGTAAAGGAACCATCTCAGTTGAAAAGGGGGGCTGTCTACTTCAATTCACACCTACAGGCCCAGGTCAAGACGGCAAAAACTGTTTCAGCTCAGCTCCCAACAGAAATTAACTACGGGGCACAAGAACACTGAAGAGGGCGGGCGGATGACAGGGCTGACGCAGGTGTGCGCTGGGAGCAGATTAAGGTGTCTGCCCGTATTCTCCAAACTGCCAGGTGAGGACACGTTCACTTACAGGACAGAGACAGATACAAGGGCGACGGCCACAAAGACAAGGAAAAGGACACCTCACAAAGTACCGGCAAGACGCTTCTGACCAGCGCCACTTTCCTTCGGCTTCCTCTCGATGTTTAACCGCGACAATTATACTAAACCTCTTTTTCCTATTAGCGAGTAAAATGTATAAGAGAACATTGTGATGTCACACAATAGTATGCAATAGTACACTATGCACTATTTTATACTTCAACTGTGCTGAAGAATACTATTCTTTTCACATGGAACATATTCCTTTTAGACTGAATGTAACAATTTACAGTGAGAACAAAAGATATTCGGATTATATTGTATTAGGGGGTGGACAAAATATCGGAAACACCAGAAACTGATTTTTTTTTTCATAAAACATAAAACAGCTGCTATATGTTTGCTCCCATTTCTCTTACCTATATTTTCTACACTCTTTTATGACTGGCATGCTATGTATACATTTTCGTTTCTGTCTTGTGGCAGATGTTTTATGTTTTCTAGAAAACTGGTGTCCACCCCCTGTATATTTTACCAATAAAATATAATAAGTACCTGCAGCATGTTCGCCAGCCATAAACTAAAAAAATGCCATTTTTAATTCAAAAGCAATATTTCCCACCCAATCAGCTACCATGAAATGATAGTGATTAGAGGACATACTGACATACTATTGTTTAGAGAAATTCCAAATTGAAGCAAAATTCACACAGTACACAACCCCCATTTCCACTCTCTCCTGCACAGTCCTTAGTCCCGAGGCATGTGCGTACACTCCATCAATGGTGGCTGCTGAGCTGAAAATTCCCTTTGAACTGATTATCGTTCTTGACCTGCTTTAAATCATTTTCATTGATTTACAATACAGCGATGAATTCACAAAATACTCAATACCATCAGATATAGCCAGTTCTCCTCAATTAGGCTATTGGTCGAGTAATAAAATGATTTATATTTGCATTGGAAAAATGCGCACATTTGAGTGACATTATTTTAGATTGTGGAATGTGGATACCTACTCTTTGTTCGCCACACTCTCACTTGGAGAATATCCACGGCAAAGATCGGCAATGCACAGAATTTGTCATTTAAACTATCTTGAAGCGTCGTGCCAAAAGCTGACAACAGAGTGGTATATTTGTTTGTTAATTGTACTTAGTGGTTATAAGTGATTTTTCTAAATTTATGATTTAATCGCCCAAACTTTCTGTGAAGAAAGAAACTGTGCGCACCTGCCAATGGATTAATTAGATCATTGGCACACTTGTTAATCAAGGGAAATGAATGAAAATAGGTTGAGAGCAGGTTTTCCACCCTGTCTATTTTCAGCTCACAAACCACCACTGCTCTCCATATACCAATTACTCACTGAATGTGATCCCCACGCTCCCTTATTAACCATTAACCATCATTCACTACTGCTCGTTTGTCGTAGCCATAGACCTTTGTTTAAATGAACCAATACCCACCATTTTTTTTCAACAGTGCTTTCCAAACATATTTTCAGTGGCCCGTTATATTTGGTTTTCTTTGTAAATTGCTTGTTTTTATTCTGTTTTTTTTTATCAGAAAGCAGAGCTGACTAGAACTACCAAACAGGATAACACTACAGAAAATGTGCACAACAGACAGTTAAATGCAAAGTATTGGGACAGTTACACATTTTTTGTTTGTTTGGCTCTGTACTCCAGACCATTAGATTTAAAATAAAACAATGAATATGACTGACTGCTTTAATGTAAGGGTACTTACATCCATATTGTGTGATCCGTGTAGGAATTACAGTCCATTTGATACGTAGTCCTCCAATTTTAGGGAAGCCAAAGCAGGGATGGGTAGTAACAAGTTACAAGTACTCTGTTACCAAGTATTTTTTGTACTTTTAGTCAAGTACATTTCTAATCTAAAAAAATACTTACTTGTAAAATATTCCAGCGTTATTGTCTAAAAGTAATATGTTTTCCCTCAATTTTATTCAGTTTTGTTGTTTCCTTCTACTCTGTCCTATTTGTCTCCGACTTCGAACCATCCAACCTGCTGAACTGTCCAATCAGCTATACACTAAACATGGTGCCCATATGGTTGAAACTGAAACATTTGCAGAATTTCAGTTACTGAACGAGATGGTGATACTGATAGGGATAGCAATACCTTGTTAATGATTTACATATATATAATAGGCCTAGTTAGATATCTGCATGACCAATTACATAGACAACTGCCTTTTGAACTATTTCAACTCAGTTATTTTAGATTGCTAGTTACAGAAATCGAAGACCCCTGGCCTCAGTTTAGATCTATGTTTGTCCTTAACGTTAGGCAATAGCTGTATGAAATGTCTGCTTTGTCTTCCAAAGGATGTACACATTTCAGTTTATACGAACTCCACTTCAAACCTAAAGAAACATGTTTCGTTCAATTGATATATCATTGGCCGCTATTTGAAAGCGAAAGCACTATCTAATGAAAACTTAACTTTTTTTAAAGGAGCATTTCACTTTGGTAAGACCTTAGTTCCCTTACCTCTTGTGTGTCTTCATGAATGAGGTAGAATCACTTTATTTTTGCACTGTTCTCTTGAGTAAAGTGGTCCATTTAGGCATATTGCTAACTTACAACTCACTTGCATGCATTTCACCAAACAACCTGGTAAACGTACCTCTAGCCCATATATGAACCCCATCAACACAGAACTTTACAATATAATTTTTTTTAAATTTATTTTTTGCTAAGCTGCCATTGTGGTTTAAAAGTCAGAATGAAAATTTAGAAATGCCATTTGAAAGTTATTCTTATTTCTATGGCAATTATGGGACAATTGGCTGCTCAGCTGTTTCTTGGCATCATTAGTTCATGCACAACAAAGCTTGATTCTAGGTGTGGAATTGGCATTTGGAGTTTATTGGTGTTGTCTCTCAACATGAGGGAACAAATAAGGGTCAATGCCAGTAAAGCAGGCCATCATGAGGCTGACAAATCTGAATAAATTGATCAGAGACATAGCCAAAACATTGGGTGTGTCAAAATCAACTGTCTGATACATTGCTATGAAGCAAAAATGCACTGGTGAGCTCAGCAATAGCAAACAACCTGGCACACCACGGAAGAGCACTGTAGTGAATGTCCGAAGAATACTTTCAATTGTGAAGAAGATCAAGAACGCTCTCCAGGACATAAACATAAATGTGTCAAAGACTGCCATAAAGAGAAGACTACACCAGCACAACCTCAGATGGTTCACCGCAAGATGTGAACCACTGGGAGAGGACGAGGACAGATGAGATGAGTATTAACCTGTACCAAAGTGATAGAAAGAGGAAATTGTGGCGAAAGAGAGGAACTGCTCATGAACTGCTCAATATGATGAATATATGGGGGGAATATAAAAAGACTATGTATAAAAAGAGCTGTAATTCCTACATGGATCACCTGATATGGAAGTAAATACCCTGAAATTAAAGCTGACGGTCTGCAAATTCATTGGTTTATTTCAAATCCAATGCGCTGGAGTAGAGCAGAACAACAAAAATGGTGTTACTGTCCCAATATTTTGCATTTAACTGTATGCATGTGCTGTAGCACACACTGGGTAAAAACAGTTAGCCAATACTGTACTTCTTCCTGAAGATCACACTGGTCAAAACGCACACTGGACCACGCCAGAGTGGAAGTGGTTTCTTTTGCATGCAAGTTTCTGAATTCTGGTATTCATTCATCCCCTGTGGTGTCTTCACCTTGAGCCAGAATACATTTTTCAGGATATAAAATTCAGGCAAAAGAAGATGTAAGCCAATGACCTTGAACTGGCATCTGCTAGAATGTTCATAATTTAGTGGTTCTACAAAAAAACGCATTGAAGGACACCCTCAAGATGCAGTTTTTGTTCTGCCAAGTTAATTTTGTCAGAAGGAAATAGAAACCTAAACATTCATCTAAATGAATATTGCAATAGTTTAAAAAAGGATGGTAGCTATCGTTAGAAGAACCAACTTCTATACACTGTGTTGTTCATACCTGTATACCCTGTATGGGAATCTCCAAATTGACAGCCTCACTTACATGGGTCCATGTACAGGTTTGCTGTTGAAAAAAGAGCTGGAAGTAAATTTAACCTTTTACAAAACTGCAGGTGCAATGACATTTAAATACAACCTTTGTGCCTTTTAGCCACAATAGATTAAAGCATTAGAATATATTTGTAATGAACACAAGTGAAGTTAACCTTGTCCCAGTACATTTTATGTAATCAAATGAAACAAAATGAACTAATTAACTCCCTACTTTTTTACTAGATTATCAGGCTGGTAGAAAGGCATCTTGAAGGTCATGATTTGACATCTTCCTGTGCTACGGAGAACAATGAACTTTAGCTCGCTAGAAAACGTGCGACACAAACACAGAGCATTTAGCATGAAAAGGCAGGTGCTTTTTTAGGGTGGTCTCGCCAACAAATCTCAACCATGAGTGTCAATCGCTTCATAAAAAAGTACTATAACAATAATAATAGTAATAACTGTAATAACAATCCCTCAGCACAGTAAAAACAGCTGCTTTCAAGACTAAAAGCAATTAAAATTTCAATAGAATACAATAGGCTTAATATCACAGCGTTCGTATTATTTTGTTTGCTATGCATAAGATGACTTAACACATTAAAATTTCGATTGCACAGGATGCAATCAAAACCATTTATTTAATTTATGAATAGTTTCTACAAAACATAAAATACTAATGCTTAAATTGCGAACATAAAATGTGGATGTCAACAGAGTTGCCAAAACGTCATAACCCATTTTACAGATGAGAACGTTAGCTGGAGGCTGAACGAATTTAATATATTTTGCAGGCCGTCATAAGGATATATTACCGCATGAGTTGCACATATCCTGTGTAATGCATTTTTGGTGGCTTTCTTAACATGAAAAAATAAAATAATAATAATAACTAAATGCTAAGGCATTTATGGTAGCTTACTGAGCCAGTCCTAAATGTGCAACGATCTGACACGTTATTTGTTGATGGCCTCAAAAACATGATTATTGTTATTGATGCTTCATTAATATGCTGATAAATTATTTACTCATGTTAATGAAGGCATTAGTTCATGTTAAGTAATGGAACCTTACCTTACTTAGTATTAAAGTTTTCTGTGTTGCAAGATAGCAGTGTTGCAGCAAATCCATGTATCCTTATATTTAGCTCTCGTGCTTTATATGTTAGCACCTGCATATATGCTTTTCAGGTGTGCCGATACTGCCCCTTAAAGTAATGGAACCTTATAAGTATCCATGAACAAAGACTGCATATAACTGTTCATTCATTTGTTCACGGCTTAGTTAACCTGACAAAAGTTTGTTAATGCTTTGTTAAAAATGTATAACTTAATTGTGTATGTTAGCAAAGACATTAATTAAAATACATTATTGTCTGCAACTGTGTTCAGCTTGCTCAATCTACAATCTCCCAGAATGCAGTTCTCTTATCCTGTGCTTGCAGTCTCTTGTGCCTGAAACAACACAAAAAAACCATGAATTGCAATCTTGGAAAATGAAGGTGGGAGAGAGAGTAATTGATCACTGTGAACAGCATAATGAGATTAATGAAGGCATGGTTGCAAAGTGGATGTTTTAATCCTTCCAGCACAGCTATGCACACATATCATGCCGCTGTGTAGCTCTCAGGATCCTGGTATTCACTGCAGAGAAAGTAAAAGTTCAATTCAAATCCCTATCGCTTTGCTTCCAGGAAAGGATTGCGATCTGCTTCATGTAAAATTGAACAAACTAATGCTACTGTCATTGTGATGTACTGCAAACGGCTTAATGCACACTGCACAACTGCTTTTTGATGCTTTCAGACCTCACAATGGCATCACTTGTGAGAAATACACCTAATTTAGGATCAAGGCTGCCAAGAAAAGGTACCTAGTGATTTTTCTGGGTTATGTATAGATTGTGGCCAAATACCATGACATTTTGGTATGTGTCAGCTTGCCCTTCAAGTATTCCATTATAATATGCTAAACGTTAACCCCCTGGGGTCTACATCACAAACATCCTACTGTACCGTGTCAGAAAGCGAAGTACCATGAAAAACTGCACATCATCTTCATCAGGGCAAGTTTGGCTAACGCGCCACCATTCTTCCGTATTTCATAAAATTATATTGACTACTCTACAGAGTGATCTACATGAGAGCGAATTGGGTTGAAGATACTGGACATTAAAATATATTGTTGAGTTTGTTGCAGTTCTTCTTTAACCACCAAAAAATGTTATTCTATCACAGCAACAATGAAAAAACACATAAGGTCCTGGATATAGGTAAATTAAACTATTTTGTCTGCTCGCTTATTAAAGGGAATTTCTGTAATCATCACATAATTTCCTTCTGCTATGAAAACCTCTCATAAAGTCATAAGCTTACCTGCATTATTAAAGCCAGATATGTCCTTTCTAAGATTATGTAGTTATATTCTGCCTTTTCTGCCTATATGTGGTATACAGTACAGTGGTAATATGGGCAAAATCTCAAAAATTTGTTGCGGAACATTACGCAATTCAAATGGGGAGTAGTAATGTCTTAGAACAAATTGTAATTGATTGACAGCATTAATATCCAAAAAGAACACATTCTAAGGTTTCCAAAGAGGTATAATATAGGTCATTAGACAGTTGGGAGAGATTGTCAGAGCTGCGCGTGTCACAAGCGTATTTCAAAACAACACGCGCCGATAAGCGTCTGCGTCTCTGTGGTTTTCCGCAAGAGAGCGCATACAAATTGCGTAGTGAACTCCGGTGATAAATCGTTTTGTACAATGACGAAGTGACAAAAAGATTTTCAGTGCTTGAAACTGCTGGATGCTATATTCGTCCTCTGGATTCAGATGAGATTTACATCCATGACTTCATCTGAAGCAGACAGCATAGATTCCATAGCTACATGTTGCCAAGGTGTGCGTGTGCGTGTGTGTTTTATGGTGTTGTATTCATAATAGTATAGCTAGCTAGCCACAGAAAGGCTAGCGAGGTTGTGTTATTATGGTTTATTATGTCACAGAGTTTTACATTAGTGGTGCTGAATTCAGAATTAAAGGACCTGTAGTCTCTCTTGTTCTGATTTAATTTAGTTTATACCTAGTTATCTAGCAACCTATTAGGCATTGGCTATAAGCGAAGCCTGCATAAGGCTCAATGATAAAGTATGGGGAGTCGAAAAAAGTCCCTGCCTGAGGTGACTTGGATTTGTATACCATAAGTAATGACAATGGTGGTGAGCTGTCAATCTATTACGCTATTACGGCTAGACTGTAACTTTACGGAAAATGTATACTACACTATAGTAGAAGCTTTCATGTGTGGCCTAGCCATTCAGTAAGTTGTGTGAAACAGCATAGCTAATATAGGGACATAAATGGATGACACGGCAGCTAGTTGTCCCGTACAGTAATCCACGGGCTGGCATATGTTTATATTGGAGATAATTATAGTAGTTGTAATAGTAATAGTTGTTGTAATTCATATGATGCTGTACATTGTGTGCATGTTCTCATACATTGTTAGTCTGACTGGTTGTTAATAAATTACCTTTAATGACAAGAACAGGGCCGTGTTGGACATTTTTGGCACTAGAAGCTAAACTGAGACAAAGAAATGGATTATCTAAGGGTCATTCCCCTCATTAATTTCCTCCTCATAGGACATAATAATGTGCTTCAAATGGACACTAAAGTTGTATTCATGTTTGGATATCCTTGGAAAACTTGGATACTTTGCATATGTTTCCACAGGTTTTCACAGGTTTGAAAAGGGTACATTTTTGGACACCTATAATCATTCCCCTAATCTTTTGCAAAAGTTGGAAATTATCGAATGATATAGATGCAAATATATTTCCAACAAGTCAAAAGAGTTTATCTGTTGAAAAATGTTGATTATCTCCTGAATTACTGTGATGCACAATTATCCATTTCAAATAGCCTCAAAGGATTTGAGCAGTAATACATATTACTTTCATATTTTGTACACATGCAGACAGGAGGTTTGCAAACCAGATAATCTAAAGTTTAACCGCATTCACATATTTGACTCTCAGGTGTTCACTGTAAACTTGAGTGGTGGAACTTTGTTTTTCACTGGGGGTTGTGTATTCACTGCCCATAATTTACATCTGAGTTATGAAAATAATTTAATTTAAGGCATGAAAATAAATGTTACCAGGGTCTTCTTTAATTTAAGCCATTATTATTATAACATTTTTTATTTCAGATTTTTCCCCATTTTCTCCCAATTTGGTAGCCAATTGTACCCTATCTAATAAAATATCCTGTGTAGCAACCGCTTTGAGAATTCACTGCTAGACCCCGTCAGCCGGTAATAGGAAAGAGGTCGCCATGCCCTCTTCAGGCCGCGACTCCTCAAGCTCCTGACCATGATTCCAGCTCGCCCGAGGTCATGTTTGTATGTGACGATTCTCACCCACCGAGTCCTCCCCCACCCCGGGAGCGGCCGCTCCCCTAAGGCACCGGCCATACTCGGATCTAGAAGGGCTGGGGATCAAACCCCCTGATCCTCGGGGCGCAACCGCGGCCCAATTTAAGCCATTATTGGTGTTTGTGTTACATTGATATCTGGAGTTATAAAGCTTTAAACAGAACGGTACAAAACAGATGAAAATGGGTCAAATTAAGGCTCTGCGTCACGAGGGGTTAATATTTTAGTTAACATAAGCTGCAGATCTGGATCTAAAGCATTACAACTAATTTATATATTGTGATGTTTTTTTAAAGTTTTATTTACTCTCTATTGGACCTTTCTCTTTAACCTTTCAGTCTGTCACACTCTTCTAGATAATTGTTTTCCAATATATAACAGTTAAAATGCTCTATCTTCAACAAGCCCAAATTTTTTTAAACAAGGCAGACATTTTGAGTCTTGAGGTGAATGAGCATGTCATCTCTTGAATGATGTTTTTTTTCTTTTCTTTTTTTACTGGAACCATGTTGTTGCCTTGTGCCAAAATCTCCATCTGCTGATGAGAGAATAGACACAAAAGTCTTGACGCTCAGGTAAAATCAACAAATGACATGCTCAATACAGCCATCAATTTAATCACGCAATAAACACATCATTTAATTATACACAGCCATGACATACATCTGATGTGCACTGAGGTTCAATAAAAATTACAGTGGGCACTTACTGTGATTATAGTGCCATACAGTAGTGACTAAATACAAACAAAACACAGTAGAGGTGATTGGGTTGGACAGACAGAAAGGTGGACATGTGAGATGGAGAAACAGAGTAGAGGTGATTGGGTCAGACAGACAGAAAGGTGGATGCGTGAGATGGAGAAACAGAGTAGAGGTGATGGGTCAGACAGACAGAAAGGTGGATGTGTGAGATGGAGAAACAGAGTAGAGGTGATTGGGTCAGACAGACAGAAAGGTGGATGTGTGAGATGGAGAAACAGAGTAGAGGTGATGGGTCAGACAGACAGAAAGGTGGATGTGTGAGATGGAGAAACAGAGTAGAGGTGATTGGGTCAGACAGACAGAAAGGTGGATGTGTGAGATGGAGAAACAGAGTAGAGGTGATTGGGTCAGACAGACAGAAAGGTGGATGTGTGAGATGGAGAAACAGAGTAGAGGTGATTGGGTCAGACAGACAGAAAGGTGGATGTGTGAGATGGAGAAACAGAGTAGAGGTGATTGGGTCAGACAGACAGAAAGGTGGATGTGTGAGATGGAGAAACAGAGTAGAGGTGATTGGGTTGGACAGACAGAAAGGTGGATGTGTGAGATGGAGAAACAGAGTAGAGCTGATTGGGTAGGACAGAAAGGTGGATGTGTGAGATGGAGAAACAGAGTAGAGGTGATTGGGTCAGACAGACAGAAAGGTGGATGTGTGAGATGGAGAAACAGAGTAGGAGTGATTGGGTCAGACAGACAGAAAGGTGGATGTTTGAGATGGAGAAACAGAGTAGAGGTGATTGGGTCAGACAGACAGAAAGGTGGATGTGTGAGATGGAGAAACAGTAGAGGTGATTGGGTGGGGCAGACAGAAAGGTGGACATGTCAGATGGAGGAGGTTGAGGGTTTAAAAAAACAATAAACTTTCTGAAGTTTAAAAAAAATATTATTGTATTTTTACGATATATTTCTTATTTTAGTGTTTTCAACTGGCCCAGACAGTTATATGTGCAATGCAGGATATATTAGATATTTAGAGCAGTTCTTTGGGTTCTGCCTGCTTCATAATGGCTAGTGTAGGAGCAGCAAATGGCTTGAGGTTTAAAGCAAGCTTTATAAGATACAAAATACATCAAAAATAATGTACACATCTGAACAGCATCAGCGGCAGCTTAAGAAAGCCAATCTTCAGACGATTCGTTCAATTTCTTTAAGGCGACATCATCTGCTGGCTTATCTGGCTGACCTCAGCTCAGCTTTAGCGCACTGCACACGGCACAATGAGAATGAAAGTGGGGCCGTGCAAAAGAACAGGCAGAAGAGGAACATTTATTAGTCGCAGTTTTTAGTGGTTGCACATGAGAAGACACGACGGTCTATGACTGAATAAACATTTTGTAAATAATAAGACTTAATTCCAGCAGCGAAGGTTCACCAAAGAAAACAGTCTGAAGCAGCCACAGTATCCATTTCATATGTTCTGCGGAGGTAATGGCATTCTAAATCAATTCGGAATGAAGGCACAGAGGTCCTCCGCATTAGATTAGCCTGGGATATTCAGTGTGGAGGAAATAGTTTTCATAAAGCCCAATACAGTGCGGGGAGGGACACACGAATTTGTCCATATCTAGAAACCAGTCATTTCACAAAGATCTGAATTACATTTCGGTTAACCTCGCCATCAATCCACTGATATTATATTGTAGAGCCTTTTGAATATATTTTCCATATCGCGCTGTGCTGCTGCTGTACAGAACCTTTTTAGTCACATAAAGCAATGGAGGATCACTTCCCCCAGTGCTTAAACACTACAATTGTATCCATTTTTTTATTTTATTATTTTCAATGAATCTATTGATGCATTCATTATTTACTTAAATGTTTGTCTTTTTTTGGGTTGGGTCATTATTGTGATTATAAAAACTTCGGCTCAATATAATCTATATATTAAGCATGGCACACTGCTGTGGGATGAGCCGACCTATTTCTGCACTTCTTTCTAAATAATCCAATTCAAAGCATTATTGCCTCTATTCTACCATTGGCAATAAATAAGAACACAAAGGGATCCGGTATTCTGCTGCTTCACGGGCGTGTTTACTGCCGTTTTTTCTATGTACATGGGACAAAAATACTTCTAGCAGAACTGTTGAACTCGTCTGATTCTCAATCACTCATCACTCATGGTGAACAGAAGAGGCTACGAGGGAATTCATAGATCCCCGCCCTGTGCAAAGACCAGGACATGAGCAGGAAAAGCCAGAGAGAAGATACACAGAAGAAGAAGGCGAACGCATAATCTCTCAAATGAGATATGGGCCAAAACAGCTGACCGTGTGATAAATCATGGACTTATGATGAGACGAGCTGGACAGGGGTTACAACCTAATTTTAGCATCAGATTCACAGCGGCATCAATCATTCCAACCTTCAGAAGTGAGAATGGCTACGTGACCATGCATCCGCCTTCTCTGTTCTGCTTCAGCGCATCTGAACAGAAGGTACAGCGCGCAGAAGTCCTGCATTCTGATCTGTCAACATTCATTTGCAGAGTTGGAAAATGGCCACCGCATTCTATAGTGGCCAAGGACGAATCTCTCTTTACCACTTAGCGGGGCGCCGATATAGCATAGTGGATATGGTGGTTGCTGATACGAAAACAGTGCGAGGAGTCCGATTTCAATCACTCAACCACAAGAACACATTCCGCGATCCTAATAATGTCTGTCAATCAGCAATGGTCTGCATCAGGAAGCAAGAACTGCTGGTAATGAGACAAATGTGTCGGACACTCTGGGAAAGAGTAACAGAGATGAAGCCGCGGACCAGTACATTCAGTACAAGTGAGTCATTCGCTGCATTTCTTAGAATGCTGCAATACAAATACTCTCATGTAGCTAATAATACCTCCGTAGTACACCGATATGTCTGCTGTTTTTCTATTCAGAGAAAAAATAGGTGGGGGAAATGTCTCTCTGTGTGATTTCCTGTAAGAGCTCCCTCCTGAGGGGTCAGTGCATCAATTTGTCTTTGAACCACAATTGATGCACCCGGCCAGCGAAGAAGAAATATTAGCATGTGTAATGGCTGAATAGTTTTTTCCCATATATCCACCATTGGCCCGATCATCACAGCATGCTAGCTTGCATTCACAGACAGAATAGACAATGGTCTAGCACCCCTAGAGGACAACAAACTGAGTTGCTGTGAGGTGGTGGATTCCTCCCAGCATCCTCTCTGTTCCTTAAATCAGTTATTCCTCCCCTGCTGACATGACCACCATCCTTGGGAACAAACCACAGTGCTAGACACCATGCATGCTGCTTGTCAGCCTATCACAACAGATGCTTGTCAAAGACGGCTCCGTCACAAAAGATGGATTTTTTCCCCCTTGTATTATGAAGGGAAATTTTCGCAGCGGTGTGAAAATACCTTTCCTCGCAGAGACTTGATAAAGAATAAACGCTTACAAAAACCGTTATCTTTCTCACCGAATGCTACAAGCATGTGTACTGTGCGTATATGTGTGTGACTGACTACTAAGAAATGAGAAGTGCATTCATATTGCAAGGTTTCAGTGGTGGTGTTAGGCTGAATGACACAAGCATAGTTTGGCAACTTAATTACAGTAATTCATGTTAAATGTCATAAAATGGAAGTTGAAGCACTTCTTTAGCAACATGGCGGTTGTACGGTATATCAGTCAGGGAACTGCGCTTGAAATTGAACCCTTGAGCAACATACTTAACCTGAATTGAGCAACATATCCATCTGCGTAAATATATTACGTGTAAAAATGTAATCTTTAAGTCACTCTCGATAAGACCATCAGCAAAATGCTGAAATATAAAGACATGTAAATGTCATTAATTAGCAAAAAAAAAAGTTTAAAAAAAGCATACATTTCAAACTGTCACTGAAGATTAATGGGTTAATAAGTTGTAGAAATGATTAATACCGCAGTACATTGTCCTTCAGAAAGAAGAATGCCAAAATTTTAGGCTAACGTCACACCCCTGAGTGCATTTATTCTGCCTTGACTTTGAGCTGTATTCATTTGACGAGTCCGTGCTATTGTGAATAAATGCATCAAGGTCAAGGTTGCTCTCATTCTCTTTGCAAACTCTTTTGCCATCATGAGCCTTTTATCTTTCTCATTATGCCTCCGTTTTCTACTTTAGATAACCCATTTCTCTCAGCCATGTTTTATATTGTTTGTCTATGCAGTTCATTCAAAAAGCACATAAAATACTTTCAAAGCAAGGACAAAAAGCACGTTAAAGAAGGCATAACTCAGTTGTGCCCGCTGACACTTAAACGTTCTTCATCGCATACTGATTCAGTAAGACGTCTCATTAAGGCCGTCTTAAAATTTTATTTCCTGGGTTTGTCAGAGAGAAGAGCTTCAGGCACACAAAACAGAATTTGTGTTGCTTCTTCCAGGATATAGGTACAAAAAAAATAATTATAAGTTGCATTCACAGTCCTGAATTTACCAGGTCTATACATCAATGCCCAGCTCCTGCTGAAACAACCACTTCTCCTCCAAGTAACTTGATCTCCCTACTCTCTCTCAATCAGTAAGGTCAATAGGACTATCGTTTATAAGAGCCTGGATTTACAGTGCCCTCCACAATTATTGGCACCCCTGGTAAAGATGAGTAAAAAGGGTTATAACAAATTCACCGTGAATTAGCTTAATCTCACACTGACTAAATGAGAAAAATCCAACCTTTAATTGAAGTAAATTTATTATGAGAAAAAAAAATCCCTCATCAAGAAATTATTATTTTTAACAAAACCACATGTGCCACAATTATTGGCACCCCTAGAAATTCTTATGAACAAAATGTAACTGAAGCATTTTTTCCATTTATATTTTACTTTTTAAAGTTGATCGGAGTGTTTAGAAACGTTCAAGCAGTAATCCATGCCTTCCTGCTTCACTGGGGTATAAATATGAGGTGACACAGAGGCCATATTCCTTTATTAATACATCAACATGGGAAAGATAAGAGAACACACAAATCAAATGAGGGAAAAGTGTGTTGAGCTTCATAAGTCAGGGAATGGCTATAACAAAATAGCTACTCACCTGAAAATGCCCATATCTACCGTTAGGGCAATACTTAAAAAGTTCAAAGCAACTGGAACTGTTAAAACTTGCCTGGACGAGGACCCAAGTTTATTTTGCCCACACGCACAGTGAGGAGGATGGTAAGAGAGGCAAAAAAATCCCCAAGAACCACTGTTGGAGAATTACAGAGGAAAGTAGCATCTTGGGTTCATCAAGTCTCCAAAACTACCATTAGACATCACTTCCATGCCAAAAAATTATTAAGAAGGCATGCCAGAAAAAAGCCTACCCTGTCATTTCACTACAAATGTAAGCGCCTGGAGTTTGCTAAACGCTACTGGAACTTGTGTTCTATGGTCTATACCGAAAAGAACCTGATCCCCACTGTTAAGTATAGTGGAGGTTTTGTGATGTTGTGGGGCTGTTTTTCCTCCAAAGGCCCTGGGAACCTTGTTAGGGTACATGGCATCATGAACTCCATGAAATATCAGGGAATTTAAAATCTGAATCTAGCTGCCTCTGCCAGGAAACTAAAACTGGGTCGTCGTTGGATCTTCCAGCAGGACAATGATCCAAAACATACGTCCAAATCAACACAAAAATGGTTAACTGAACACAATATCAAGTTTCTGCCATTGCCATCTCAGTCCCCTGACCTAAACCCCATTGAAAACCTGTGGGCTGAGCTGAAGAGAAGAGTAAACAAGAGAGAACCGAGGAATCTGGAAAGATTCTGTAAAGAGGAATGGTCTGATTCCTTGCTCTGTATTCTCTTATTAGATGTTACGGGAGAAGACTCAGTGCTGTTTTATTGGCAAAGGGAGGTTGTACAAAGTATTAAAGGCAGGGGTGCCAATAATTGTGGCACATGTGATTTTGTTAAAAATAATTATTTCTTGATGAGGGATTTTTTTTCTCATTAATAAATTTAAGGTTTGATTTTTCTCATTTCATCAGTGTGAGATTAAGTTAATTCACCAAACGGTGAATTTGTTATAACCCTTTTTACTCATCTTTACCAGGGGTGCCAATAATTGTGGAAGGCACTGTATATTTGGACTTTTTTTCTTAATTTTTTCTTTATGCAGTGGTTCTGAGGTCTTGGGCAGTATTTCATAATCATGTGTCTGAGATGCCCCATTCTAATGCTGTATCTTAGGGTTGGCTGCGTACGCAGACAAGCTGTGCAGCTGCTCTGTTAGCGAGGAGCTAGCATGTGATTGTACTGATGGAAACCTTAACTGTGATCCTCTGCGACTGAAATGCAAACCAGCCACAGGCCAGCCTTTGCATTAATGCCTGCAGGCACCAAAAACATCGCAGAAGTTCAACGGCAGGATTAGACATTTCCAGGAGGAACTAGCGACAAGCTAGTAAAACTACAGGATGAAAGCACTGCTCAACATGCATTGAATATAGAGCAGTAGAATCACAACAATCTTGCAAAGCTATTTTAGAATCAGTGCTTTTCCTACAGAGTTCAGCCTATTTTTCCACTGTTGATAAATGAGGGAGTAGCCGATAGAACAACTGATTTTAATTGATTTTAAGCATCAGAAAATCAATGAGCAATCTCATTCAAGACCTTTTAATCAAATAGCCATTAGTTCGTATTGGAATGTCAAAGCAAAACACCGCCATTGTAAAATTTTAGGCAATCTTAGCAGCATGAACGCTTAAGCCACAAAGCACAATCCCATTAATAAACTGAAAAAACCCACAAGAAGCCAAAGGTCTCCATGAGCCGCATTTAAATTTTGAAACAGATCCAAATATACACAGTGGCAAGCTATTTTCACCCAGTAGAGCCCGCACATTAGCCACCCTTATGACCCTGCCGATTCAGCGCAGCACTCAGCTAAGCCTGTGACGGAGAGAGGCAGGGAGCTACACACACGCACACACAAACACACACTCACACACACACACACGCACGCACACACAAACACACACTCACACACAGACACACACATACACACACACACACACACACCTCTCTCTCTCTCTTACACACAAACATGGCTCACACACACACATGCCTCTCTCTCTCTCACACACACACACACACATTCCTCTCTCTCTCACACACACACACACACACACCTTTCTCTCTATCACAGACACACACATACACACACACACACACGTCCCTCTCTCTCTCTCTCACACAAACACACACACGCCTCTCTCTCTCACACACAAACACACACACCTCTCACACACATGCCTCTGTCACACACACACAGGCCTCTCTCTCTCTCTCACACACACACACACCTCTCACACACACATGCCTCTGTCACACACACACACACACATACGCCTCTCTCTCTCTCACACACACAAACACACACACCTCTCACACACACATGCCTCTGTCACACACACACACACACACACACACACACACGCCTCTCTCTCTCACACACAAACACACACACCTCTCACACACACATGCCTCTCTTGACCGTATTTGTTTTTCCAATACAAATAAAAGAAGAAAAAAACTGTAATATACTGTAACTGTAGAACAATAAGGATGCAGTAATAATCAATCAATGTCACTATTATTATAAGGAACATGAACACTGAACGGTCTGAAATATTGAATTACATTCAAACATTGGATAGTAAACATTAAAAACCCTAATGTGCAACCTGCTAATGTCAGTCTACTATGCAAAAATAATCATGCAAAATAAAAAAAAAACAAGCTTCGAGGTTTGAATAAAATAGGCTGACCAGACATTTCTTCTTTTCGGGGCCGAAAATGAGAAGAAAATCCAGAGGGATTTCTCAATTCTTAAAAAACCTTTGCTCATTCAAATCCATAGACCGTATATAAAAAAAATAAAAATAGCCTAGTATTATTTCCATAATGCATGCCCATCCCTACCCCCTTTTTTTAAAAAGTCCAATATATCACCCGATATTACAGTTTTTTTTACAATTGGTTACAAACTTTTCTCAATACTCTTCTGTAAGTCCACTTTTTCAAAACACTTCACATTGTTGCCTGTACCAACACGCAGCTTGGCACAACAGTTAATGCACCAAAATGCACCAAAACTACCAAAACACTGCAGACTTGTGTCAAAATCAAATAGTTATACCAAAACACCAGCACTTGTTGTTTCCAACAGCAACACTATGTCAGTCATAACGCAATTACCTAAAAAACACAGGTAGCATTACAGTAGATGTGTCATTTTATGGAAATCTTTGAAGTAGTAAATCATTTTGTGCTCTCTAGTTTTTTGTTTTTTTGTTATTGTTAATAGTATAAGAAATGTGTACATTGTCTTATTTTACAGTAAACAAAGTTTCCATTACAAAATACAATAAGAATGGTACCTCTTTATAGAATGTACTTTTTTTCTTTTTTTGCCATAAAGTAATTTAAAAATAAACTACAGTAAATGAAAATTGTTGTAAAGAAAACAAAAGTCAATACTGTAATAGTTTGCTCAAAAAACAAAACAAAAAACAAAACAAAACACACAAATCTTGTTAGTATAATGGGGGGGGAGTCGGGTTCGGAGGACCAGACATGACAGAGGGGAATCTTAAAGTCTCCACGTAGTGGAAACCACAGGAATGGAAAGACTTCCGTGACAGGAGAAGGAATAAAAGGAGAAACAAAACAGCTCCTACTCTCATTACTAGGGAGCAATAGGGAGGAGACTGGCAAAGAGGAGAAATGATAGCAACCCAAAAATAGTCGGGAGAGCACTCGTAGACTCGAGTAAACGAGAAAAAAGAACGAAGGAGAAATACCTTTCACTCTCAATAAGAGATGACACAAAATAAAGAGAGGTACACAGAAACGGTAAAGAAAGCACTGCCTCCGAGAGACTAGCGAAGGCGAACAAGAACGAGGGACAGAAATGCAAAAGAGAAATAAATATTCTCAAACAAGAACTCTAACGCACAACTAGGAAAGTCACACGTTACTCCAAAGTAAAACGATGGAGCAAAGAGGTCTCCTAAAACTGCCTGAACCTATACCGTACCGGCTTAGTGTCAAATTCAACATCGAAGCACAGAAAAACGGAAGCACAGAGCTTAAATAGGCAGCAGAAAACCTAGAACAGGTGCGCTGAATAAGTGCAGACACTAAGCGAAAACCCGGAACGGACGACGGAAAATAAAAGCAAGGACGCTCTCACGCCGCTCCGAGGAAGAATGACCGCAGAAATAAATGGAGGCTGCCGAACCGTGACAGCTAGTCCACCCGGTCTCCTGCGTTTGGCCACATGTTTTTGTCCACACCACACCTAATGTTCTCCCTTGCCAAACACCGGGGAAAGAACCTTTTGGCATGCCGGATACAAGATTGGCAAGCTCTGCGGATATGTCCTCACATCTAGCATTCATTGCATTGACGAGTGACATCTGATTGTGTGGATTGTGGTCATAAACCTTCCACCTCCTCGCTGAAAAAAATTATTCAATGGGGTTGAGGAATAGCGATTACGGCGGCAGGAACAGTGACAGCATAGTAGGATGGGCTACAAACCACTCTGTGACTGCATGGGAGTGATGAAATGCCACATGGTCCCATACAACAACAAAAAACTGCCTCCCCCCTTTCCTCCACTGGCACAAGCCTGCCATGGAGCTCGTCAAGAAACAAAATGAGGCGCTCTGTATTGTATGGCCCAATGAGCGCTCTGTGTAGCAGCAATCCATCTGAGGATATCGCTGCACACATGGTGATATTGGCACCCCTCTCGCCTGGGACACCCACTGTAGCTCTTTTGCCAATCAAATTCCATCCCCGCTGGCGTGTTTTGGCCAAGTTGAACCCAGCCTCGTCCACATAGATGAAAAGATGAGGTATCTGATGGGCTTCAAGCTCCATGACTCTCTAAAAGAAATCCACAAGGCAACATCATGTATTACTTTATACCAACAGTAAGGGCTTTATGGCTGTGTGTGTTGTGCCCTACTGTGGCCAAACAGTTTTGTTCAAAAACCATCACATCACATATAGACATCTTACCTGGACATACTGGCGCCGGAGTTCCTTGACACGATCTGAGTTCCTCTCAAAAAGAACGGTGTACAATTGCTTCATCCTGATATGATGTTTTTTAGGACATGAGCAATGGTTGCCATGCTTGCATTGTGAATATTTCCAAATGTAAGGTTGTCGGCCAATACTCTGGCCTGAATGTCCCTGTTTTATGGTATTATTTGTGATAACCATATCAACAATTGTCGTTTCCTGAACAACAGTGAAGGTCATTCAATGTCTTTTGTGTTACACCAATGCACTTTGTGTTAAAGTAAGGCAAGAGTCAGTCACAGTTTGGTCCGCGTAGACTTCTGTCGTGCTAACAGTGTGAAGAGTTTTGAAAAAGTGAGTCTAGCATTGAGACATGCCTGTAACCAATTGTAAAAAACTGTAAATAAAAAAATATATAAAGTAGGGCTAGGCCATTAACCATTATTGAATGTTTTTTTTTAAGAGTAATATGAATTATTGCTGCCATATGGCGTATAGGCTGTCTTTCGTCTTTGTTTTTTCTTTAATCATACCTGATGTGGTAGTTAACATCCAAACTTAAGTAGCAACATAAAATGCTTCCAGGCAACAACAAAAAACAATACCACCCCTATTTATTGGCCGTCGATATGACATCCACTCAGCTGCAAGGCCTTGCTGCTTCCATGTGAACACATCACATGATCACAGACAAAAAGATGATTGTCATTACGCTTTAAAAAACAGTTGATAATCATCGATATGGTTTCTTGCCCAGCCCTATAAGGTATTCTTTAATAATTTAAAATGCAGTCAGATGTGACAGGGGCTGAGAGGTTTCACCGCTGGTGTCAGTTGGCTCCAAAAGGGTTTCCACAAACTTTTCTGCAGGTATTGTTTGCAACGTCACGTCACATTTTTTTATGAAATGGTGCAGGTTTCATTCAAAACAGACTATTCACCTGAAGTTCACATCACAAATTCCTTATCATACTGTTGCAATGTGCCATTTTTAATGTTCATTGGATAAAAAACAATTAAATACTGTTGACGACAATATTTTGCAAAACTGCATACCGTAAATTCATACCGGCATACTTTAAAATCTGGCATACCACCCAGCCCTAGATGCTTATTTCATCAAGCACGCTCAGAGGAAGGTCCAGAAACCCAAGGCACAATATGACAGAGAGACAGAGAGACAGAGAGAGAGAGAGAGAGAGAGAGAGAGAGAGAGAGAGAGAGAGAGAGAGAGAGAGACTTAGGTTAGGGTTAGGGTTAGCGGATCCGAGTGACCGTGGCAAGGTAATCAACACGTATGTACATATACATATTGCCAAAGCATGAAAGAATACAACAGATACAATAATCATAAACAGAGTAAAATATGTATGTGTTTGTGTGTGTGTGTACATGCTTTTATGAGTGTGTGCTGTATCGTGCCAGATTTTAAAGTATGCCGGTATGAATTTACGGTATGCAGTTTTGCAAAATATTGTCGTCAACAGTATTTAATTGTTTTGTGTGTGTGTGTACATACTTTTATGAGTGTGTGCTGTATCGTGTGAGTTAGATGTGTTTGTGTGTGTGTGTGTGTGTGTACATGCTTTTATGAGTGTGTGCTGTATCGTGTGAGTTAGATGTGTTTGTGTGTGTGTGTGTGTGTGTACATGCTTTTATGAGTGTGTGCTGTATCGTGTGAGTTAGATGTGTTTGTGTGTGTGTGTGTGTGTGTACATGCTTTTATGAGTGTGTGCTGTATCGTGTGAGTTAGATGTGTTTGTGTGTGTGTGTGTGTGTACATGCTTTTATGAGTGTGTGCTGTATCGTGTGAGTTAGATGTGTTTGTGTGTGTGTGTGTGTGTACATGCTTTTATGAGTGTGTGCTGTATCGTGTGAGTTAGATGTGTTTGTGTGTGTGTGTGTACATGCTTTTATGAGTGTGTGCTGTATCGTGTGAGTTAGATGTGTTTGTGTGTGTGTGTGTGTGTACATGCTTTTATGAGTGTGTGCTGTATCGTGTGAGTTAGATGTGTGTGTGTGTGTGTGTGTGTGTACATGCTTTTATGAGTGTGTGCTGTATCGTGTGAGTTAGATGTGTTTGTGTGTGTGTGTGTGTACATGCTTTTATGAGTGTGTGCTGTATCGTGTGAGTTAGATGTGTTTGTGTGTGTGTGTGTGTGTGTACATGCTTTTATGAGTGTGTGCTGTATCGTGTGAGTTAGATGTGTTTGTGTGTGTGTGTACATGCTTTTATGAGTGTGTGCTGTATCGTGTGTGTTAGTGAAACAATGAACATATAATTGAACTATAATTAAGAAAAGAATATACAAATACTGGGCTGGGGTAGATTAGGGTATCTATGTGTTCTCCCTTTCTCTCAGGCTATGGCAGATTGTCACATATTTTGCTGCAATTGTTGCTGTATGTCCTTCTCCCAACACAATTGGAATTTTATCCATGGAGGGTAGCTGGGAGAAGTTTGGGATATCATTATCAAATTTCTCAAAATAATATTCTATGATTATTTTTAATTTTTCACATTTAAAGAGAAAGTGCATCTCTGTCTCAACCTCATCTGTCATACAGCGACCACATATTCTGTCCTCTCTGGGTTTCCATGATTTTTTATGTCTGCCTTTTTCTATGGCTAGACTGTGGTCACTGAGCCTGTACTTGGTCAGGATCTGTCCCTGACAGTGAAGAGATAATCTGCCAATTCATATTCTGTTTTTAGGGCCCAATAGCATTCTAATTTGTTTTGAGATTTTATTTCAGTGTCCCAATGTTCCAAATAGGAGTGTTTTATTTGTTTCTTGATTTGGTTTACTCTAATTTGAGTTTGGTCAGCAGTGCTGTTCTGAAATTGATTTGCTGGTTGATTGATTGAACTTGGGTTAGTTCATTTCAGGACCAGCTGACAGAGGGGACTGGTTTTAGGGCTGAGCTCTTGGGTTTTGAGTGCCTCAAATTGGAGGAAGTTATGTGGACTACAATGGAGATGTAGCCAAAATTTTAGGGATCTCTTTTGAACCGGTACAATTAGTGGAAATCGGCCTAATTCTGCCCTGCTTGCATTTGTTGGAGTTTTCCTTTGAATTTTCAATATATTTCTACAGAATTCAGCATGCAGTGTCTCTGTTGGTTGTTTATCCAATTTAGTGTACTCGAGTTTACTGAGTGGACCACATACCTCACATCCATATAATGCAATAGGCAAGGTCACACTGTCAAAAATCTTACACCAAATTTTAATTGGAATTTCAATTCCATGGAATTGTCTTTTAATTGCAAAAAATGCTCTCTCTCTCTCTCTCTCTCTCTCACTCTGTCATCTCTCACTCTGTCATCTCTCACTCTGTCTCTCTTTCACTCACATTCTCCGTAGATAATGATGATACAAACATAGCATTAAAAGAGATAGTGAATGCATGCAGCTCGCTCGGCTGATTTCAGAGGCAAGGTGATGATAATAAAAAAAGGGCCTGGGAGCTGGGATTCTGCACTGGCTATGCTGAAAGATGAGACGAACGGACGATGATGTAACGAATGTAACATCCAGGGCCAGGGGACAGGCCTACATGACCTCACGTCAACTTCATGTCTCAATCATCATGTCCGCCCATCACAGGATCATCCGTGTCAGGTACTCTCTAGTTTATCTCTACGTCAGATGAGCCATCCATCTTCTTTCTATGTCAGATGAATTCATTTAAGAATGTGATCTTTAAGTCAGGTGAGCATCTTAACACATCTCAATCAGCCATCAGGTGAGCAGGGTGAGGTCAACCATCTTGGTGAACTCGTCACCATCAGGTGATCCAGATTAGGTGTGAACTCAGCGTCAGGGGTCGAACAAGGGTGACAGGTGAACTCCACGAACAATCTCTACCATCAGGTGAGGTGACACCCCACGTAGATGTCAGTGTCACAGATGTCAGGTTTAAGGTTTTAAATCTTCATGTCACTGTATATCAGGTGAGCATCATGTCAGGTGAACAATCTCTACCGTCAGGTGAACTCCACGTCAGGTGAGCCATCTTAACATCAGGTGAACTCCATTTAAGGTGAGCAATCTTCATGTCACGTGAGCCATCTTAACATCAGTTGAACTCCACGTCAGGTGAGCCATCTTAATGTCAGGTGAGCAATCTCCACATCAGGTGACCTTCACGTCAGGTGATCTCCACTGCAGATTAACCAGCTCCATTTCGGGTGAACGATCTCCACGTAACGTGATCATCTCATCAGGTGAAACATCTCCACGTCAGGTGATCTCCACGTCAGCTGAATGATCTCTACCTCAGGTGAAAAATCTCTACGTCAGGTGAATGATCTCCAAATCAGGTCAACAATCTCCATGTCAGGTGAACGATCTCTATGTCAGGTGAACAATCTCCAAATCAGGTGAATGATCTCCATGTCAGGTGAACGATCTCCATGTCAGGTGAACGATCTCCATGTCAGGTCAATGATCTCCATGTCAGGTGTACAATCTCCATGTCAGGTGTACAATCTCCATGTCAGGTGTACAATCTCCATGTCAGGCGAATTATCTCCATGTCAGGCGAATGAGTTCCATGTCAGTTTAACAATCTCCATGTCAGGTTAACAATCTTCATGTCAGATTAACGATCTCCATGTCAGGTTAATGATCTCCTTGTCAGGTTAACGATCTCCATTTCAGGTTAACGATCTCCATGTCAGGCGAATGATCTCCATGTCAGGCGAACGATCTCCACGTCAGGCGACCGATCCCCACGTCAGGTGAACGATCGCCATGTCAGCCTTTGTTCTGTCAGCTCTGTCGAAACAGGAAGCCACCCCATCCCTTCATAATGTCACCGACTGTCTCGCGCATGACTCACTCCGAACAGGAAACCACAAGACACCGAGGATCCGGCGGGACCCTTTTGTCCTATGAAGTCCGTCAATCACCTGCCACAAACGTCACTCTGCGTTATCGCCATGGAGACGATGCTTGACAGGTAGCTTCCAGCCTTCTATTGTCACGTCCTCGTCACAGTCTGCCCGGGCTGAGCTTCAAGGCTGCAAAAGCAGCCCAGTTGTCAAAAAAAGCAGCGCTCACAAATCTAGTGTAAGAATAGCACTTGAACTGCATTAGTTGACTTCACAGTCAGGAAGATGTTGCCATCACACCGCCAGTTAAAAAACATTCCAAGCAGGCAGTTTAGTGAAGCCCCCGGTTCCTACCTATCCATTCGGTGTCAATGGCACGCATTTGTATTGAAAGTCTCATTCACCAGAGCCAACAGTAGGTACCCCCTTTGTTTGTGGGGTGAACCATCCCAAGGATGGACTGTGAACCCCTAGTATAGGGCTTGGCGATATGACGGCTATCATGATGGGAGTGATTTTCAGATGATGTCTACTTTGCTAAGAAAAGAAAAGTCCCGCATAGCCGATTGTACAATGGAGAGCCAAAGATGCAGCGCTTTGCAATAACCTGTTCAAGCTAAACAAACGTGGACTATAGCAGGGAAGTTAGTCATGGGAAAAAAGGCAAGAGGGACGCATCTTGCAACATCAGAGCCTATTGTCAAAAATAGACAAGAAGGCCTCCAGTTGTCTGTTTAGCGCTCAATCATCCCTCGTCATTTAGATGTTTTGGGACTTTTGCAACATCGCCTATTCCTGAAGTTATTTAAATGGTATTTTCTTTTTGTCTAATCTCTTCACGAATGTGACTAATTATGTTAATGACCGTTGCATTCATAACATTTGGCAATGCTGCCGATAAAGCCTCCAACACTGTGCGAGAACAGACAATAGGTCTTATAGGCTTCAGAAATAATGTAACAATGGTGGCCCATTTATTGTAATACCTATAGCCTGCTGATAATAAACATACATCATAAATTTTTTTGCATGACTACGCTATGACAGAGACTAGAAGTATAATAGGCGGTGCGGGTGTAATAAGCTATAAGCTAAACATTATATCATATCATGGGTCCACCAATACAAAAATGATACAAAAACTAAATTTAGAATATAGGCTATATATAAAAAGGAATGAATGAAGCGGACAGTGTGGTCGTGTTAACGTGTGCTTTTTTACTTAGAACATTGTTGGCTTGTCTTAAAATCCAATGCTTCATTTCAACACAAAATATAATGGCCAGTAACACCGGGAAAGGCTATTACACTTTAAATTTAAAAATACTTTAAAAATATTTAAATAAACAAAATAATAAAAAAGCTAATGCAAAATAATTAAACCAAAATGGGGCACATAAGTAATTTAACAGCCAAGACCAAGGTTTTTTTTTCTTTTCTTGAAAAACATTTTTATTTTTAAATTAAAATGGAATTGGCACTTTGGAATTCTTTGTGACAAGGAAATTGGACAACTGTAACCTATGTAATCAGCCTGTGTATGTGAAGACAATTTACAAAATGTCTATTCTTTTTTGAAAACAGCAGGTGCTGCAAAAATCGTACGGTGAGTAAGTGGGGCTCTAGTGCAATGAAATGGTAAATTAATAGTTTTATAATAAATTGGCTTTAAACAACAAAAATACAGTACTAATTAGGGGTGGGACGATTCAACCCCATCACGATTCGATTCGTTTCCGATTCTTTAGGCAAAGGTTCGATGCATCATAATATCTTACGTTTGACCACGATTCGATTCGATTCGATTCGGTTCGATTAATTTAGATACTTTAAATAGGTATGCTAATGTGATTTGATACCGATACATTCAGCAGTAATTAAATATTCAATTAGAACCTTACACCAAGTTCACAGCATTATGTTTATTGTTAAGGCATGCCATACATTTTGCAGCTGTCTGCAGCAAATAATGCAGCAATAAACATGACTAACAGTGTATTTTCTAAAGTTGCCCTATTTAGGTTATTGTTTTTCAAACAGTGTCAGACATGGTACTCTAATACATTTCCTTTATTTACAAAATGAAAATGGCTAAATGTATAACAATTACTAAACTGGGCCAAGAAAAATGAAATAGCCTATAGGTTAGTGTCATGCATAGTACTTTCCTAAATCTTAGTACGATCTAGAACTTCGGTGGAGCAAGATGCCCATCCATCCGTAGTTAAAGCTACTCTCGTAGCGTTTTGCAAGGACAGTCGAACAGTTTTCTTCACCTCTTCATACAGAGCAGGTATACATTTTTCACTCAAATATTTTCTGCATGGTATGGTGTATCTAGGTTCCACGACATTCATTTTGTGAATCGGACAGTTAACGTAGTAATAATTAATTGAACGTAAGACATTGGAAATAGTCTTACTATTTTAGTTTTTTGTCTCTAACGTCTACTTGATTTTGAATAGAAAATGGTTTAAATTTAAATATCAGAAAGCACTTTACAATTAACTGTCTGGACACGGTATGTGTATAAAAACGAATAAAAACAATTATACAAAAAAATAGAACTGTTTGGCCATTGCTCCAGGAAACTCATCAATGACTCCCGAGTTTAGCTTGCTTACCAGCTTGCTAACGCGCTTGCTGTCCTTCACGTCAATTGTGTATCGTCGGCTCAAATGGTTTATCATGTTTGTGGTGTTGCCTGTGTATCTGATTTCTACTTGGCAGATCTTGCATATTGCAGCGGTTTTGTCAAGTGCGATCGGAGGAAGAACAGCAGTGAGTAGGCCTAATGTGACGAGGTTCGCTGGTCACAAGTCGGCTAAAACACACGTTTACGTTGCTAATATTATCGCCTAATTAATCTTTCCTTTGGCCTGTTGTTGATATGCCTGTTTTTTAGTGTTTCAGTTTGCTGTGTTTTTTATTTATTTGTTTGTTTATATAATTTATAGCCTATTTATTTGCATTTTACAAAAGAAATATATATATTTTTTCCATCTAGTTTTGATAAGCTAGTTGTTAAATTAGCTGCATGGTTTTTGCTCTTTCGTATCACCGGACAAAAGGCTGCTTTTTTATTTAGTTATTCACAATTTTATGTGTTGTGAGTTGTGTGTTGTTATAAAGAGTGGTAATAAAAATAACAATGTTAAATATCTCATTGCTTGTTGTTCCGACACAATCATTTTAGCACTTTGTCTATGCCGTTAATAGCCTAGCCTACAGTGCGAACCATAAGCAAACCGATGGCGTTAATAGGCAGCACAGGCCAGAAAATCACAGCCTGCATGTGCTTGTAGCTATAATTTATATTTTAAATGCTCATAATGACGGTTTTGTATTTCTCTGTAATATAGTAAACTTACTATAGATCAGATGGAAGTCAAACCATTGAATTCCATCTGATGCTCAAAAATACATATTTAAATAATTAAATTAATATCATAAATGTGCGACGGTTAGTCGACTATGGGTTTGAACTGACGACTACAGGTCCACTAAGCAAATCTTTGGTCGGGGGCAGCCCTAGTTCCATTGTATTCCAGCAAAAACAGAGGTGTTCTTCCGGGGGCGATAGAATCGCGTATCACAAGCTTTCACAACAGTTTTGTGATTTAATTTGTATAGACATCGCCCAGCCTTAACCCCAATAGCAGTGACAGACAGCACTCAAGAACTGTCTGTCACCACTTGTATTTATGCGGACAGGACTGGAAGCATGAATGCAGTTTGCAGAACGTTAGCGGTAGGGTTGGGGTTAGTCAGGGTTAGGGTTTATCATAAGCTTGGAATGCAAATGTGTCAAGCTGTTTCATTTGAAACCCCAAAAACCACCCTGGAGCCATTGAAACATCGCACATTAGCAGTTTGTCTAAATGCCTTTATGTTACAGATGCAGCTTTAGCACTTCTAGGGTAAAATGAAACGTATAATGCGGAAATGAATGGGCAATAAGAGCAGCAGCCGTCTGAAACAATGCCTCTGATCTCATTATCATACCTCGCCAGCCATGGTGGCACAGGCATTTGCCTCGAAAACTGCTGGGCTAAAAGAGAGCTCAACCTCGTGAACGGAGCCCTATCTGTCATGTTCCAAAACACCGTAGCCCAAAGCCCTGCCCTTGTTTTCCGGTTCCTTTCAGTGCAGTCCCCCGTCCCAACACCACCACTCCCAATGCTCAAACCTGCCAGGGATTCTCAGCATTAAAAGGCCTCTCTGTTTACCTGATGTCACATTTATTTAATGTCACACTGCTTCAGGCCCACTGACACAGTACGTCCCTGCAGAAAGCCACGCGTCTGTTCCACATACGAGCGGCGCAACCCGGCTCCCTACAGACCATCCGCTGCACCTCCTCCTCAACATGCCTGCTGCTTCGCAGCGGGATTAGCGGGAGTTTAACTTGGCTGTCAGACAGAGGGTGCAGCCTGCATACATTGGCCAACTCAGACTTCACACTTTCCTGCTATAATTACGAGGAGCCTAGCCTAATTCACTCAGCGCAAGCTTGATATTTTCACAGTGAATTAACACAAGCCGCATCTTTCCCCTCTTTCCATACATGCAAGCAAATGGACAAATGCCACAGAGGACGGCCAAATATGCCACTTCACCAGTGTCAATTGCTGAGTCATGAGGGTACACAAAATTCTCAGTTTCTTTAAGACTTTGTGTGTGTGTGTGTGTGTGTGTGTGTGTGCCTGTTTCTTCCTTCTGCTATAAAGACTGTAAATCTAAATGTTGCGCTTTTCCCCGACGTCCACACACTGTGAAAGAGGTTATTTTTCCATATGCCTCAACAGCTGCGAAAAGCCCATTTTCTCAGCACTGACGAGACGCATCGTAGTCATATTCCAAGAGTCTGCACCTCCTGGGGGTCCTGCAGTCTGCGGACAGCAGGGTTGGGGAAGTTCGGCTCTAATCAGAGCCCCTGACACCAAATGGGAAGCTACTCACACAACAGGTTTGTAGTGGAAACAACAAATGGAGTCAGTATGTGATTGACACATTACTATATCGGTGTTGTTAAATGTTAGTAAAAATTTAAATTTGGACTCCAAGTCCTTTCAGCAGTCTGTCCCACCAAAGAGCTTTGAGAATCAGCGCCTCCCAGTCATTACTCAGAGAGCCTCGCTAACAGGATTTGGCAATAAACTCAAGTCTTGATGATGTTCTTGTACTATACCAATTACCAACATACCTGCTTTTTGAGTTGTGGATTTCACAAACGTCTTACAGCACTCTTAAACAGTATGCTTTAGCTCCACTGAGAATTAACTCTTGTTTCCTTTAAAGTAAATCAGCCTTCAGATTAGCGGTTTAGGCCAGATCACAGGCCACAGGTGTGGATGTGGGGTCTTCACCCCCCAGTGGTCCCAGGCCATCCCTCATGTTACCCCAATAATGAGCACTCCTGCAGCGCATGGCAAAAATGTGACCAAACAAGCAGGCGCATTTCTTCAGTCCAGGTGATTGTGTTGACGCGAGTTCTTTGCATTTCCACTAAAAGAATGAAGGTAAATGTTACCAGGGTTAACGAAAAGAAACCCCTCCTAATTTCTCTTTGGGGGAAGATGATACGGGAGTAATTTGGAGGGCCGTACCCAATCAGCCATTTTGTTCAGTGTAATGTAATAATACATTAGATTAACACATTCATTTCTGAGTCAAAGCAATGGGAACACAAGGGTGAAGAAGGTACTTTTCTTTAATGAAATTATCATAAAAATATAATTTCCCATGCGTGATTGCAACAGCAGAGAAGGACTGCATAATAATATTTCTGCAGGTTATGTGCCGACTTGTTTTTTCTATTTTTCCTCTTTCTTCCTCACAGGAAAGAAAAAGCAAGCAAATGCAATGAGAGGTGGAACTGATCTCGGATTAACATATATTATTCATTCACAAACTGACAAAACAGAGAACCACTGTAGATAATGAAACACAGGTATCCCCCGCTCTAACCCCTTTGTTCCGATGGTCTCGCCGACGAGACCTTTTTGCTCAACTGAGACATCTGTTGCTCCTGCAGCCAAACTATTAGTGGAAAACACAAGCACTGTGTTTTAACTTTATTGGTAGACGATTTGTGACGATTTCTGGCCAATGCGTAGTTTCTAAGTGTCACTATTTTTCCGTAGCAAGTCCATTTAACAAGCACCCCCCCCCCCCCCCCAGTCTATACCTACCCATGCGTGACATAGTGGACAATAGCGTCTATGTTTTAGTTCATAAATATATTTATTCATCGTATAAAATTAGAATTTCGTCATAGCAACAAGATAAACCAAACAATCGCCTGATCTACCATGTATTCTACTACCAATATAGGCTACTAAATATGAAATTAATATACAATCCTACCATTGGTTTTACACATTGAGATGTTCCTTTCAAAATTCAGTGGTCATTTATTGTCTGGTACAATCGGTTTGAGAAATGTACAGCACTTTATACCGCAATTACACTATCTGAAACGTCGACTCGTAATACCCCCCATGCTCTGCAAGCCTGTCTCATTCATTACAGTTCGTTCTGGTTTAATTGTCGGCTCTTTTATCCAACAGAGTGCATTATAACCTTAGCAACGGTATATCCCAAGTCTTCCGGGGTGCTTTATACAATTTACTACCGTCCTGCGTATCGGTAGTTTTCGTTTTCAAGGTCTCATATTACGCAAGCTGTATATAATAACGCTCAAGGGAGAGGAAATTCCCCATGCCGACATTTTAAAAATTTTGCGTCTGAAATGCAGTTTGTCTCGCTGGCTACAGATAATAAGTTAAGTAAGTAAATTTTTCCACTCGAACACTGTCTTTCCAATATGATTGATAGACCCATTGTTATTTTCGCATTTTGAGCACATTTCACATACTGTAGTGCAATCGTTAATTGTATTTTTGACGTAGCCTACCGATTTCCATTGAAAATAGAACATTTGGCAGCATTTTGCAGATGGTGGAATACTATTTTATTTTCATGTTATCGTACATAATATAGGCTATGGCGTCAATAGTCCTATAGTCCTTGTCAATTATGGAATGGCAAGTGCTCATTCCAATTTTCTGTGCGCTGATATGTGGTAGATTAAGGTGAAGATTTCCCTTAATCAAAATGACTAGAAATATATTTAAAAAACTACAGAGAAATGCAATCCCGGGGCAAAAGTATACATATTGTAGAGTACAGGAAAAAGTGATGTTTTATTGAGGTACAAGAGTGAAAGATTAGGCTACATATTTAGGTGCATGTAACACTGTGATATCAATATTTTATCTTAATCCATCAGAAGAAGCAAATGTATATTCTTTATATTGGATAAAACAAATTTTATTAATTTTATGACATGTTTTGCATAGGGGTTTTGGACCCATAGATATCTACCCCCCTATACTGATGAAACTATAGTCATTCCCACTGATGCAAAAGTGAGTTTTATGAGCCAAAACTGTTGATTTGTAGTTAAATATATCTCTCTTGTTTTTATGTAGAGCAGTACACAATTTGGATAGATTTGGAGACACTCATGGAAAACAGGGTACACTGCCTATATTATGCATCATAGACCTTTAGTAGTTCTGCATATCATCCTCAGATTTTGCACACTTGTTGACATGGAGTTTATGATCCAGGAAATGTATATATTTCACTTATGTAGCTCTCAGTATTTTGTTGCAAACTAAATAAATATTTTTTTGTTGTTGCATTTTTACAACGTTTTGCTTGCATTTGTGGCACTTTATTTTGACTTAAATTATGAAAATAAACAAATCTAAGTTTGGTACACCGGTTTTGTTTCATTTAAGCCATTTACCAAGTTCATGTAATGCTCACACCTGGAGTTATAACCCCTTAAACAGAGCACCCCCTAAATAGATGAGAATTGACTAAATTTGCCATCTGCGCAAAGGGGCTAAACTACAAGAGATACAGAGAGGAGAGGGTATATTCCATTTGCTGCTGACACACTGTTGCTAGGAGGAATGATTAAACATTTAGCAAAAATATATATATATTTTTTTACAAATTATCTTATATTTCACTGGACTTCATTATATTATACTGGCAATAATCCACGAGTCACTATGGCAGAGTTCTGTATTTTATTATTGGTTTATTGTGCAAATCTCATTATACCTCACTGCAAACACATATTGAAAGTATGACGATAAATTGCAGTAATGCAGCTCAAACAGTTCCTATGACTATAAAATGATAAGCAACTGCATAATGACCCAACCTACTGTTATAATGTAGAAATGCGATTACCAACCAAGCTGATACTTCATTGCTATTACTGGTACAAAACAAATATATACAATGGGGGAAATAAGTATTGGACACGTCAACAATTTTATTATCAAACATATTTCCAATGTAGCTATTCACATGAGATTTTGACCAGACATTGGTATTAACTCAATAAAACTACACAGCTAAAGAAATTGTAATGTTCCAATTCTTTAAAAAGGTTATGTGCAATAAAGTGAAATGACACAGGAAAAAAGTATTGAACACGCTAAATTAAATATGGTAGAAAAGCCATATTTTTATATTTGGTTGCATATCCTTTGCATGCCATGACTTTATGATGTCTGTGACCCAACAACATCAAAAGGCTCTTGATATCTTATTTGCTGGGACTCTTACAAGCGATACTATAACAGCTCTGCATTTGAATGGATCTCTATGGGAATTGGGGGGTGAGACAAGATTTAGCTGTAAATTACACTGGAACAGTATAGAACACATGGTTGGCTAAGTGGCTCTAAGTCATCAAGGGTCTGATGTATTAAACAAGCCTTCGACCATCACTCTGCTGCCAGAAATACAGTAGATATGGATGAATAACTTGAAGGGTTTCTTCTCCTGACTTATTTTTCCATAGAGTTCAATAGGAAAATCTGTCAGGAGAAACAACCCTTAAAGTGATCCTTCCATATCTACTGTATTTCTGGCAGCAGAGTGATGGTTAAAGGCTTGTTTAATACATCAGACCCTTGATGACTTAGAGCCACTTAGCCAACCATGTGTTCTATATTGTTCCAGTGTAATTTACAGCTAAATCTTGTCTCACCCCCCAATTCCCATAGAGATCCATTCAAATGCAGAGCTGTTATAGTATCGCTTGTAAGAGTACCAGCAAATAAGATATCAAGAGCCTTTTGATGTTGATGTTGATGTGTCCAATACTTATTTCCCCCGTTATATATATATATATATATATATATATATATATATATATACATCTTTTACCAGTATTACTATTAGTCATTATTATTTAGTAGAACTTTAGTTCAGTGATACCTTACCAATGAATCACATCTTGCACCACTGTGTCACACATTGTCTCTCAGGATTGACAGAAGTAAAATTTAAATGATGAAATATACATGACAACCTTCCTACAGAGACTATCTGCTGTGTTCTGGCCCTATCAGGTGCGAATGAGAGAGAGCGTCATACAGGACATAATATGCCATGTTCATTACCAGTCTGCTCCAAAACAGAGCGACTCAGACGCAAGCCGCTCACTCTCGAGAAGACGTTTTACACACGCTACCCCATGCCAGCTTAAAGGACAGTGCGGGAGGGAGGAGCACACACACAAAGACAACTCGCTGGCAGTCTGAAACTAAGGCCACTCGCAAAAACATTATCATCTTGTGGTGATGTAGCTCAGCAGGAAAACAGGGCTCCTGGATCTTGCTAGTGTCACCCCTGCCTTGATATGAGGAAGACTACTGTGAGCAAGCTAATATATGCATATCTTCCTATCTACACTAGCTATTGTAAGCCTTTCAATATATTTTTGCTTTTATCATGAGGCCAATTAACACTGGAGTAGGCAACTTTTTTTTTAGAAAGATATCGGGGAATGGTCATGCTTACTTGGTAGCAATCATAGAAAGAACTGCTATGAAATAAATGCAGCACCACACACTGTGTTTATACCCTCACATTCTGTATTCTAAAACCAGGGATTTTACCTGACTTCTTGTTTGCAAAACAAAGTGGTTCACAATTGTAACCAATCAAAGAGATAGGCCAGGTCACGTTGTGAACCAATCAACAATGAGATTGACCTTGCGTGTCCACATAACACAGTACAGCTAGTTGCAAATGTTGAGACAGTTTCACTGGACAGTTTGCCGAATTGGGGCTACATGTACAGGGTGTACAAGTCTGGGATAGATGGTAGCCTTATTCAACAATTTACATGTATAAAAATATTTTGCTAATGTTAGCTATCGCGATCAGGTAGATAGATAACTTTAGACTAGTGAACTTAGCAAAACCATCACTTTATTAGCGACCAAACTCGATGACTAAATATGTTTTATTGCGTTATTGTTAAACTCTGCAACAACTAAAATGATTCCTTTGTTTTTTCTGGACTCCTGGAGCTGACATTTTTTTATATAGCTATGCCAGTCTGTAAACTTGCAATCGTAGCTAGAAGCTTTGATACACATTCACAATGAGGTGTGTGGAGAAGCAGTGGGCTGAGGTGTCTCTTTCTCTGTTGGCAGGGCCAACAGGTGTTATGACTTTTGAAATGTTTTCACAACTTTGCGAACATTGAGAAAGTTGTCAACAGCAGCTTTAAATATAATACAATAAATGCATCCAAGCTCCAGCAAGCTAGTAACTGTAAGAATAGCTAGCAATTTGTTATGCGGTATGACTGTCAAACTGAAAGCTCATTATTTTTCCAGAAACAAATAAATTGAGACATTTCTTGGAAGCAGAGATTATAATAGAAGTACTGTATAAGCTATTTCAGAAGCAATTATACCTTGTTGTAATTGAATTATATAAAATATGCAACTTTAGAACTTTTATTTATCCCCATTCTGTCCAAATTCTAACAGCATGTGCATGACATAATGTCTCCAGGAATTTAATATAAAATGAGAGGATATGATCACAAAAGCACTTTCATGAAGTGGGCATCTCTGTCCACTTTAATGGGGGTGAAATGTAAATGCACCAAGTCCCCTTCATCATTTAGGGCACCTACAGCAATGAGACGATGGCAACTTTCCCGTGATTTTTAGGGTAAATGTGCAGTTGAGTGGGCAAGGTTGTCGGCCCAGATCCATTAGACCCCATTATGCCATACCCTGCTACTCCCCATATACAGCAATGTGTTTCTTGTGATTTCTGTCTGACATGTGGACGTCGGACCGGAAATTAACAGCATATTTATGTATGATTTGTTAATTTAGTGATGTAAATGTAACCTCTCTCTCTCTCTCTCTCTCTCTCTCTCTCTCTCTCTCTCTCTCTCTCTCTCTCACACACACACACAGACACACACACACACACACAGACACACGTTTAACGGGATAACATGAGATAGTCATGGCGCAAACAGGCTATATTCATGCAGGCTCTTTTTTATTTGGATCATATTTAAAAACCTGAGTCTTTATACTGTGCGTAATGTTAAATCCAGCTGTCTGTTGCTAACCGTTGCAATTAATTCAAGAAATAGACTATGGCATGAGAGCTACGCCAGCCATAGCCTATAATTGCCAAGGAACCTCAAGGTGTGTTCGCTGGAAACAGTAGTGAACAACGCCTGAATAGCCTACTGTTCATCGCTACAATAATTTCCATGTAGGCTATATACAGAGTTTTAAATGAAATGAAAATATACTAGTGGACTGTACCGTTTCAGCAGGATTTGCATTTCATTAAGAAATCCTAGCTTAAGTTTCTGATTTATGGCATACTGAATTTTCATTATTGTGGCGTTGTTTTCCAAAACGATCGAATAAAAATGGATCATAACCGATATCAACAACGAAAAAAATCACAAGTTTTCGCTTTATTCAGTCAAGGTTAGGCTATTCATTGTATGATTTAAGTGCGTTGAGAGTGGTGCCCTTTGCGCATTTCAACCGTTATTTGAGGAATCGTGATAAAACTGTTGGCCAGTCTCACTCATTCATCAGGAGAAAGTAATGAAAATAATAAAATCAGGATTTTACAGGGGTAGGCTACTTCGCAAATAGCTACAAAGGCCATTGTCGCATTTTCAATGCAATCTAAGAATATGTCGTGGAAACAGTTTTGTAGGATAGGCGACTTCTTTCTTGGTTTTAGTGTCTCGTTATATGAAAAATATATATATTAATACGCGGTTTTAAATGCCACATTCAGATTTTTCAACACATTTACATACTTTTGCACATATGTAGGCTATAGCTTTGCATATGCAATCGTCGCATTCTCTGACCAGCACCTTCTGTAACCACACATCTCCGCTGCTGTAACGTTGAAAGACCTGTTAAACCTGTAAACACTTAGGTCCGCAACGAAAACAAGCGGCGGCTGCTACTGAATGAAACATTGTAGTTAATTATACTAACATTAGTTTGTTGTGCCAAATACGTCTATTTCCTTCACGCAAACATTACATTTCCCACACAGAACATATTACGCTTCAAATTATCACGAAGCTCTATGGCAACCAAGCATTCGATCATGCAGAAAAAACGTCCTCACCAGTATTTTTTCTTCTGCTCCTCTATTTTCTTTTTTCTGTTGACTTTGCTCGCCTCGGTTCTTTGCAATATGTTCCACTAACTTCCCCTGCGATTCTTATTTGACCAGCGGATTTCCAAGTGTTTGCTAAAGATGCTGAAATGAAGGAGAGGGAAGAGCGCTGTTATCGTGGAAGGTCTGCCCCCTTCAAACTAGCCCTCCCGCCCCCTCCGTCTTCCCCGCTCAGATTGGTGCTGACTGCCAGCAAATTTGCCCCTGGAGGAGGGTTTAAAACCTAAAACCCGTCGCGCCGGATCACATTTTATCCAGAATACTGGGAAGACGTCCGCTTAGTGCGCACCGGATTTCAACGTTCATGCGGTCACGTATGTAGCCTAATGCAGCCCTCGAAGATGGTCTTTAAAATCCCACGTGTTTTGTGAGCATTAAAAAAAAAATGTTTTGCTCTCAACCTTTCCAAGTGCCTGATGTCTGGTGCTCCGCATTACTTCTTTCACAGGCTGGCACGTTTATGTAAATAGCCGACATCGAAAACAGCTTAATCATACCACATTCCCTCAATGGACAATAACTGGCCACCTATTTACATATCATGCTGCTTTCACGCGTTTTAAGGGAAGCAATAGTATTAAAAGCACTATCAACATAAAACTAAGCCTACAAAATTAATTCGACCATACAAACAGTTTCAAGGGAAGTAGCCTAGTGATAGCCTCTATGTTTCAGTCTATTTCAACCATCTCTATCATAACAGTAGTCTCAAATGAGACTTAAAGTCCCTTCATTGCAAAGTGTTTTTTGATGGTTGCAGGACGACTTTGCTTTCGCCTTGAAGAAGGATTGCCATCTGTTTTTGTGACAGAGCACAACCATGACCTTGACTTGTCCAGAGCTCCCAAATCTTTCAGTCTAGCACTTAGTGTGATAAGCGATCTGCTGCAAATATCAGGGTCTTGGGTGGGGGCTTCACATTGTAGGCTACACATATTGTGTATATGTGAAGATGTGCATAAGGGGTGCTGTGTATAAAGAATGTCAGCAGCCAACCTTTCTCCTCTGAAATGACACAAGTCAAAGTACGATCTAATTGTTACTTCAAGGTGTTCTTATGTTAAGTTTTTTGTATGTTTGTTTGTTTATTTGTTTTAACATCATTTGCAAACCTTTTCCAAGTAAATTACTCAGGGCCAATGGCATAGCTGATTTATATCTTACACGCCACCTTCCCTGACTATAAATCATTTAACGTACATGACTATATATGATATTATACATTTAAATAATGCATGCATTCAAGAGATAATTCATCTTATTTTACATGTGCCATATATGGAATTCTTACTGCCTCAAGTTAAAGCCAAATTTCTTGTATTGTTGAATTCGGTTTTCCCCTTAAAGTACCAACGCTTACAAATTTACTGTGAGCCAGTCACTGTTTTGTACCAAACAAGCCCAGCAGTGACCTACACGAAAGCTAACTGTGGACAGAGCAGGCTGGTGACAGCTGGTAAGTTGTTGGCACCTAGTGATGGCAATTTATCATAACAGGATGCTCAGTCCTGGCTCATATACATCCACGCTCCTCCAGCAAGACAATGGCAACTGTATCCCACCGCCACAGAACTGCTCCCAGTCCGCTAATGATGTAGTCTGGACTAGACCCAACCAAGCTAAAGGACTCCACCTGTCCTCCTGCTCTGCATCTTTACTGAATAAGCCACTTGGGATCCCTGAAGCACCAAAATCCATTTGAACAAACCTCTATACCTAATGTAAGAGTCCGTACTCAAAACCTTGAAAATGAGCATTCTCTCTTTATCTCAAGAAATTTCAGTTCAGAAATTCTTCAGTATGAATGGAATTACAAGATTTTACCTTGGTAGTCCAGTTCATAGACGGGCCCATCATCAGTAAGCATCACTAATGTACGTATGCAGAGTATACCTACAATTCCATCACTGCTCTCTCCATATCTATAACATTTACAAACACAAATAATGTATCTATACTGGTCCTTTAATTATTAAACTCAAGCTAACTAGAGGCTTACCCTTTTATGGGGCCCACCACTGGAAGATAACTCTGTGTCTGCACTTCACTTGGCAGTTGGCAATCAGTTCTCCACAGACATCTGTTATTTTTCTTTAGTTGTCTTAGAAAAGCTGGCAAATGTTCCAGAGGGTTCTGCACCGTGTTGTGTTCCTCCATGCATTCCTGTTTCATTGCCAACGCCAAACTTTCAATCACCACTTCACAAGGGGGAAATTATCAAAAGATTACTTGTACTTCCAATTCAAAGTACATGTTCAGTTAAATATGGACAATTCAATGCTACAACCAGTGGAAAAGCGTTGCAGTAATAAAAACCTTTCAAAATTTTCTGGAAAGGTGCGTTTCTACTTCAAACGGTAATGGCAGACATTTCTAAATCAGTTTGTCCTCTGAACACCACCTTTCTTTCAAAGATTTTTTTTAAAAAAATGTAATCATAATACTTTACTAGTGTTCTATCTATTATCTCAGTGTTCTAATATAATTCATTTAAACTCCTTCAATGTAAAATTTACAGACTATTTTTTTTTTTTTTTTTAATTGAAATGTGATGCAGGGATATGAACCACGGAACCCAATCAAAAGCTGGACATTACTGTCCAGGTGAAACTTTAGAAACATTAACTGGACAAGATGGCTGTACTGTATGTGCTTCCTTTATGAACAAAGCTGAAGAAATAAATAAAAAATAATAAAAGTAGTATGCCGTCAATGAGATTAGGTTTTTGAAGCATTACGTTACATTCTAATATACTGTAAGGTGTCTGATGGCTGTTTTAGTGAAGGATAAGTATTAATCCCATTAATTTAATCTGTTAACTAAATTAAAATACAATTCTTATAATTAAAATATAATAGACAGAAATGCAGCATGCAAAGCACCAAGAACAACGATTGGAGATCATTTTTATTCTATCCTTAACAGTTTATGGTCAGAATTGAACAATATTGGCTGTTGAGTTAGATAGGATACATGTAATATTTGACATGTCTCACTACATGAGAAAGGAGGATATGATATTATATTCAGTACAATAAAAGCTTCACATACCGTGCTGAGCTACTGAACCACAGCAATGTAAAATAGGACTAATCACACTTTCACGCTAATCACACTAATCATGTTTGAAGTTTCAGGGGCTGACATCACATTGGCCATTCCTCCACACAAACACTGAGCGATCTTCATTCCACTAGTCAGATGAAATTAAAATTAAATACTCTGCACTCCACATTGTTTTTATGCGAAACAGCTACTGTCACTGTAAGTGCGCTTGTTAAGTAATCGCTTCTTGCTCAATTTTTATCCCACAAGTGACAACTGCACTATAAGATAACTTGACTGTGATGAGCAAGAAAAATACAAATCATGTTTTTATGATCTCTTCCATCTCCTAGCACTGTAGACTTGTTTATCAGTTCTCTCTTTCCAACACTCTAGCCTCACACTCCACACTTCATAAGGTCATGTTTTTTTTCCAGCAGGTTGGTGTTATATTTATTGAAATGTCTTCTGAGGGCAGCATTGCATGCGATTGGTTTTCTCAGCTGTCCAATCAGCGAGAGGGTTAGGGTTAGGGCTAGGGCTGCAATGCTGCCCTCAGAAGACATTTCAATAAATATAACACCAACCTGCCTTTTTCCATGCCGACCACACCATAAAGACAGAATCTGCACATGCTATACACTGATATGCCCCATAGAGCAGGCTATTTTACAGCTAAACGACCTTCCTGTGGTCAATCATTGGACAGTGTGGCACTTTGTGAACTGACCAATTTGGCCGTTTCAATAGATGCCATTTGTGTCTGTGGCATTTCCATTGTGCAGACAGGTAGCAGAGCATTCATTGGGAAACACTTTCACTGAAAGAGCTGCCAGTCCATTGTATTACTCAAGTTGAATGATGAGTCCTAGTGCTGAACTAGCTGACCCACTGAAGAATTCCACAGGCAGCATAGAGAGCGGTGGCCAGCCTTTTGATGTGACCACACAATTACCCCATCCTGTAATTCAGTAGATATTGAACTGCTATTCCAAATGTGTGTATACTGCACAAGGTAAGATCTGTGCTGTGAAATTATGGGCCAATAATTTTATATATAATGTATAATTTATTTATAACTTTTATTTTCTTTTTTTTTCTTCAGATCATTACAACTGTACATTTTCAGTTTTCAACTAAGTTTTTAAAAATATTGACTCACCTGAATGAACAAATGCAAATACATGAAGTGATTATCAGAATCCAATCCTACTGTTCCTTTCATTGATAGCACGAAAGCTAACTCAGACGTGCCTTTGAGAACATGTAGAAATTTCTTCCAGATGGTAATTTTCAGAAAATTGACAATGTATTTCACAACATTCTTTAAAGTAACATTTTTGAAGTTAAAGGTGCACTCTGCAGAAAATGTTATAAAATAGCCATGCACAGTCTATGGTGAACTGGCAATCTCTCAAAAAAACAAAAAAAAAGTTGCTGAAACCTTGCTCCTCTGCCTGTTTCTGTGTGGGGAGGGGTGGGTGTGACTACAGAGCCTGTGGGGTGGGATCAGGTTTCAGCTGAGCATTGTAGCCAGCTGGCTACTGCAATGGCAGAGGTGCCAAACAAGCTGTCAAGAAGCGGAGTCAACCTAGGATTTGCTTTTCCTTGGTGGCAATAGTTGAAGTTTTGAAGGGTTTGAAAAGCGTCGTGGAGTTGCCGTGTTTTCTGTTGGACCTGTAAGTAATGTTACCTCTAGCTATACAGCTAGCTACATTAGGTAGCTAGATGGCCAAAACCAGGTACTTTTTTTTACATCAAATTAATAGAACAATGTAGCATTACACTGTATTTGAAAAAATTAATTATATTTGTATAAAAATGAAAAAAAATCTTCATGAAAAAGTAATTTACTTTACAAGAGTTAAGGGTATTAGATAGCTATGATAGACAAGATATGGTCTGCTAATGTTACTAATTCCACACACAATTCCGTCTTTACATCCCAGTTCTAAATGAATGTTCAGCTAAATACTGAACGAGGAAAACACCACAAGATAGCTGCAACTGCACTAGGGAAAAGCTACCATTTCTGTAACAATCTTCCTACGAGGTGCACTTGTCAGTTGTATTTAATAAACGCACTTCATTCTATTACGAGTACTCCAGTGTTTACTCTGCACAGTCTCTTTGATGAGTCCGGGTAGATTTTTCTTGCACTTCTAGCACCTTCTCTCATATAAGCTTTTGACTGAAGCATGCGGGATAGCCTTTATTTCACCGTTATAACACCAATTATTGTTGCCATCCATATGGAACAATTCATGGTGCGAAAAATGTTATTTTCATTTTATCTTCGCTTGACATTTTGCTTACTGCACACAAGTGTGTTCCTTGCCTGGAAATGAGTGGGCGGGGTTTATGACGGAGGAGTGGGCGGGGTTTATGACGGAGGAGGACACTTCTTTGATTGTGAACACAGGACCACAGAAAGGCTACAAATCCTGCATAGTGTAATTAAAAATCTGAGATTAAATACCATTTGCTTGAGAAATAGTATAGGTTTGTTCAACAGATGGTGGAAAATGCATAATCTGGTTAATCAATGTTCTCCCTCTGTTCAAGATAATAACCAGTTTACTTCTCATTATTGTCATAATTCTATTAGGCAAAATTACTTTGTGTTCATTCAATTAATTAAATCCATTTGAGACTATATAACCTTGGGAATGGGGGGGGGGGGTGGGGGGGTCGGGCAATATAACTAGATTCCTATCAAAGTTATGCCTATCTCCTTGCTGTACATAGATTATAACACTGACCATTTATCTTAGTTTCAGAGAACTGATTTCAGAGTCTCTGCCAGGATGAAGGTCACTTTCGATGAGCTCCTCGTGCATACTGTAATCACACAGGATGTTCTTCCTCATTACCCACATATCCTGTAATGTAATGATTTATTTTTATTTACATAATCACACCCATTGTATAATAAAGGAAGTTATTTTTCCTTTCATCTTGGATAATGTTTCAATCATGAAAAATGCTCTGTTGCCAGTGAGTTAACTGCACCTTACAGAGGTAGACTAACTAAGGGGCGGTGTGTTTTCATAAGGATAAATTAGTACAGCTATTTGGTAAGAGCCTGAAGCTGGACTTCACATCCATATTAGGTCATTTTCTTCAGTGGCCATTTGTGAAATCGCAGTTCTAGCATCTGCTTTGAAGGAAATATCATCCAATTTCTCCTTTTCACAAATTCCAGCTGACTTTTGTGAGTCTATCCACTAGCGATTAAATTCAAAACAGTATTATTTGTCATGAGGTGTCAAGGGAAAGGGGAACAGCTGCCTTCACAAGGTTTCATTTGGAATTTGAAGAGGAAATAAAATTGATCTTATATATATATATATATATATATCTTTATATATATAGTATAGAACTGACAATTCTCCCTAGAAATCCACTTCCTCAGAAAATGCAGGACATTAAAAAAATGTAGCGGATGTAAATGAACCATCGCTATAGGAGGAATTCCCTGCGGACTGTGATGCGCTCCTATTTCTCGCTCTTTTTATAATAGGATGCCTCATTCAAGAATTGATTTAATATGTTCTATACATCATTGCCAGGCCTTGCAGTCCTTGCATAATGTATTTACTGGTTAAAGCAACCCGCTGGTATTCCACGGCCGAGTAGTACATTTCATAGAAGGGGGAAATATAAGCCAAATGGACCAATCGCTGGTGCATTCTGGGATTCACAAAGTATAACCAACAATTATGAATGCATGGTGATTTGACAGTGTGCTGTCAGAGCAAGTGAATTGTACTCTAATCCATTCTAGCACAGAGCTTTTGCAATAAAGTCAGACTTTGAAATAACATAGCTACACCCTTCTTGCCAGGAATATTGCATTGGACCTTAATCTTGGACTTTAACCTGCCTTTTCGCCAGTTGCTTCATGATAAATTAGCCTGCTTTGGCTTTTTAATTAGAGCTGAATTGACACAAATTAACTCTTTTATGATTGTTTTGGCCTACTAGAGCAATGAGCCCTATCAAAAGAAAATGACATCAACTTAATCCCCCCCCCCTTTAAGAACCGACGGGCCACAATGGCATGGCAAACAGGTTGTGTTTGACAAGTGGACTGTGGGCATCAGAAAAGACCTGCTTAAGTCAATTCCACACATCCTTCTACTGCCAAGAAATCCTGCTGGGTTTGGTGTATTCAGCAAACAATGGGAGCTATATGCCACAGTCTCATATAAACACCCTGGGGTGTTAAATGTACACCAGCAGTGTTAGATTTACACTGGTATTTGAGCTGTGTATTCTATGCTATTCTTGGACGACAATGTCAACCAAGCTCTACGCTATTAAAAACAGGTAGTAACCTACTTGCATTTTGCATTATATTAATGGAGAATAGGTGGCACAGGCTTTTTCAGTCCTCATAATTTTGGTAACAAAAAATAATTGTTGTATAATAGATAATACAGTATACTTGGCTTTGTCAGATAGCTTTTGCATCCCATGTTGCAGTCATTTTGGGATCTTTTGACAGAAAAATATGAATCAGCAAATACAGTCAAACTCATGCAGTGCTGTTTGTCAGCAATAGCACCAATAAGCCCAGCATGGCAAGGTTTTTATTTAATTCATTAAATCTCGGTGTTTCATGGCTGCAAGAGTGGATGACACAGCAGCATGGCCCTAAGTCCTTCATTGTGTATGACAGCATAATAACAACAATGTGGATATCATCTTTGGGATATCAGCACTGATACCAAACCTCAAAGGCATAAAAAAGAGCTTGCACTTAACACCACGAGCTGTGTTAAGGGTTGGGGGGTGGGGGGTTAAGCAGAGAAAAGCTGGAGTCTCACACCGGCCTTCCCTGCCTTTCCCAATGCTTCAGTGGACTGGAAGCTAATGATTAACCAGCCTGGAGTATCTACTGGGGTTTGGCCCTGCACAGCACAAACTGGTCTTGCTGAGATGTGAATGGCAGTGAATCCCTCACATATTTACTCAGTGCCTAAGGGCAGCATCTGCCAGGCAGGTGAGAAGCAATGTGTTCACGCACGCACACACACACACACACACACACACACACACACACACATAATACTAAATGCACCCACACTCACAGGCATGCACATCAGACTAATTCATTATGCTGAATGAAAACAGCAGAGGCAGTCATTCTTGGAAAGAGGGAGAAATACGTAACGGTTACAGGACAGCCCGGCATTCACACGCTCCACTGTCGCTGCGGCGATAGCAGTGACCAATAGACCTCGGCGGCTTGTTTTACCTGAATGGTTGAATCTGTGAAATGCTGACAATTTCACGTACGTCAGTTTGACTGGCCAAAGCATGACTTAACTATGTACCCAATAAAAGTTTCATTATTATCGTTGAAACGACTGTGTCCGAGGTAAAAAAACAAAAAAAAACACTGATCCAACAAACTGGAACAAATACAAATTGACTGTAAACTTCTTGTGTTTGGATAGGGATGCTTATGTAAAGCACTTCATAGCAGAGCCCGTCAAGATGAGGGGTTTGGCTGTTTCCCTTTTGGGTGTGCTTCTCTCTCACAGCTCTGCATTTATAGAGGAACAAAGCAAACTGCACACATGCTGAATTACCAACACTGTCGGCCTTGATGATATATTCATCAACAGCACTTCCACAAGAGGGACTAACATCAAGCGCTTTTCCCTTCGTACGGCTTTCAGTCTATGTGCTGCTCCTCGAAACACTCAGAGCTTCTGAACAGATTTCCCATTTAAAAAAAAAAAACGGGTAAAAAAACGGTTATATCTGCTAATAAAAAATATTGTGTGGTATAGGACAGGCCAGTGCAATAGGATTTCCCATATAGTTTTTCTAGGGCATGTTGTGGGGGTTCAGCCCTGCCCGTCCGCTGGGCTCACATGCTCAGGATTACCTTATAGCATATTTACTCCCCCTGGCTACCTCTGATCTTTCTTTCACCCTCACCAGCGCTATCTCCAAACGCCGCACATGACCATGTGATCACACGGCCTCACACTGCTGGCGGAATACAAAGCCAGGTTCTGCAATGTGAGGCACTGCGGTGGAAACCACAACGGTCGTGTGCTTGTGTGTGCATCTGTACAGCGGACCGACTCAACGCTCCTGTCTCATTACCGCCAACCCTCGCTGGACTGCGCTTCTCTAAAGCAATTTCAGCTCCAAGCGTTTCCCCACACAGGGCTATAGACTACAGAAATAGAATCCACACAGCATTTAAAGTGACTATTCATTTGAAATACGCATTTTTAAAAATGTAATTTTTGGTTTAAACGGATTTCCATGCACCTTTTCATTAATCTAATGTTTCTTGACACTTTTTGTTGCTGTACATGAAGTGTAAAATCAAATAATCATCTGTCTTACTATATTTCCCAACTTATTTCTCTGACATGAGCTGACCTTTCCAGAGACTAGAGTGCTTTCAAAACTCCTCAGATGGCATTTCATTCACATCAAAACAGAACCACAAAGAATTCTCAATACTTCTGACACATTTGAAGTGTACATTTCTGTGTACAGGTTGATTTTTTTTTTTAAAGAAAAATGCATTTTTCCTCCTTTGGGAGAATTTTAAAAATGTGCGTGTGTGCGTGTGCATTGGGCCAAATTAGACTGCAGGAGAGGTTGCCTGTTCTCTGATGTGAAGTCTAATGTGGTCCAATGCTAGGCTAGGCTCGGGGTTTAATCAGACTGTTTCCACATGACACACACATCTTATTTGTAAATGCTTTATCTTCCATGCCAACAAACAGGCTTTGGCCACAAAAGTCTCAAGGCCTTCTCTCCACAGACTGCGAGTGACGTCAACTACTTTCACTGCATAAGAAGAGGAGTTCCTGGAAGATATCCAACCTGTTAAATTTCAGTGAAATGTGCTGTGTGTCGGTCCCGAGCAGTAGTTTCCTGTGTCAACACTTATATTTCCAGAAACTTGTGCTCTCTCCCAGGCCACGTCTGGAAATCTGGCTTTCAGAAAGTGGGGATTTCTGGCTTTCATAATCTCGATTAGGAGAAGTGGACGGCCATGTCTCGTAAGTTTCTGGACAAGAAGAGCTCCGGGTATGAAATTATGTCCGTTTACAATGGCAGATACACATCCGCATAAGGCTTTCAGATACACATCCGCATAAGGCTTTCAGATACACATCCGCATAAGGCTTTCAGATACACATCCGCATAAGGCTTTCAGATACACATCCGCATAAGGCTTTCAGATACACATCCGCATAAGGCTTTCAGATACACATCCGCATAAGGCTTTGAGATACACATCCGCAGAAGGCTTTCCAGATACACATCCGCATAAGGCTTTCAGATACACATCCGCAGAAGGCTTTCAGATACACATCCGCAGAAGGCTTTCAGATACACATCCGCATAAGGCTTCCAGATACACATCCGCATAAGGCCTTCAGATACACATCCGCATAAGGCTTCCAGATACACATCCGCATAAGGCTTTCAGATACACATCCGCATAAGGCTTCCAGATACACATCCGCATAAGGCTTCCAGATACACATCCGCATAAGGCTTGCAGATACACGTCCGCATAAGGCTTTCAGATACACATCCGCATAAGGCTTTCAGATACACATCCGCAGAAGGCTTTCCAGATACACATCCGCATAAGGCTTGCAGATACACGTCCGCATAAGGCTTTCAGATACACATCCGCATAAGGCTTTCAGATACACATCCGCATAAGGCCTTCAGATACACATCCGCATAAGGCTTTCAGATACACATCCGCATAAGGCTTTCAGATACACATCCGCATAAGGCTTTCAGATACACGTCCGCATAAGGCTTTCAGATACACGTCCGCATAAGGCTTGCAGATACACATCCGCATAAGGCTTTCAGATACACATCCGCATAAGGCCTTCAGATACACATCCGCATAAGGCTTTCAGATACACATCCGCATAAGGCTTTCAGATACACATCCGCAGAAGGCTTTCCAGATACACATCCGCATAAGGCTTTCAGATACACATCCGCAGAAGGCTTTCCAGATACACATCCGCATAAGGCTTGCAGATACACATCCGCATAAGGCCTTCAGATACACATCCGCATAAGGCTTTCCAGATACACATCCGCATAAGGCTTGCAGATACACGTCCGCATAAGGCTTGCAGATACACGTCCGCATAAGGCTTTCAGATACACATCCGCATAAGGCTTTCAGATACACATCCACATAAGGCTTTCAGATACACGTCCGCATAAGGCTTTCAGATACACGTCCGCATAAGGCTTTCAGATACACGTCCGCATAAGGCTTTCAGATAAACGTCCGCATAAGGCTTTCAGATACACGTCCGCATAAGGCTTTCAGATAAACGTCCGCATAAGGCTTTCAGATACACATCCGCATAAGGCTTTCAGATACACATCCGCATAAGTCTTTCAGATACACATCCGCAGAAGGCTTTTTGTGGGAAAAGTTTTCTGATTTGTGCACTGTGGCCTAGTGTCTGCCCCATAAACGTAGCTTTTCATGCAGTGCTTTGGAAGTGAGCCAGACCAGTAATGTACAGTATGGCAGCTGGGACAGAGCTAGAACTCCAGGACCATAATATACAGTAGTTCCCCTGAAAGCAAAGACCAAAATGTCCAGGTCCTACTGTTACCAGGAAAGAGTGATGTGTTATTTGCATAAGCAAATTAAAATGCACTTTTTCACCGCTTGATCTATGCCGTAGAGGGAAATGGACAGATACATTATTGCTTGCATATATGTTTGATTCAATTCTGCAAGGAACAGAAAATTATATGATTTTTAAACATTGTGGTCAGTCAAAGCACCGACTAGGAGTGGCAGCTGATCCTTAGAGTTAGACATTACTATTTTGAGTCTGTTCATTAAAGTTGATTACGAGGAGTTTTTCGTCGTTAGACACACTTGGCTTGGACCAGCCAGAGTACAGCAGGGTTGGCTAAAGTTGCTGCTGTAAAACTACCCTCTAACCATTCACCAGGCAAGCATGAATTTTCATCGGTCTGTCTGTCTGTCTGTCTGTCTGTCCATCCATCCATCCATCCATCCATTCATTCATTCATCTATCTACCTATCATCCTGTACTGCAAATGGAAAAATGTATAAGAAATGCAACAAGGCCAGGATTCTATAAACAGTTCATCTTAGAGGGGTAGTTCACTTTATGTTTTTGTTATTATTTTTGATTACATTTAAGAACCGAAAGCAGCATGTCTGCTCTGTTCTTAAAACAAATCTTTGGGATACACAGGACCCCATCTGTGGCTGATCTAAGTGTACTCTCTGGTTTGGAAGCTATGTGCATATCTGTTATGAACTCAGGTGGTATCCCGTGTTTGCCTTTAAAAACCAACAATATCATTTTAAATCAGCTCTAAAACACACTGGGAGCCAGTGCAGGGATATAAATACTGAAGTAAAGCATTTCCACTTCCTCCTCCCTGTCAAGCCATCTGACTGCTGCATTCTGGGTAATCTGTAATTCTTTCAAAGACATAATGTGGGAGGCAAGCACTGCTATAATCCAGTCTAGATGATATAAAAGCATGGATCATTTTCTCAGCGTCACAAAGGGAAAATACCTTTTTTAGATATGGATGGATCACTTGAAGGGTTGTTTCTCCTGACTTATTTTTCCATAAAGTTCAATAGGAAAATGCATCAGGAAAAACAACCCTTAAAGTGATCCATCCATATCTACTGCATATGTGACAGCAGAGTGATGGTTTGAGGCTCGTTTGATACCTCAGACACTTGATGACTTACAGCTATTTAGCTAACCATGGGTTTCATACTATTCGTGTGTAATTTACATCTTAATCTAGTCCCACCCCCCAATTCCCATAGAGATCCATTCAAATGCAGATAGGTTATAGTATCGCTTGTAAGATTACCTGAAAATAAAATATCAAGAGTCTTTTGATATCCTTTTATACCCAGTCATGTTGGCATCACCTGTTTACTTGTGGAATGTGCCAAACAGGTGTTTTTTTTAGCGTATATTTACAGAAATCAATAAAGTTGATAAGGGAAAACATTAAATATATTTTCTTTGTACTGTTTTCAATTAAATATACGTAAAAAAGAATTTACAAATCACTGTGTTCTGCTGTTATGTGCATTTTACATACTGTCCCAACTTATTTGGAATTGGGGTTTGTACAAGAGTTCCTAATTGAGACATTTATAAAAATAATTAGTTGATCTAAACTAATGTGAACATGTGAAAATGAACATGGATGGAAGTTTAAATGCTACAATGTCAGAAGTGAGCCAGTGGTCCTCACTCTGGGTCCTGGAGAGCCACAGGGTTTGCTGGCTTTTGCACAGCAATGTATTAGTCAAAGCAGTTGATTACACAGTTAAATCAAGGTCACCTGGTTTCTGCTTTTAGGCAAAGAAACTCAAAAAAACAGCAGACTTTGTGGCTCCCCGAGGGTTGCGGGTTGTGTATCATGTAAAATGCATCCATATAAAGCAGTGGGGTCCAATCTTATCTGAAAAGGGCTGGTAAGGTTGCAGGTTTTTGTTTTAGCCCAGCACGAAGACACTTGATTCTCTTTAAGGTCTTGATTGAAGACCATGGTTAGTTAATTAGTTGAATCATTCATGTAACTTTTTTTGTGCAGGTTAAATGTTATATACATTTCCCACTGCCTCTAACAAAACAAGACTGAAGTACCATGCAAAAAAACAAGGGGGAGACAAACTGGTGGCCTAACTATGATAGGAACAAAATCCTGATTGAACTTCTCAATAATGTTGTTATCAGGCAGATGATGGCTGAGTTGACTAAAAACTGTCTTTCCAAGTACTTCACTAAAAAGGGGTTATAAGGTTATAAATGGGTTTGAAATTACTTCTTATTATTATATTGACCTTTGTTTAGGCTGCCTGGTTTATGAATATAAGATAAGCATTTGAATGGAAGTAAAACCAGTAGAAAAACAAGTCAGTAGAATCCAGGGCTAAGTCGGAAATGATGGATACCTGTTAGCTAAGCTAAGCTTAAGCGCTGCTGAAACATACATGCACATTGGAAGACTACACCACTGTAACATTGCAGTACCTCAATAATAACTTCCGATCATCCCTGAATTGCACTGATACAGTTCCTGTACCATCAAAGGGCTTTTTTTGCATCTATATTATAAACCTCACTTGTTTTGTATACTTCACCTTGTGAAGTTTTCGACCATTGACATCTGCCATGGTAGAAAATTGTCTAGAAAATGTTTGATGTGAATTTGTCAAACAAGTCATTTGATTTAAAGTTAAATGCTTTCTTGAAAGATGGCAACTTCATTGCTGGAAGCACTTAATAAAATTGCTGGCAATGAATCACATGTAAATCCAATCAGAATGTAATTTGGATTACTCAGATATCTCTACAAGATAGGACATTTTTTTTAAAAAGCATTAGCATTATGAATCTATTAAAATGTATTACTTTACACTCTACTGAACGTTAACAATGTAGTGGTTCGTGGCTATTTGTTTTCTTTTCTTTTGCGGCTCTCGTCCGGTCTCCACGATTGTGAATCAATCTGATTTTTTCCATGTTCCGTTTTGTGGTTTGCCAGCCTCGTTATTGCTTCGACCTGTGCTTTTGCCTGCAGGGTATTTAAGTTCCTCACTTCCGTTTCTCCAGTGCTTGTTTGTCTTACGACATTGCATTCGAGCCAGGTATAGCCAGGTACTAGCGACCTCCTGATATTAAACATTGTTTATGTTCAGGGGGGACTTGCTATTTAGCTACATAATCGGGGATAGGATTTGTTTTCCTCCTGGTAGCGTTCTGCGGTATCTATTTAGTACTTTGCTGTTCGCTCGGAGAGTTTTCTTTGTACTTTCGTTTTGGTTTTACACTTCTCCGGCTCTGAGCTAAGGTTGCCGAGCGTGTTATTTTGTTTGCTAAATTTCCCGTTCTTGTGTCATTATTTGTGTTCGGGTGATTTAGTTGTTATTTACTAGTTTTCAAGTTTGCCCGTTTTTGTGGGTTGATTTTCGTTTTGGCTGTTAGCCTTAAGGAATTGCGTTCCTGTTTTTTCTTTCTTCCTTTATTTATTTTCTCTCCCTAAATTATTGGTTCTCCCGGCTTGTGAGCTGACTTGTTCTGATCCCCCCACCTTTGCGTGTGAATCTCCGAATCATCAAGAAAACAAGATCTTACAAACAAGATCTAAAATGAACTAACCAGAGGCTATATATCATCCAAGGCTTGTCAGCGTTTTTCCTATATTTAAATAAATGCATTTCAAACAAGTAAAACAAGTAACTCCAAACAGCTGGGATGAAGTACAGCAAGGCTAATTGAAAATATTACTCATGTATCAATGAATACATAATTCTATTTTTTATTTATTTATTTATTTGAAACCACACACTTTCAACATGTGCAAATCAAGACAATGCATGCAAGGTCAGCCATAATGGATTCATGGTTTATTTTCTGCCCTCAAACCACTGCTTTACTCTTTTGGAGTAGTGGAAGAATACAAATTAACATATGTAGCTTTCTGAAGGAAAGATAAATGTTTGTTCAGAAGAGCATCACTTGTATTTTCCTTTAAATTTGATTTCTGTGATGGAAGTCCTGGTCCATGAAATTGTCCTCTCATTTTTCAGTCACAGTTTGTACTGTCGACTTACCTAATTTTCTCAGCTAATAAGTGATGTGCTTTAAAACATCGCAAGACTTTTTGACATAGCCCATGTTTCATTTTTTTTTTGTTGTAATCTTGCACTTCATACAGTATTTCGTTATTGTTTTCACAATAAACTACATATAACCAATGGTTACATTCCATGGCATTAGATACAGTATATAATTTAGCATAATGTAGTATCACCTTTGACAATGTCCAAAGTTAAATCTAAAAAATATGTATTGTATTTTCAAGTGTTGTAAATCTCAGATACAACCACACAAAATTGTAGATTTGAAGATTTACATTATCATTGGGTACACAAGGATAAGTGGATAACCTGTGAGACAGAATATTTTGTATTTATTTATTTTTGCTGGTATTTTACTTAAATTATTTAAAATTTTATTATTGATTGCTTTAAAAAATTACATTTCTTAAATTTTTTATTTTATTTTTATTTTTTACAACAATTCACCTTTATGTTGTCTTTATATGAGAATCCAATATAAATGGGTTATAAACCTGGAGGCCCAGCGCTTAAACTGTTGTGCTGCGGACAATTTAGCAAATAGAAACAGAATGCAAATAACACAATTAGTCACAGGGCAAAACCGTTCAAAGTTTCTGTGTAATTTAATTCACTGTGTTAGTTTAACAGCCACTGTGAAGGCCTTCAGAAACAATACCAAACTGTTGGAAGTAAAAATGTTAATTACTTTACCAATGTGTTTGCAGCAGTACGTAATAGATATAGATTTCACATTCAGTTGTCAACCAAAAGTTGCATTCCAGTCCGAATGCTGTACTGCTTGCCAGTGTGATTGTTTCTTTTGCATTGTGAAGTCAGCCAGAATCACGTGCCTTTATCAAGTCAACATATGCCCTTACCTTTCACTTAAATGCTAATTATTTCCTTCACAAACAGTTGGCAAATCAGTTCAGCAGTCACCAAAATGTATTCACGACTTGTTTTTGTAAAAACAAATAATAATAATGATATGGAAAGTTAATTGAAGGACACATGTTAGCTTATTCAAGGCCACAATGTCAAAACAGACTGGCCAAGTGATCATGTTACGATATAACTCAGCAATAAAATATACAGCGCCGTGCAAAATTATTCACACCTTTGATGAAGAAGATATGTGTGGAAGATATGTATATTGTATGCTCAAAAGACGATCTTCTTTTGATTAATATAATCTTTTTAAATAAGTCATATTTTCTTTTTCCAAAACAATATGGGTTATTCACATCCCAAATAATTATTTGAAATAAAATTGAACAAAAACATGATTTAACATTTGATTTCAATCGTAGGTGTCATGGTTGCCACGTGATTTCAGTGCAGTGGTTTCGTGTTTCAATCCGACTTCCTCGCTGGGTTTGTTCCGCTCCTTAGCACCGATAGCCTACACCTGTTCAAGTGTTTCTGCTGGCTATTTTGGCCCTGCGTCTTCCGGACTCGGCGCTTCCGTGTTGTTGTTATACACTGCCACAAAGCCCGTATCGCTTGTGAGAGACTGAGACTGTTCTCTTTTGCACTCTCTGTTCCCCGTTCTGGTTTTACTGTTTTCAGTCTCTCCGAGACTGTTCTTTCTTTACCGTTTTCTCTACCTCTCTTATTAGTTCCCTCTCGTATTGAGGGCGAGTGGTTTCTCTCTTTACTTCTACTACTCGAGTTTTCGAGTTTTTTCCGCCCTGTATTTTGAGTCGCTATTATTTATTTTCTGTTTTTCTTTTCTTCATTTAGTTCTCTCTTTATTTGAGAGTGGGAGGCATTTATCTGTCTGTTTGTTATCTGCTCGAGTCTCGAGCCTCGCCCTATTTTATGGGTTGTTTTTCTTTGACTCTAGACTACAGAACTACAGTGGGTAGACTATGGAACTACAGAGGGTAGAACACAGAACTACAACAGCCTCATATCAAGGCCATTACCAAGATAGCATTTTTTCACATTAGTAATATCGTTAAAATCCGACCTATTCTTTCATTGCGTGATGCTGAAACCTTAATACGTGCAGTTGTATTTTCTAGACTGGATTATTGTAATGCCCTTTTCTCTGGTCTTCCTAGTTGTGCAACTAGCAGTCTTCAGCTTGTTCAGAATACTGCAGCTAGAATCCTGACAAAAACAAAAAAAATTTGCATGACGTATCAAACCACCAGAGCAATTAAGGGTTTTATATATTTGACCAGCTATATGTATAAGTGTTTCCTCAATTGCAGATAACTTTGGAAGGGATGTTTGGTCTCCAAGGTGTTTAAGAAGTTGTGACCTGTTTGATAAACCAAACTCATCTTTCATTTGCTGGAACGATCTCCGTTTGTGGTAGTCAAACAGATCGGAAACATTAAATATACCTTTAGATTCCCATTCTCTTTTTACAAAAGGTTTACCATTATTTAAAATGCCACCATTTCTCCATAGGGGGTTGTTTGGAGATTTAATTCCATCAAAACTTATGGTTCTGTGTAAAATGGAAGCAATTTCACAAGAGAATTGTATGATGGGATTTTTTATTTGTTCCCATTACTTTGGGTAATACCATAGAGCGTTTAATGATAGAGAACATTTACTCATAGTTAGTATTTCTTGTTCTATGGTTTCCCAGGAGGTATGATTATGTTCCTCATTGTATGTCTATTTGAGAGGGTACCTTGAGTTAAAAGCAATGTAATATTTATAGATGTCAGGAAGGCCAAGACCACCTCTTTTGCTGTCAAAAATAAGTTTTGAACGGCTTATTCTAGGTGTTTTTTCTTTCCATATAAATTTATTAAAAAGAGTGTTAAGCTTCTTGAACCAGTCTTTGTTGAAGGAAAGGGGAATAGCACTAAAGAGGTAGGTAATACGTGGGAGAATATTCATTTTTATTGTGTCTATCTTGCCCCAGAGAGAGAGAGGGAGACATTTCCATTTTTCCAAGTCTTTTGTTATTTCTGTAATCATTTTAGACATGTTGTAGTGGGTGATTTGGTCAATGTAAGTTTTCAAAGTTATTCCTAAATATTTGATCCCTGTTGGGGACCATTTGAATGGAATGTCTGCCATACTGGGATTGTGGCAGTGCAAATTTAAGATTTTCCCCAATTAATCTTATAATTATCCAGATATGCTGCTGAAGCTTGAAATTGTCTTTAGAACATTCATTAACGATGTTTGGGGATTTTTGTTAGGAGGATATCATCAGCATACAGATTTATCTTAATGATTTTTTTACCTATGTCATTTCCTTGTATTTTTTCATCAGATCTTATTAGACATGCTAGGGGTTCTAAAGAAAGAAGAAAAAGTAGAGGGGATAGCACACATCCCTGGCGAGTTCCTCTCTGGATCGGAAAAGCATCTGATGTTAGACCATTAGTACAGATTTTAGCATTTGGGGTTTTATATAGTAATGATATGTTTTTAATAAATTCAGATCCTATACCGAACTCAGAAAGTGTTCTAAACAGATACGTCCATTCTATGCGATCGAATGCTTTTTCCGCATCCAGGGAGACTGTCACTGCTGGATGGAGAGAGTTATTTGCATAATGAAATGCATGCATAAGTTTCCTCATTCCATCTGTCACCTGACGATTCTTGACAAACTCAATTTGGTCTTTATGAATCAATTTGTGTAATACCTTGTCTAGTCGTTCAGCTAGAATTTGACCAAATATTTTATTGTCCACATTTAGTCATTGAATTGGCCTAAAACTGCTGCATTCCATTTAGTCTTTGTTAGGTTTTGGTAATAGTGTTATTAGGGATGTATTGGGTGCTCTAGGAAGTGGACCCCCTTGTTTTGATTCATGCTAAACCTTGAGTAACTGATCTTTTAAGGCGAGACAGGGCAGGTGACTAGGGTAAAAAATTTAACTAATAGATATCACAATGAAACTTCCCCAGTTGATTACTTATATTAAGGCAAGAATGTTTTGTATTACAAGTTTTCAGAAATGTTATGTTTAAATATGCAAATGAGGCATTATCTACTTAAATATGCACTAATTTGCATACAATTCCAGAACAGAAATCTGAACATTGGATGAAGCCAGATTCAAAATTATTGTTTCATTATGTTGACACATTACAACCAAGTTTTTGGTCAGAGGGGATTGTGGCCATGTCTTTTTATCACCCCATAAATCAGAAAATACTGTCTACAGTCAAAAAAAATCTATTTTTGCCATGTTTTTTGGTATAAAATGTAGCATAAAACAGGCTATAAATGATATATCAACAAACCCCTCTGAAAAAAACCTCAGAATATACATAGGAAGAAATATGTAAAGGATGGTGTATGTACTGTAGACTGAAGTGGAGATTTCATCCTCAGAGTATAAGAAAAACCTCATTTTGAGAAAACGGCCTTTAAAGATTTGCATAGTAAAATGACATACATTTTTCATTGGAAACCACTATTTACAGACACAATTTCAATAATTTCAATCAAATATTAAGCAACAACATCATAACATCATATTAACATCCAAAATACATAACAATTGATAAAATAACAGCATGCACAGCCCGCAGAAACACTCATAAAAAATCTATTTTCGCCATGTTTTTAGGAATAAAATGTGATATAAATCAGGCTATGAATTATATATCAACAAACCCCTCTGTAAAAACCTTCAGAATATAGATATGAATAAAACTGGAAAGTTTGGTGTATGTGAGTGCTACTGAAGTGGAGATTTCTGGCTCAGAGTATGAGAAAAAACCAACCCACCGATCAGTTCATTCAAACGCGCTACATGAACTATCAGCCACTGCTGTGTGACACGCTGGTCACTCCCGCTGTCGAAACACTTCTGCTTTCCAAGTGACAGCTTACGCATCGATGCACTTTGTGAAGGCATTTCATCTTCTTCTTCATTATATAACTGTTGTCGTCTTTTCTGTGAGGTTTTTACACGCACTTTCGGCATTTAGACAAGTCCCGCGGAGAAAAGCAATGTCCGGAATGTCAGAGCACGTGATGCATCTGAACCAATCACGTTGTCAGAAATCTGCACCAGCCAATGAGAGCTCGTTGTTGGAGGCAAAACCCCCTTCGTACTTTCACTATTGGTTGCTGATACAAAGGAAATGACCATATATGGATCTGATAACATTATACACGAAACTGAGAGCTTTCCAACGGTACCTCATATGATATTGGGCAGAGAGCAACCGCAGATCTGCAAGCTGCGTTAAAATGCGAAGTTTTGGTGAATTTAGGCGAAATCTACAGGCGCAGCATGACGAATTGTAGTAAAATAAACATCTAAATGTGTATTTTGAACGTTTCCTTTCCACTAGTCTGAAAGAAGACATGTTATGGAAGCAAAATAGCACAAAATCTCAAAATTGACCAGTGCATCAAAAAACAATGTTTTCACCTGCCGTGTCTCGCCTTAAGACATCAGCAAAGGTTTTATAAAAATTTACAGAAAACCCATCTTCACCTGGGGCCTTATTGCTATTAAGTAGCTTGATAGCATTAGCAACCTCCAATGAGCTGATCTCTGCCTCCGATGAGCTGATCTCTGCCTCCAATGAGCTGATCTCTTTGTCTTCTGTTGAGAGTCTAGGAAGTAGTAATATTCCTTAAATCTTCCATTGATAAAAATTGGATCAGTGAGTGTTTCTTTATCAGATGATAAAATAGCAGGGATCAAGCATGAAAATGTCTGTTTTTGAAGGCAATGGGCCAATAGCTTGCCTGCTTTATCCCCAGTGTCGTAGTTTATTGATTTCAATCTAAATAAAGCAAATTTCAGTTTTTTGTTTAATAGATCCCCTAGCTCGGTCTGGGCCTTTACAAGATTCAAATAGATTTCTTGTTTTTTGGGATTGTCTTTGTGCTTTCTTTCCATGGAATTCAGTGTTCCAGACAACAACTGATTATCCAACCACGACATGTTGCTTTATATGCTTCCCATATCGTGGTAGAAGATGAGACACTACCAGTGTTTATTTCAAAAAAGCTTCTTTTTTTTTTTTTTTTTTCTTAAATGAACTGAAGCTTCAATAATAAAGAATTGTTGAATCTCCATTTACTGTTTCTGGGAGGACAATTGGAGTGAGAAAAGGATATTTAGATTGGTGAATGGTCGGAGTGAATAATGTTATGTATTTTGGTTTCCCAAGTGTTACTTAAAATATCTTGGGATGACCAAAATGCATCAATTCTAGAGTAACTCTTGTGGGGGTTAGAATAGAAAGTATAATCTCTCTCCGAGGAGTGTGCTAATCTCCAGACATCAGACAATCCTGCTCTCTTAAACATATCCACCAAAGCTTTAGAGGTTATTTTATCTGCAGAGGATGGTATACTTGATTTGTCTATACTCGGGTTAGCTACCGCATTAAAATGACCCCCTATTAGTTTTAGAAGGCCAATAAAATTGGCCAGATGTTCTGTAATTTCATTAAAAAATGGGCTAAGATTAATGTTTGTTGCATATATATTTACTAATACAATTGGCATTTTGAATAGGGTAGCTTTCAACAGTATGAAGCGACCATTTTGATCTTTAATTACTTTGTCTACATTAAAATCCAAGTTTTTATGAATTATAATAGATACACCACAACTTTTACTGTTGAAACCAAAAGAAAAAACCTGCCCCACCCATTTTTGTTTTAATTTCAGTGATTCATTATTTAATAGATGAGTTTCTTGGAGTCTGGCTATATTTGATTTCAGGTGTGATAGAGTTCTTGTGCGTTTGACTGGGCTATTAATCCCTTTAACATTCCATGATGTAATATTTATTTTATTTTATTGTAGGTCAACCATGATTTCAGTCTAAAATATTGTAAATTACGTGGTAGGTTTTTTCTAAGACGACATAATTAGTACAAGTAACGTTGGAACAAGAGTGCAAAAGTAAGTTTTTTTCTGAGCTAACATGATTCACATAGTAAACATACAGCATAAAAGTTCAAAGGCAGTGAGTAGACCTAACGAAGAAATAACGCACAAATACACATCTGATTTAAGCCTAAGAGAAATCACCGTCTTCGTTCATTCAGGCGTATGCTCTAATTAAATCCTATGTTACGATATTAATCATTCATTGCATTATCAAATGCTTATCAAAGCAAGATTAAACAAATCGCAGGTCTTGAAATAAGCCTAATGAAAATAAAAATAAATCGGATAGGCCTAGCCTACATTTAGAGGCGAAGTGTGTTGTCAGCCTGCTGGCAAGACCTTTTTTTATTATTATTTATTCCCCACCCCCCTTTTTTTTTTCCCCTTCCTCCACAGGCAGTTCATCTCCTATTAAGTTAGTCTCCCGCAATAAGGAAAACGCAGCGTTAAAGTGCGATGAGGAGAATAAGTAGGCTATAGGCTAAGTGACAACAGTTCATAGTTCAACTAATAAATCCCCTTTCAGTTCGATATTGTAGCCTCGCTTACCGAGTCATGCGATGTAACGGAGCCGCCGCTCAATCTGCCATCTCGGTTATGTTACTTAATGTCCTGGTACTTGGCTTTCATGGCAGTCGTGGCGTCCTTCGGGTTGTCGAACTTGAGGGGGCCGTTCTCGCCGTCGATCCACATGCAGAGGACTGCCGGATCTCGCGCCTTGGTTTTGGCTCTCATGGCATGCAACTGTTCCCGCAGTGGCCAGAACTCCGCTCTCATTTCCCTCCGACGAATCAGTGGAAATTTTAAAGGAGTGACCATTGTACCTCAGGTCGCTGGATTTGGCTGCTTCCATGATGTCTATTTTCTTCTGGAGGGGATGAAGTTTGAACAAGACCGCCCAGCTTGTTTTCAATGGATTTGATAGATGAACTCAAGCAGTAGTTTAGAGGAAATAGTGTAAATTTTGTTAATTTTCTTGGTTAGAGCCTGGTTAGACTCTACAAGCTCACTCAGGGTTTGTTGAAGCTGTTCCATGTCTGTCGCCGACGCTGCCTTCAGTGCCTTGTTGCGGGTGGACATACGGGGTTAATGGCGTTTGTTTGTTTGTTTTCTTTTTACTTTTCTAGACTTGAACAGTTTTGTTTTCAATACTCCTTGATAAACAGCTTGAGGTAGGTCCTCGCATAATTGTCTTTGTTTGGCTGTTTTCTAGAAGGACTGGCAAAAGTTTTCCTTTCCGAGTCAGAGCTACGCGTCTCTACTCACTGCCGTCCGCCATATTTGTGTTTTAAATATTACATTTAAAATTTTATTTCTTAGATTGTTATTAAATTATATTTATTTTCCTTTCTTTTCTTTTCCTTTTTTTTCTTTAATGCATCTCTTTTCTGCATTATTTGTAAAGTGTATTTGGACCATGCTGCATGGTGATTCTGCACTTTAAATAAAAATGGATTGATTGATAACGTTTTAACTTTTAATTGTATATGTTTATCATTCAGTATCAGTATGTTGGCCGATACAAAAGCATTTCATGCTGAAAAATGAAAGTTGAAGGGCCAGATTTACTAAATGATTGTGACTGCTTTTCCGACGCAAAAGCAGTCACTTAAAAGTCGCATCTACATTGGATTTACTAAACGGTCGCAATGGGTAAAAATCGCTATTAGGATGTCATTTGCGGGCGCAACGTCACTCTGCAACTTTTCTTTTTGACGCATAGTTAAATGTATTCATGCATATGTACAGTATACCTGGAGTGAAAGTGCTAAAACAGGGTGGAGATTGTGTAAATTAGGTCAATGAAGTATTCCTCTGATTTACTAAAACAGGCATTAATAACGACTCTCCCCTTTGTGTGATAATTTTTTTCTCCTGAAAGCAGGCGTAATTTGTCTGCGCTGATATAGCTCAGGATGGATGCGAAGGATGTCGGGCTGTAGGACGAATGCATACTAATGCATAGCACTTAAAAGGCGACATGATTTCTACTAATCACTTCTCACTTTCAGATTTAGGCTAATATGACATTATATTTGTTTTATTGAAAGGAGGCAAGACTTCTATGGAAGTCATCAGCTCGCAGTTAATATAAAAACGCAGTTCTGAATTTAAACAATTGTTGTGCCTATATGCGTTCAGTAGGGCTTACGGTATAATCAATTGCAGTTACCTTTCGACACCATGTGGTCTTCTCCCGTCACAAATTCATCCGTGTCCATTCCTCCCACTCCCACGACTTGCTAATTTTGCATACCTTCCACCTATTTTTCTATCGGTCTTTCTTTAGTTGGACCACCACCTGTGTCATTATCCTGCATTATGTTGTAGGAATTTTTTTAATAAAATCACGCCATATATTCTTTACATCCTCTAGACTACTGTTTTATATTAATTTTGTAAACTATGTGATGTCATTCCAAAATGTTCTCCTCTCCGTTATTGTTGTATATGCTGTAATACGGCGTTGTGTAGCCTACCTCGTAAATTTAAGCATTATATTTCTTGTGGGTATATCGCGACTTGTGCCTGTGAAAAATAATAATAATCCACCTGTGTTGCAATAACCAGGTGTACAGTGGTGGAGGTAACACTAAGCCATTTAAACGCAAACCACAACCTCAAAGACAAAGCCAGTCTAACGCAAAGTGATTTCAAAGAAGAAATGCTTCATATGCAAACACATATGGTAGAAATTAACATTAACTATTCTCTAAACATATATGCCAGTTCAACAATATTTTCAAAGAGCATTAACGCGTCTATGAATGTAGGCCAAACAAATGTCTAAATCATGGTCCTATAAAATAAAACAAACTTCACCGCATGAGATGCCGGTAGATAGTATGCATGCGACAAAGTAAAACAAGCGGGTAATGATCAGTCAGTCTGGAAAACGACTAGATGCGCACTTTATTGTGAGAAAAAACTGAGATTGCCAGTTTTAGTCCGTGTTAATGGGCAAGTTCTGCTGGTTTTACGACCTGTCCCTCTTTTGTGCGGCAGCTTGAGAGGTTGTAAAGCTGGGATTGTTCAGCAGGGGTCAGGGGTGGGAAAGCTGGTGGGATAGCAATGTGGCCTTTAGACGATTTTTATTTTTTGCAACGTTGTGTGTTCTTAAAAATGATGTTCTTGCCTCGTTTATATTCCACCTTTTTCAAAGACTCCTCACTTGGTTTGGACCACTTGCACTTTTTTGATGTTACTGCCACCTCTTCCTCTCTTCCATAAGTATGCTGCCACACCCTGAATAACACTGCTGACACATGGGAGCAGCTCTCCCCAAGTCCAGCAGTACAATTGCAGTGGGCTCCCAGCACAACCCTCCCAGCAGTGGGCTCCCAGCACAACCCCATCATTCCTGATAACAACCCATGGCCTCAACTGTGGGTCATTTAGTCTTTGGGAATGACTCACCTGTAGTAATAATAATAACAACATTACATTACATTACATTACATTCATTTAGCAGACGCTTTTATCCAAAGCGACGTACAGTAAGTGCATACAGAAAGGTCATCGAAGTAACTACAGAACAGATAAGAAAGCACATTCTTCCCATACAGTAGCAGCTATCCCTAGTAATGAACACAATGCAGTTCAAAGTGAACTGGGTAAATCAGCTCTAATACAATTCTATTCTAACTATTATAAACTTGACTATCTTGAGTACACAGTTCAACAAGAGCACAAACCATGAGGTCCTAGATAAGTATTAGTCCAGGTGGAGTCTGAAAAGGTGCGTTTTCAGGCCACGACGGAAAGTAGGCAGGGTTGGCATGGAACGTAGGGGAATGGGAAGTTCGTTCCACCACTGGGGAGCTAGGGTGGAAAAGCTCCGCAGTCGGGACGAGCGAGTGCCATTTACACGGAGGGGGGGAAGTGCAAGTCGCCCTGCAGTAGATGAGCGAAGCGGTCGAGCAGGAACATAGTTCTGGATCAAGTCCTGCAGGTAGACAGGGCCTGTCCTATTGGCTGCAGTGTAGGCCAGGGTCAGAACTTTGAACCTGATCCTGGCTGCAACTGGCAGCCAGTGGAGTGACCTCAACAGGGGGGTGACATGTGAAAATTTCGGGAGGTTGAACACAAGCCGGGCAGCTGCGTTCTGGATCAGTTGGAGAGGCAGGATGGCGCAGGCCGGTAGGCTTGCGAGCAGGGAGTTACAGTAGTCCAGGCGTGAGGTGACCATGGTCTGGACCAAAAGCTGGGTGGAATAGGTGGTCAGGTACGGTCGAATCCTCCTGATGTTGTACAGGAGGAACCTGCAGGACCGTGCCGTCGCCCTGATCTGGTCTTTGAAGTTCAGCTGGTCGTCCAGGACCACCCCCAGGTTCTTTGCAGAGCGGGAGGCAGCCACCACGGTCCCGTCAACAGTGATGGAGAGGTCAAGTAGCGGGGAGGTTTTGTGTGGCATGAAGAGGAGCTCTGTCTTGTCGAGGTTGAGCTTCAGGTGATGGGTAGTCATCCACTCAGAGATGTCGGCCAGACAAGCAGATATCCTCTCCTTCACCTGTTGGGTAGAGGGAGGGAAAGAGAGGAAGAGTTGAGTATCGTCAGCATAACTATGGTATGAGAAGCCATGTGAATTGATTACTGAACCAAGGGATTTTGTATAGATGGAGAACAGCAGAGGACCCAGTACAGATCCCTGCGGGACTCCTGTAGACAGGGGATGGGGTGCAGACACAGAACCCTTCCAAGAGACTTGGTAGGATCTATCAGTGAGGTACGATACAAACCAGGAGAGGGCAGTCCCAGAAATGCCCATCTCAGAAAGTGTGGAAATCAGGAGTTTGTGGTTGACCGTGTCGAACGCTGCAGACAGGTCAAGTAGAATCAGGACAGAGGAGAGGGATGAGGCTCTGGCAGCGGAGAGCGCCTCAGTCACGGCCAGGAGAGCAGTTTCTGTGGAATGTCCGGTTCTGAAGCCGGACTGATGGGGGTCAAGCAGGTTGTTCTGGTGGAGAAAAACAGACAGTTGGTTGTGGACAGCTCGTTCCAGAGTTTTGGACAGGAAGGGCAAAAGAGATACAGGACGGTAGTTCCTGACATCAGAGGGGTCTAAGCTAGGTTTTTTTAGGAGTGGGGATACACAGGCAGTCTTAAAAACAGCAGGGACATGGCCACAGGTTAGGGAGGTGTTGATAATAGTGGACAGATATGGAACGAGCTCAGCAGATATTGACTGGAGGACTGCTGACGGGATGGGGTCCAGCGGACAGGTGGTCGCGCGATGGTGCGTCACAAGTTGGAGCACATCTGCGTCCTCCAGAGTCTTGAAGGACGACAGCGTGGCGATAGGTTCGGTACGGGGGATGTGGGGTGTCACCTGAGGTGTGAAGGAGTTGCGAATCATGGCCACCTTCCCCTCAAAGTGGGTCAGGAAGTCATCTGCAGAGAGGGAGGAGGGTGAAGGGGGTGGAGGGGGGGTAAGGAGGGAGGAGAAGGTGGAAAAGAGTTTCCGTGGATTAGACACACATGCATTAATTTTTGTCTGAAAAAAAGAAGTCTTAGCCGATATAGTTGCAGCTGTGAAGGCTGCCAGCAGAGTGTGATAGGAGGCCAGGTCATCTGGGGATCTGGATTTCCTCCACTTTCTCTCAGCGCCTCGCAGTATGGTTCTGTTGGATCTGAGAGAATCTGTCAGCCACGGGGAAGGGGGTGATGGTCGAGCTGGTTTGGAGACAAGCGGACAAAGTGAGTTGAGAGACTGAGAGAGGCAGGAGTTAAACATAGAGGTGGCAACATCAACATGCATATTAGCAAAAGACGCAGGAGGAGGAAGTATAGAGAGAGCGGAAGTAGTGAGAGAGGAGTACGAGAGGGTGCGGAGATTTCTCCTGAACATAACAGTGGGTGGGTCGTTAGTAGGGTTGAGGGAGAGCGGGAGGGAAAGAGAGAATGAAATAAAGAAATGGTCCGATACGTGGAGCGGGGTCACCGTGAGTTCAGATGTGGCGCAGCTCCTGGTGAGTACAAGGTCAAGTTGGTTACCAGCCTTGTGGGTGGCAGGTGATGGGGATTGAGTGAGAGCGAAGGACTGGAGGAGTGAGGCGACACTGGATAGCTGGGAACTCTCTGGATGGAGGTTGAAGTCTCCCAGTAGGATTACAGGGGTGCCATCCTCAGGGAAGAAGCTCAGGAGAGTGTCCAGTTCATCCAGGAAAGCGCCGAGCGGACCTGGGGGGCGATAGAGAACAACAATGTTAAGTGTAGACGGGTGGGTTACAGTGACTGCATGAAACTCAAAAGAGGAGAAATTCAGGCAGCGTGCAGTGGGAATAGAGAATTTCCAGGATGTGGAAATCAGCAGACCAGTACCCCCGCCTCGGCCAGAGGCCCTGGGGGTGTGGGAGAAGGAATAGCCGGCAGACAGAGCAGCAGGAGTGGCTGTGTTATCTGGAGTGATCCAGGTCTCAGTGAGAGCCAGGAAGTGGAGGGACTTCACCTTAGCATAGGCAGTGATGAAGTCAGTTTTCTGGACAGCAGAGCGGCAGTTCCATAGTCCACCCACCACTGAGAGTTCCTTATGAAGGGACAGGGGTGGGCAGACCAGGTTAGCCGGGCAGCGCCTGCGGTGGTTGGACCTCCAGGCTCGAGGTATATAGCACAGAGAAATGGGGGTTAAGCACATGGTAGGTGGTGAAAAGACAAGAACAAACAGAGAAGTCGTACAAATTGCTGATGAGGCTGCCGTACTTACGGCAGCCTCGGCTTTACTTTATGCACTATTTGCTAATTGCCGATTGCATTCAGCTGCTTGCAGGGCTAATTCGCTCCTGTGAAACCAGTTAATATTAGCAACACAAAAGCGCAGATTGTAGGCTTAATGATGGCTACAATCGACTTTAAACAAATCGCTAACTATTGCTATTTACTTCAACTACACAAATCACTACAGAGTTGTTCAATTTACCAAATGCACGGCTGAAACCGAAAGTTCAAAAGATACTTTTACCAGTCCGTCGGCAGAAAAAATCGACTCGCTACCTAGATGCACACTGAAGGAGAGGTTCATACACGCTTTATATTCGCTCCTGTGAAACCAGTTAATATTAGCAACACAAAAGCGCAGATTGTAGGCTTAATGATGGCTACAATCGACTTTAAACAAATCGCTAACTATTGCTATTTACTTCAACTACACAAATCACTACAGAGTTGTTCAATTTACCAAATGCACGGCTGAAACCGAAAGTTCAAAAGATACTTTTACCAGTCCGTCGGCAGAAAAAATCGACTCGCTACCTAGATGCACACTGAAGGAGAGGTTCATACACGCTTTATATTCTCTCCTGTGAAACCAGTTAATATTAGCAACACAAAAGCGCAGATTGTAGGCTTAATGATGGCTACAATCGACTTTAAACAAATCGCTAACTATTGCTATTTACTTCAACTACACAAATCACTACAGAGTTGTTCAATTTACCAAATGCACGGCTGAAACCGAAAGTTCAAAAGATACTTTTACCAGTCCGTCGGCAGAAAAAATCGACTCGCTACCTAGATGCACACTGAAGGAGAGGTTCATACACGCTTTATATTCGCTCCTGTGAAACCAGTTAATATTAGCAACAACAACAATGGCACCTGTAGGCTAATGGCACCTGTAGGCTAACAGCTAAACCAAATTAAGATGACTGTTTATCAAGTAACATTTACATGTATAAAGTGGTTCTTTAAAGCTTATTTGAAACAGGCGAATGTAACTTTTCAGTGGGTTAAAATAATAACCCTTTTAAACCAACGACCTGTGTTTAACATTATGTTAAACGGAAGATGGAGCTTGTGATAGCGCTAATGTTAAAATCAAGCTAACAAGTAGGCCTATTGTCAGACAGCCCTAACGTTGCTAACGTCAAGTGACACTTACTCTTCCAATAACAACAGTGCAGTTTTTAGATAGAATATTCAACAGCTGATCATTCGTGATGAATCCAACCTTTGTCCACTTGTAGCCTTCCAGGCTTTTGTAAGCCTTTAATGATTCACCGGAGTATGTGGAGGGAAAGTTTATCAGGTGGCTAGTTAAAAATATCGAGGTATTGCAGGTCAGTAACTTTCTCCCTTTCTGCGGTTTCGATCGTTGTATAAAGCACCCCAGGAGAATGGTAAGGGTCATTGATATTTAGTCTGTCCCGCTTTGCAAGATAACGATCGATGTCTTTTGGAGTGAAGTGTGTGGTGAACTCACAAGGTTTGAATGCGATATTGGTGCCATTCATTTTCATTCCTTTTGCAGGCTATCACAGTGCGACAGGCTTGATCATCAACGATTTAACACAACTAGTTTTGTTTCTGGTTCTTTTATTTCACTTTCATCTGTAGGGGTTCTCTGTGCCAGAGACACAGAGGAAATATTGGAGGTCCAGTTGCGACAGATACGGACTCTTTAAGTGTTCAATGAACACCACTGAAACGGACAATAATCCGTAGTGGAGAGGGAGAATAATGAGAACACAAAATAACCTCACGAAAAAGGCGAGGAACTCGATATGCGAGCAAAACTGAAATAAGCAGACATGCTTATCTAACTCCGTTTGTGGAGCGAACTAACAAAGACAAATAAAACTATTAAGATCCCTTTCACTGGGACCAAAGCAGTTAGAACGCTTGAAGAACAAAGGAAATAAGCGGACACGCTTATCTAACCACGTTTGTGGAGTGAACGAACAAAGAAAATAAAACTATTAATATCCCTTTAACTGGGATCAGAGCAGTTAGAGCGCTCGTAAAAAGAACAAAGGAAATAAGCGGACACGCTTATCTAACCACGTTTGTGGAGCGAACGAACAAAGAAAATAAAACTATTAAGATCCCTTTCACTGGGATATGAGCAGTTAGAGCGCTCGTAAAAGAACAAAGGAAATAAGCGGACACGCTTATCTAACCACGTTTGTGGAGCGAACAAACAAAGAAAATAAAACTATTAATATCCCTTTAACTGGGATATGAGCAGTTAGAGCGCTCGTAAAAGAACAAAGGAAATAAGCGGACACGCTTATCTAACCACGTTTGTGGAGCGAACGAACAAAGAAAATAAAACTATTAAGATCCCTTTCACTGGGACCAAAGCAGTTAAAGCGCTCGCAGATAAGAGTAGTAAAACAAAGGAAATAAGCAGACACGCTTATCTTACTCCCGTTTGTGGAGCGAAACGAAAGGAAACCGTTTCGTGTAAAACGAAAGAAAACGAGAAAGTCTCTGCTCTGAAATGAGAGCGAAAAGAGACTAGCTTTCTTAATAAACCCTTTCTTTCTAAACCCTTTCTTTTTTAAACTAGTTTACTAACTAATCCTATACCTTCTTTTACCGGCTCGAATGTTAAGTGGAATAACATGGAAGCGACGAGAGAGGCAGGAAGCGGAGTATAAATAGTCAACGGAAATTCATAACAGGTGAACTTACTAATGACGAGGCGAAAGCAAAACCCCGTCACGGAACAAAGGAAAATCCGATAGATTACCGGTAACGACAAAAAAGAATAACGAGAACGTGGAGATAAGGGAAGGAAGGCAAGATCCATGACATCATCTTGACAAAGCTATGCCAATTATAGCTATTGTTAGTTTTATTACAACTTTTCTGTACCTTTTCTTGTACTTTTTTTGTAAGCTAGCATCTAGCTATATTTAGGCTATGTTATAAATGAGTGCAAGCTAACGGCCATAAACTGTAAATGTTGAATCACTTAATTCTTACTTAATTTTTAACATTAACATAGTCCAACTCAATAAGTTGGACAGGATAGACCACATTAACAAATAAATAAAAATTGTCTGTTTGAAATTGATATAGTGTTACTAATGGTGATTAACATGAATTAATGGTAACATTTGGCCAGATAGGCTACGAGTCTACATGCCTGTCATTCATGCAGCTAAGTTACTTAACGCACACAAACAAAGGTGGAGCAGCTGACTATCGTTTCAGTAAATTCTGTGTGAAATGATGTGTTGATAAATTAATGTTTATAGCCTATCTTTAACCATGAAACTTTTTAGCTAGAACAGAAAAGGCACCAGCATTTTCTTCTGTAAAGGTTAGCTAGCTAAGTTTCTTATCAGTCTTATTTTTTTTTATCCAGGTATTCACTGGTGTAAATGTGTTTTTTCAGAAAATACGTTGGCTGACTCTAAGACGGTTAACATTAGGTGGCACGCTAAAGTTATGAATGTGCTTGTTGGTACCGGCCAATCTAGATATATCTAAGGAACTAACAGTGACAGCAGCTTGGTGATCGATATCAACCTGTGTCTTTATGACATGAACATATAACTTTTACTGTCTCATGGCCAGCTCGCTAAAATGTACGTCTCCATTTCTACATTGTGAGCTAGCTCGCCAGCTGGGAATCCCACATTTATGACCTGCGGTCTTGTTGCTACGACGTCACAGCAGTGATTATACTTATACGTACAATAACGCACTCCCTCTCGTGATCTATTGCTTAATTATATATTTATAATTTAACATCTGACATATGACTTGCATGAAAATAAATATAAAGCTTGTAGGCACATATTTAAATTAAATCTGAAATCTGGGTTTAATTTATCTAAATAGGAGATTAATTCCATGTCACATTTAACTAAACTGAAAAACGGTAATTAACCCTAATTACTGAAGATTCCTGCTGAACCTCAGGAGAAATGGGCTGACATAACATAAGGATGAAGGGAGGGATACAAATATTCCAGTGAACAGGTCCCGTAAATAAAGAGTGTGTGCCTCTTAATATAGACTAATGATTCTGTTTCAGGTATCATTTTGCTGTTTTGAACATTGGGTCCTTATGTCATGGTAATATGTTATGAAACTGCTACTCTGGACTCTTGTCTCTATAACTGAGCCTAAGGGTGACCAAATTAGGGAGCATTTCAGATGGCAAGGTGTTTCCCACCTTATCTGAAACAGTTATTCTGAGGTTGCTGGGTGGCTCATTCGGTTAAGCCGCCACGCTGTGGTGCAGGGATAAGCCCCACGGTCTCAGATGGAATCTGGACCGTCCTAATGCTGACAACAATTGTTGGTTGTGTTGCCCATGCAGGGTACGGAACGGTTCAGTCGGTTATGGAACCGCATTTTATATTGCTATCTAATGACCTAGTTGGACGATTGGGTGCCTGTAGTCTGCATATTAAAGCTATGAAACGTCTACCTCTGACTCCACTCTATGCCAGCTTAGCTGTACTCTGAAAAGAAGCTGCTGGTGACACCACATGTTTACGAGGAGAACCGCGGACGTCGACACTTTTCCGATTTGGCAGTGGGGTTTGTGCGTGAACATGACTGTGGTTGTAGACAGTTTGGCATTTCAAATTAGGGTGGAAATTGAACATGCTCAGCCCCAAGAACATGCTGGTGCAATACCTGCGCTCTGGTGCAATACCTGCGCTCTGGTGCAATACCTGCGCTCTGGTGCAGTACCTGCGCTCTGGTGCAATACCTGCGCTCTGGTGCAGTACCTGTGCTCTGGTGCAATACCTGCGCTCTGGTGTGGTTGCTGTGCTCTGGTGCAATACCTGCGCTCTGGTGCAGTACCTGTGCTCTGGTTCAGTATCTGCGCTCTGGTGCAGTATCTGCGCTCTGGTGCAGTATCTGCGCTCTTGTGCAATACCTGCGCTCTGGTGCAATACCTGCGCTCTGGTGCAATACCTGCGCTCTGGTGCAATACCTGCACTCTGGTGCAGTATCTGCGCTCTGGTGCAGTACCTGCGCTCTGGTGCAGTATCTGTGCTCTGGTGCAATACCTGCGCTCTGGTGCAATACCTGCGCTCTGGTGCAGTATCTGTGCTCTGGTGCAGTACCTGTGCTCTGGTGCAGTACCTGCGCTCTGGTGCAGTATCTGTGCTCTGGTGCAATACCTGCGCTCTTGTGCAGTACCTGCGCTCTGGTGCAATACCTGCGCTCTGGTGCAGTATCTGCGCTCTTGTGCAGTACCTGCGCTCTGGTGCAATACCTGCGCTCTGGTGCAGTATCTGTGCTCTGGTGCAGTATCTGTGCTCTGGTGCAGTATCTGTGCTCTTGTGCAGTACCTGTGCTCTGGTGCAATAGCTGTGCTCTGGTGTGGTTCCTGTGCTCTGGTGCAATAGCTGTGCTCTGGTGCAATAGCTGCGCTCTGGTGCAATAGCTGTGCTCTGGTGCAATACCTGCGCTCTGGTGCAATACCTGCGCTCTGGTGCAATACCTGCGCTCTGGTGCAATACCTGCGCTCTGGTGCAATACCTACGCTCTGGTGTGGTTTTTGTGCTCTGGTGCAGTACCTGTGCTCTGGTGCAATGCCTGCGCTCTGGTGCAATACCTGCACTCTGGTGTGGTTTTTGTGCTCTGGTGTGGATTCTGTGCTCTGGTGCAGTACCTGTGCTCTGGTGTGGATTCTGTGCTCTGGTGCAGTACCAGCACAGTGCAGTTGGGTGATTGCAGGGCAGATGCCTACATTTCACTTGCATGCTAATTCTGCCTGAACATACTGCAATGATGGACAGGCTTATAATTATGATTTCCCGGCCCAAACTGGATGTACTTATTCAAACAAAATTGCTATGTGAAAAAATATGGCTGCAAATCAATTTAGGGTATTGGCATAGAATATACAAATCAGATCTAGCAAGGTTCAAATATCTAAATAGACAATGGCTGAATCTGCCAATATGATACATTTGGTTATTTAGTCTTTGCAATAGTTTAAATGTTTATGTCAGATGGTGGTGTAAATTAGTCACTTGGTCACATGACTGATTCATGTTTGTGTGTTTATGCATCTGTGTGTCTGTGTGTTTGCTGCTTGCAGCGATATTGATTATTGTTTTATTTAAATGTAAAAACCACTTTTGTATGCTCTTGTTTTTGTTTATTTATTTGCTGCTATGCTAAATGAGCATTGTGTTTTCCTATGTTTTTACAGCAAAGTGAACATTAAAAGGACCAAATTCTTCCCCCTGCATTGGCTTGGCTGATTTCTGTAAGGAACAGCTACGTCAGGCAAGTATCCTTCTGAAAATAGCACTCCGACAAATTATGTACAATTTGGTTCTGGTTTCCTTTAGGATCTCCCCCTACAGCCCTGTACTGTTTAAATCCACAGAAGGACAGCCTATGAAAGAGCCAGAGCGGAGGGTTGTGCAGTTTCATCCTCTTTAGGCGGCTGGCCTTGGGCAAGGCTGAAATTAGGAGCAGACTGCTCTTCGCAATGCTCTGGCGCAGGTTATGCAGAAAACCCTGCAGATTAATCTCATTTTGTGAGGGGAATATGAAATGAATAAAGTGACAGACAGGAGTGAGTCTCTGAAGATCACAGGGGTAAAGAAGCAAGGTTTCATTTTGGCCGGTGATTTTGAGCAGACATGTCAGTTGGTAAAACTACCAGCAGGTGGTGCTGTTCAGTAAGTTAGGTGCTGTTGACGCTTAAGGATACTCATTATAACTGGGTGCCTGGCATGTACACAGAAGGCCAGTCATAATGAATGCATCCTCCACTATAGATCAGGGATAAGTTATTATATCAGGTGAGGTGAGCACTATACAGTAATAAGGGTTTAAACAATGCCAGTGTCACTTTTAATTGAATACATTTTTATGAAACAAAAAAAGACTTAAAAGACCCATTAACCCATTAAGTCAATCATAAATAATAATCATAATTGGACAAGGACAGTTTTACACACAAACACTTATGTATATATAGCAGGGTCAGAAATTAACAGGGGCTCTGGGCAAAATGGCTGTAAAAAATTTTTGTAAAAATTGCCCTCCAAAATTGGATGACGGGGGCAAAGAAATGCCTGCACTTACAATATTTTGGCGTTTACTTGCAAAATGCGATGTGAAGCTGGCCGGAACAGGGCCATCCGTACTTATCGTGCACACAGAGTGACAGCCGCTACCAGCTAGTAGCATTTGTGTGCTTCTTAATAAATAATAAAAAAACGACAACACCACCACCTCCAGAGTCAGATCAAGATGAATGACATAGTGAAACAGTCCTCCGCCGAATGTAACTTTTAGTTCTAAGACCTTTAAAACCATAGCAAGGTGGAAGATGGACTGGTTAGCTACCGAGATTTCTGTTGGTGAATCCGCAATTTATTAAAACATAGCCGACAAACACGTGGCAAGTTCGTGGGACTTTTATCTTCACATGAATACACTTTGCACATGTAATGTAGCCTACCTAGCCTACATTTGAATTAACTTCTGGTATATCCACTACTGGCATCTTGGTGATGCTGTTGTCAGTATAAACATGATTGCAATCCAAAAAGGCTCCACCCGTTTGAAAGCTACTCGGCTGTAGTTGTTTTCTTCCATATACTGAAATTTCAAGTCAATCCGATGTTTCTACATTTATGCTTGTTCTTTATGTTGTACAAAAACAGTTAAAATAAAGTTAAATGTATTTGATCAGTGTGCTCTCACAGCCATTAGCAGTGCTCTGCAGCCAGCAGTCATGTTAGGTTGTGGCTGCCACTGGGTGGGCGTTGACAAAGCTGTGAGTGGCAGCTTGTGTGGCGGTCAGTAAGCTGTGGAACCCCAGCGACAGGCGAGGGGAGATGGGTGGAAACAGCAGAAGGGTTTGAGTGTCTCCTCTGCTGGCCCTGCTGCTGCTCTGTGTGCCTCTGAGCAACACTACCTCCCCTCCCGTATACACACTCGCGCACACACACTCGCACACATATACACGTGCACACACAGTACAGACACACACAGACACTCACATATGTATATGCACAAGCACACACACACATGCATGCACACACACACATGCACACACACACACACGCATGCACACACACCACAGACACACACAGACACTCACATATGTATATGCACAAGCGCACACACACACACACGCATGCACACACACCACAGACACACACACACTCCCTTCTGTATACGCACAAGCATACACACACACTCACATATGTACACACACATACGCCCGTTGCCACACACCACAGACACACACACATACTCACATATGTACAAACACACACATGCACACACACACCACAGACACACACATACTCCCATATGTACATACGCACAAGCAGACACACATACATAAACACACACACACACATCCATATAGGCCCCTGAGTCAGTTTCTGCCAGTCTCTATTCTATAGAGGGGGGGATTTCCTTCTGACAAACTGGCCACTGCCAGTCTCTATTCTAAAGAGGGGGGGATTTCCTGCTGCAAACTGGCCACTGCCAGTCTCTATTCTATAGAGGGGGGGATTTCCTGCTGCAAACTGGCCACTGCCAGTCTCTATTCCATGGAGGGGGGGATTTCCTTCTGACAAACTGGCCACTGCCAGTCTCTATTCTATAGAGGGGGGGATTTCCTTCTGACAAACTGGCCACTGCCAGTCTCTATTCTATGGAGGGGGGGATTTCCTTCTGACAAACTGGCCACTGCCAGTCTCTATTCTAAAGAGGGGGGGATTTCCTGCTGCAAACTGGCCACTGCCAGTCTCTATTCTATGGAGGGGGGGATTTCCTTCTGCAAACTGGCCACTGCCAGTCTCTATTCTATAGAGGGGGGGATTTCCTTCTGCAAACTGGCCACTGTCAGTCTCTATTCTATAGAGGGGGGGATTTCCTGCTGCAAACTGGCCACTGTCAGTCTCTATTCTATAGAGGGGCGGGGGAAGCCCCTTGCAGTCCCACACATGTCCCAGCCACATAGCTGTGCTCCTTTTTTCTCGATCTTTTTTTCTGCTCATTTTTTTCTTCTTAAATAGCTCTTTGTTCTCTGCTTGTGTCTATTTTTAACCCAGCATTCGCGGGAGGAGCTAGAGCGATGACGACGCTCGTGAGATTTGCCCGTCACCATGGCAACTCTATCTGAAGCTCGTGTGAAACAGAAATATTCCTCAAATGGCGCTTTTCCCCCTTACTTAAAGCTTCTCCGTGTTTTCGGTTCAAATAAGTATTTTCCATGTCAGTTTCCTTCCCAGATCTTACTAAGATGCTGGATAATTCCCAGTCTTTCTGCGATATTCTAATGGTTCCACCTACTGCCCCCCTTTCCAAACTGAATTGGGCTGTTTTTCCTCTCTGAACCAAGGGGTGTGCTCTTGTCGAGTAAATCTGTGCTGTTGTGTTTCTTTCTGAGAGAAAATGATTGGCTGCCATACATTTTGTGACCACTGAGAGGCCCCCCCAGACAGAGCGGTGATGCGCTGGGGGTTCCCCATCTGAGCACATCCTACAAAATTCACCATCCTTTCCCTTTCCTATTATAGCCTTCTGCATCCAGCGCAGTCCTCCCCTCTGCAAGCCTCGCTTAGCGCTGAACTTCTCCTGTTTAAATGTATTTAAGAAACACATTCACACACAATGCTTTTTTCTTTTTCTTTAAGGGGACCTGCTGGTCTTGCTTCATCCAAAAATAACAGCACAGAAATGTAATTTTCAGCACATTGTGTCCGTCCACAAGAATTGTTGAAGGCTGCCACCGCTGCTCGGGGACATTGCGTTGGTCTGGGCCGTGTGCTCGACATGCACATCTCACCACTGGAGCATTACTCTACATTAGCGTTCTGCCGTCTCCACCTGGACTCCCATGTGTGGGAAATACTTCCCGTCTTTTTCTCCGTACTGGATCCTAACAATGAAAAGCGTGTATTGTTGGTGGTGTTAAATAAATAAACCCGTAAATGAAATCAAATGAGAGCCATCAGCAAAGGAGGGCTGTAGTAGAGGTGATGTGGCTGAGTGTGTGTTTGTTTAGAGGTGTGTAGTCATGCGTACGTGGCTGAGTCTGTGTGTGTTTAGAGGTGTGTAGTAATGCGTACGTGGCTGAGTCTGTGTGTGTTTAGAGGTGTGTAGTAATGCGTACGTGGCTGAGTCTGTGTTTAGAGGTGTGTAGTAATGCGTACGTGGCTGAGTCTGTGTTTAGAGGTGTGTAGTAATGCGTACGTCGCTGAGTCTGTGTTTGTTTAGAGGTGTGTATTTGTTTTTGCGCGCTTACATGTGTTATGCTGGATGTGTTACACCAATCGCAGATAAATTTCGAAAGGTGTGTGTGAACATGTACGCTTTAGAACGGAAGTGTCCTGCGGCAGCCTTGGGAGGAGGGGGGGGGGGGGTAGAGGGGGTTGGTGTTGTGCAGGTGCTGACGGGACCTGCTACTCCTGAGGTACTAAATACCTCCCCCAGCAGCGAGCAGACCCGTCAGGTCACCTGGCGGAGAGAGAAGGGAGCAGGTGGACCCAGCGGGCCGGCTGTGCGGATAATGGGTTCACCTGGTACACCTGTCACCCATTCAGAGTCACACGCCCGTCTGGGGGAAGGGACAGACACAGGACGGGCCCAGCTGCCTGTGAGCGGCTCTCTGAGGCCACACTCTCGCCTCATTATCCAACAATTAGGTGAGAAATGCACAGCGGCGGCTATTGCTGAGCCCGCTGGTATTCACGGGTGAATCCACACGGACCGATAATATTGTGAGCGCCGTCCCACAATAGTAAAGTGACATTTACTTCAAAACTCCATTGTCTGCACTTTTGATCAAGGGAAGAATTTACCCTGCAGCAAAGTGCCCTTATTTCATTTCTAAATCCATGCAATTGGTACGAGCCAGAAGAACTACTCATCTTGTGCCAAGTCAGCTTTTAGGCCAATTTTAACTTTCTCTTTATACTTCATATTTCACCCCCCAAAAAATTATAGCTTGGCGGAATCTGTCCCCCATGCACCATCACTGGTATACACACACACACACACACAGATAGACTCACAAACCCACAAACACAAACCCGCACACACACACACACACACACACACACACACACACACATGTGTATCAGGGGTATCACACACTGAAACAGTGTGTGATGCCCCAGCCGTCCGTCCTAAAATACTACCTAATCAATGCTGGCAATAAGAAGCGACGTGACTCGCGACCAATCAATAGCCCTGGAGGGGGAGGGAGATTCTTAAATCAATCCTGCCTTCAGGGTGTATTCCAGTTCTCTCTTACACATAATATAGTCCGATGGTGAAGCAGATCTTGCCTTGTCCCAATCTTTGTGTTTTTAAAGAGCAGTGTCTTTGCATGGGATGCTTCACAAAGTCTGTAAATGTGGGAAAAAAAGAACGGAAAAAAAACAGACGCTTAAAGTTATGACAATAAATAAAGTGACAACTGCAATTAAAAAACGAAGAATGTTATATTAAAAATTGGTTTGGATTTGGTTTTGCTGTTCAGTACATGTTGCCTAAGCGAGACACTAAAAAGAGGCGTGCTTCCTTCGTGTCCCTGAAGTCTGTCAAAGTCAGACAGTGCAGCCCAAAATAAATCTAGAACTGGATCTGTCTGGTCCACGGGACTGTCTGACAGGAGGGTTTTTTTATTGCTGTTTTATTCATTAATCATGTGAGGAATTAATTCAGTGTACAGCACTATTTACAAAGAGCTAAGCGTCAAGTAGAAGGCACAAAAACAGCGCGTTTCACCACCGCGTGATCAAAATGACAGTTTCGACAAGAACGTGTCTATTTTTTGTCCTGCAAATGCGATAATTCTGGAAGCTAAACTCGATAAGAGCGGTTATGGCTACCAGTCACCTCCGCCAGAGGCCGCGAGGAATGATTTAGCGGGTTCTGATGCCCTCTACCTGAGGACGAGAGAGTGCAGAGGCAGCGAGCCCGCCGCGGTCCACATGCACCCGTCCCTGTCCCCCTCATTCCTGTTCCAGGGAGACTCTCAACCCCTCTTCCTTTCTCCCCATGCACACCTGCCAGGTCAGTTGCATGAATAAGAATGCTTTAAGTATTTGGAAAACACAGACTGCTTGGTAGGGCATGGTTCTCATTGTGAGCTGTTGAGAATGCACAGAGGTCCTGAGCAACAGAACATTGTTGACGTGAGATTTATGGAATCCGAGAAAAGTCACTAATAGGTTATCTGTATTGTAAAAAAATATTTTAATAATTTCCTTAGCCTCCAATCAGTCAATAAAATAAGTTAAAAATGTATTTATTTTACTCTCCCATTTATCATTTACTGCCTCTTTTTACTTTTCAACTCTTCACTTTTCCTATGTTCACGGTCCTAGCATGCGTTTAATCATTTATCTATTTCCAATTTTCCCCACGCAACGTTTTCCTCTCCACGTTTACTGTTCAGCTCACCGCATGTCTTTTCCCTCGTCGCTTATTTGATAACGAGAAGGGCGTGTCTACAATTCCTGGGCGGTGTGAGCGGAAGTGTGGCATTCAGTTCCAGAAGTTTCCGTTTAAACCATGAGGATGAGGAAAATAGAAAATGTGGCGAGGAAATAGATAAATGATCAAACGCATGCTAGGACTGTGAAAATAGAAAAAGTAAAGAGTTGAAAAATAAAAATAAGCATTAAATGATAAATGGAAGAGTCAAATAAATTATTTTTCAATTTATTTTATTTGACTGATTGGAGGCTAAGGAAATGATTAAAAGCTTTTTTTTATTTTTTTACAATCCAGATAACCTATTAGTGGCTTTTGTCGCCTTCAGGATTCCATAGAGATTAGTTATTTAATATTAAAATGAGCAAGTGAACAGAATTGAGAGTAATTAACAGAATTCATTACTCTCAGTTGTTTGAGTATTCACCTATTTTTAATGAATTTAAACATTTCCCAGAAATAAAAATGTAAATACATAAAAAGCCATTTGAGTATTTGTGACTGCGACTTGTTTTCCCTATGTTTTAACATGTGGGCATTCACACTGCCATTACTGTTCCCTCTTATCTTGTCATCCATCCAAGTAACATGTAAAAAAAATTTAAAAGTGTTTGTATGATTGTGCCATGCGAGTCCCCCTTTCCTTTATCAGATGTTGACGTGGCCAAACACCACTTTCTGAGGGAAATCAATCAAATGCCGCTATAGAGAATTCCCCTGAGGAGTCGGACGGCCTTCTGCCTAAATGAGCAGCATCATTACATCCCTGTGAGCCCTGTCAGATGGGGTCACACCACAGAGAGGGACACGTCTGGCCCTGCGTGCAGGTCAGGGCGCTGTTTCAGATGTGTGGATACGTTCTGCCCCAAAGCGCAGACCCTGGATCTCTATTGGATTTTTTAGGTTAGGGTTGGGTAAGCCTGTCCAGAATCAACTGTTAAGACCAAATAATAACAACATTGAGCTGTTTCGGGCACATACAGTGCCCTCCACTATTATTGGCACCCCTGGTAAAGATGAGTAAAAAGGGTTATAAAAAATTCACCGTTTGGTGAATTAGCTTAATCTCACACTGAAAAATGTGAAAAATTCAACCTTTAATTGAAGTCAATTTATTATAAGAAAAAAAATCCCTCATCAAAAAATAATTATTTTTAACAAAACCATGTGTGCCACAATTATTGACACCCCTGCATTTATATATAGAATAAAGTAATCATTTTAAATATTTGGTCGCATATCCTTTGCATGCCATGACTTCCTGATGTCTGTGACTCAACAACATCAAAAGACTCTTGACATCTTATTTTCTGGTACTCTTACAAGCGATACTATAACCCCTCTTTACTTTATTCTATACACAAATGCAGAGGTGCCAATAATTGTGGCACACGTGGTTCTATTTCATACCGGTCAACACGCCACGGTATGGGTCACCCTCGCCGAGAGGGGGAGCTACTAGGAGATTGTTTATCAAATTAACCACCACTACGGGCGGAACCACGTCACGCCATAAATATGGCGCTGGTACACCGCTCGACCTCTTTTTGCCTCCTCGAAGGCGAGCTGAGATTGTGTTGTTGGTTCCTTTGGAATCTGCGATTTGCGCAAAAACTTTTTGTTTTCTGCCTCTCCCGATCGCCCGGACAACGTAAGTTTCCGGGGCTTTCCCTCCCCCAGCAACGCGGAACTGCGGTTTGCTTGCTGTTGTTTGCTGCTTACACGGTAAGATATTACCTTGTTGTAGCCGGTTCACGGCCGGTTTCTTCATTACAGAATTAGATCGGATTTACCCGATATCTTTCTGATTGCATTGCGTTGTTTTCACTTGTTATTTGCATAGCAATATTACACGCATGATACAATAAAGTAAGCCTCCGCGTCCTCTCGCGGTCCTCCAGTGCTACTGTTGCGGACACTTGACTGGTGCTGGACTCGCTTGAAAAACGTTGTTGTAGGCAGATTGCTGCCGTTCTTTACAGAAGTTGATATTATTATTAACTAATATTCTTCTGTTTTATATTAGCCACTGGGCTTGGTGTTGTTAGTTGCGCAGTAGCAACAAGAACAACAATAAGAACAACGAAAAGGCTGGAAGGAGCCCCTGTGTCCGTTAGGGCAGACGCTACCTGAAGCTTCCACACACACCTCGGTCCTTCAGTACCACTGATTTGGGCCCTCGGCTTGGTGTTGGACATACTATATTCCTGTAGGTTTGGGCAGCACGCTGCCATTCCAACAGAAGTTTATATTATTATTATCTAATATTATTCTGTCTTATATTAGCCACTGGGCTTGGTGTTGTTAGTTGCGCAGTAGCAATAACAACAACAATAAGAACAACGAAAAGGCTGGAAGGGGCTGCTGGAGAGTAGAAGCTGCTGGAGGCTTCCACATCCCCTTGCGGTCCCTCAGTACCACTGATTTGGGCCCTTGGCTTGGTGTTGGACACACTTCTGGGCTAAGCATGTCGGAAGGCGTACAGAATCCGGGAGATGGTGGGCCGTCGGGGGAGGACGTCCCACCTGGGCAATCAACTTTTGTGGAGCATAATTTGGAGCCGTATGCTCAAGGGGCTGGGTTTGGCAAGCGCGCTAGGAAGCGTAAGCATCAGGAACCGGAGTTCCATCAGCTTCAGCTACAGGTGCAGGCGATGCAGCAGACCCTTCTGGGGCTGGTAGCATCACAGCAGCAGTCACCCAGGCCTCGGGACCCCTACGTTTTGTTTTTTTACAATATCGAATCGACAGTCCCACGTATTGGCTATAATGTCCGAATAGAGAATCTACCCACACCTGAAGAATGCTTATTGTACTTTTATCCATGTTGAGAGTGAATTACACGCACAGACAGTAGTGAAGCAATAAGTAGGTGGACAATGCGTGGTGCTGAAATAGCCAACATGTGGCGTGTGGTATGAAAAACGCGGAAGCGGACGCACACCCGCGGTACATTTGTAAAAAAAAAATAAAGGCGATTGCACCGCCCCCCCCCCCCCCGTCAACGAAAAATATTGATTGCACCCCACCCCGTCAACAATTACAATCGAGGTCCGCGAAAATCCAAAGTATGGTTATATTTAGAGTCTTAAAGTTACAACCGGCCCGTTGAGTGCAACCATAACGCTAATTTGGCCCGCGGCCATATTTAGTTGCCGACCCCTGATCTAAAGGATGCATACTTCCATATCCCCATACACCGGGATCACCGGAAGTACCTCCGCTTCTCCTTCAAGGGCACAGGGTACGAGTACTCGGTCCTTCCCTTTGGCCTAGCTCTGGCCCCACGCACTTTCACAAAGTGCATGGATGCCGCACTGATCCCACTCCGTCATCAGGGTATTCGCATTGCGAATTACCTGGACGACTGGCTGATCTGTGCTCCATCAGAGGAGCAAGCGAGAAGGAACACAAGGTCGGTACTGGAACATTTAGCCAGCTTGGGCCTGACCCTGAACAGGGAGAAGAGCCACCTCACCCCTTCCAGAGAAAGGGTTTTCCTGGGTCTGGTTTTGGACTCGGGGTCCATGCGTGCCTCTCTAACCCCAGAGAGGCGACATACTTTGATGGAGAATCTGTCCCATTCTGCTGCAGCGCGGCAGGGGACGGTAAAAATTTGCCGGAGGCTGCTCGGCCTGATGGCCTCAGCCGCCCAGGTAGTGCCACTTGGGCTGCTGCATATGCGCCCGTTACAGCATTTGGCGACGGCACAGGGAGTGAGCCCGCACGAAGATGGGCGGCGACTCCTCCCCATTTCCCAGAAATGCCTAAAGATGGTGGATTGGTGGCTCACCACCCCTGGCCTCAAGGAGGGCGTTCCCTTGGGGCCGGCAGGGGTGAGGGTGACAGTCACCACGGATGCCTCCATGACTGGCTGGGGAGCGGTCAGAGGTGGCCAGTCCGTGCAGGGATCGTGGAGCCCCTCATGGGCAGGGAAACACATAAACCTTCTAGAAATGGAAGCAGTGCTTCGGGCATTGTACCACTTCCTCCCAGTGGTCTGGCACAGACATGTTCTTGTCCGGACAGACAGCTCCACGGTAGTGTCCTACATCAACCGCCAGGGTGGGGTTCGGTCCCCAATCCTGCATGCGAAAGCACGTCAAATCCTGCTCTGGGCACATGCTCAATGCATGTCCCTGAAGGCAGTGCACGTGCCGGGTATAACCAATGTGGCAGCCGATATGCTGTCCAGGGGTGGCCCGAGACCAGGGGAATGGCGCCTGCACCCAGAAATTGTGCAGTCCATTTGGTCCCGCTTCGGGGAAGCACAGGTGGACCTCTTCGCATCCAGGGAGAATGCTCACTGCCCCCTGTGGTACTCTATGATGGACACGACGGGGACATTGGGCGTGGACACACTGGCACACCAGTGGCCTCCAGTCCTGCTCTATGCTTTTCCCCCCATGCCTCTCCTGCCCACAGTTCTGGCGAGGATCAGGAACTCAGGGGCACAGGTTCTGCTGATTGCCCCCAACTGGCCCCAGCAGAGATGGATGGCGGACCTAAGGGAATCCCTACGGGGCACCCCCTGGCGCCTCCCAACCAGGCCGGATATGCTGTCGCAGGCCCAGGGCCTGCTGTGGCATCCGAACCCAGAATTTTTCAACCTGCATGTTTGGCCCGTGGGCAGAGTTGCCGGCAGGGCCTAGAATCAGCAGTGCTGGACAATTCCTCCGAGGAGCCAGGCGGCTTCGGCCGCCTAGATCGAACGCAGTCCCTTCTTGGGACCTGCAGCTGGTCTTAAATGCTCTCACTGAACCGCCGTTTGAGCCCCTGACTGGGCTCAGCCTAAAGCGCCTCTCTTGGAAGATGGCCTTCCTGCTCGCTATCGCCTCCGTGAGGCGCGTGAGCGAGCTGCATGCACTGCCAATACACCCTGCCTGTATACGCCTGGGGGACAGTAGCTCATCGGTCTCTTTGCGTCCCAACCCCGCGTGTCGGCCTCAGGTCCTTTCGCGGTCATATGTCTCACGGCCTATTGTGTTGGAGGCGTTTCATCCTCCTCCCCATGAGACCTGAAGAGTAAGATGGTGATGATTCAGGGTTTTTATCACCCATTGGTTATGTTCACGTTCCCACTTGAGCTCGCTCTTCTGTTAAGAACAGCAGCCAATGGTGTAATTTTATTGATCGGTCCCGCACTCATGCTATGATGTGCGGTCCTGGTTACCCCACTACATCCCCGCCTGACTTATTTGATATACAGTAACCCATACCGTGGCGTGTTGACCGGTATGAAATAGAACGTACGGGTTACGGATGTAACCCCGGTTCTATGAATACGGTCAACACGCCACGCGGTTTTGTCAGGCGGAGAACCTTGCGCCCGCAGGACGGCAAGTGCCTTCAAGTCGGCAAAAGAGGTCGAGCGGTGTACCAGCGCCATATTTATGGCGTGACGTGGTTCCGCCCGTAGTGGTGGTTAATTTGATAAACAATCTCCTAGTAGCTCCCCCTCTCGGCGAGGATGACCCATACCGTGGCGTGTTGACCGTATTCATAGAACCGGGGTTACATCCGTAACCCGTACGTTTTGTTAAAAAAATATATTTTTTGATGAGGGATTTTCTTTCTCATAATAAATTTACTTCAATTAAAGGTTTGATTTTTCAAATTTTTTCAGTGAGATTAAGCTAATTCACCAAACGGTGCATTTTTTAAAACCCTTTTTACTCATCTTTACCAGGGGTGCCAATAACAGTGGAGGCCACTGTATATAAAGTATCGGGCACATATTCAAAGTATATGTTTGTGGTGTATAAGAGGAAGGCTGGTTTTTGAAAATGTCATACCTTATGAATAAACAAAACTCTGTCATGTCATTTGGTAACGCAGTTCACTTTTTTCTTTTTTAAAGGGAAAAAACTGGTTAAAATTCAAGGGAAAATTATTCTTTTACCCGTGTTCACCTTCCAAATTTACCAGAGAACAAAGATTCAAGTACATTGAAAACATAGTCCATAAAAAATAATGCAAGAATAGTGTGAATTTGGGCCTGTTTTTCAAGAGAAGTTGGGATCACTGCTATGATTAGTGAAATTGTGTAGCAACATTTTGCATAGTTGTCATGTTGTTACATAGCTATAACATGGTATTTATAATGTAATTACACCTCTGTCAAGAATTAGGTTCTCTCTTTGGTATTAAGTTAGTCATATGCATTTAATTATGATAGTTCTTAATATTTTTTGTAATTAACATTTTTAAAAACTGTACATTGTGTGCACTCCACATTACACTTCTGTACAGTGGGCACTTTATCATATTATTCCGCTTGGTAAATTTGATTGAGAATGCGTGTTGTATGGGAATAGTTTTGATCTGCTGACACCCTAATGAGAAAGTGAGGTGCTATCAAAGACTCGTGTGATGGGAGGGTGTGAGAGTGAGTGTGAGTGTGTGTGTGTGTGTGTGTGTGTGTGTGTGTGTGTGTGTGTGTGTGTGTGTGTGTGTGAGTGTGTGAGAGAGAGTGTGTGTGTATGTGTGTGGGCTGTCTGCCAACCAAGTAAGGATGAACTCCAGAGAATGCAAAGCTGCTCCAATAGACAAACAAGCCCTCATTTCTGATATCGGAGCTGTGCTCAAATGTTTTTTCCCCCCCTGTTTTAACACAAATATCTGTGTGATGTTAAATTATTTGCTCTCCCCTCTTCAGCTGTATGTGAGTCTGAACTCCACCCACTCCCCCCACCCCCATTGATAGACAGGCATGTAGTAGGCACTGAGCATTTGGGTTGATGGATTAGTTTCCATTTGGGCTGACACTACGAGGGTATTGCCTGGAGCAGACCACAGTGTATGTGCCGTTGTATTCTGGGCCTGCATCTCATAAAACCAGCACAATGAGAGAGGCAGAGAGGTCCAAACGCTGACCCAGCAGGACCCGGCCATGAGTTCTGAGTCCCATGTCTTTAAAAATATGAGATGAATCATCTATATGAGTTAATATAGCAAGTAAAGCATAAAAAAGCCCCAGGGACATTTCTGCTGCTAAATTAGTAGCTACTGAAGGCTGTGTTATGGAAGAATGCATAATCAGGCTTCAAGAGCAGATTCCGCACTGACCATCTCTGAGAGGGCAGTGTGTGTGTGTGTGTGTGTGTGTGTGTGTGTGTGTGTGTGTGTGTGTGTGCACGCGCACGCGTGTGCATATTGTTTGTGTACGTGTATGTGTTTCTGTGTGTGTGGCCATGTTTTTTTCAGAAATCACATATTCAGAAATATGTGCATACATACATGCAAATACATACCATAAAATGGCAGTCAAAAATCAGTTTTTCAGATTTTTCTCAGATTCAAGAATGGAATGGATTGTGTATTCAGCCAGTCTGTAAGACACAGTACATGCAGCCACCTAGAGGACATGTGCATTGACTGCTTCAGCATGGGCCTACACGGTGTTTCTGTAGACAGTGTAGATCCTCCTGATGGAAACAGCTGTTCAGGCCATCAGTGCTTGAGTGAGAGTTGAGCGGCGCCCACATCACCCCAGGCAGCAGATGTGATTGCAGTGCGGTAAATATTTACACCCAGACTAGGCAGCCATCTTAAACGTGCTGTTGTTGTGTGCCATACAGTGCCTTGAGGAGAAGAGTATGCATCCACTTCTTTTAATTTCCTGAACACGGTCACCTGAGATTGGCCAATCACAGTTCAGAACGAGTGCATCGTGGGAAAAATTATGCATAGTGGCAGAGAGACAAGGTCTATCTGAAGGGAGTAGCACTGTATTTTATATGTATGTAGAAAACGGCACTTCCTTTGCATTACTCACAAAACAATCTCTCAACACATGCTGCCTTCTTATCAACTGATGTCATAAAAATAAATAAGATAAAGATGGAAGCAGCAAAAGGAATCTCCCATATAATGAGGTATTTATTTATTTTTTTAAATCATTAAAATGAATCATGTAAGACCTGATGGTCTTGTCTTGTTATGATAATGACTTAACAAGGCTGTTGAGCAGAGAACATACTGCTACCAGTATTACCCTGCTCCATTAAATAAGGCAAAGTAAAGCTACCAGTATTACCCTGCTCCATTAAATAAGGTACAGTAAAGCTACCAGTATTACCCTGCTCCATTAAATAAGGCAAAGTAAAGCTACCAGTATTACCCTGCTCCATTAAATAAGGTACAGTAAAGCTACCAATATTACCCTGCTCCATTAAATAAGGTACAGTAAAGCTACCAGTATTACCCTGCTCCATTAAATAAGGTACAGTAAAGCTACCAGTATTACCCTGCTTCATTAAATAAGGCAAAGTAAAGCTACCAGTATTACCCTGCTCCATTAAATAAGGTACAGTAAAGCTACCAGTATTACCCTGCTCCATTAAATAAGGTACAGTAAAGCTACCAGTATTACCCTGCTCCATTAAATAAGGCAAAGTAAAGCTACCAGTATTACCCTGCTCCATTAAATAAGGTACAGTAAAGCTACAAGTATTACCCTGCTTCATTAAATAAGGCAAAGTAAAGCTACCAGTATTACCCTGCTCCATTAAATAAGGTACAGTAAAGCTACCAGTATTACCCTGCTCCATTAAATAAGGTACAGTAAAGCTACCAGTATTACCCTGCTCCATTACATAAGGTACAGTAAAGCTACCAGTATTACCCTGCTCCATTAAATAAGGTACAGTAAAGCTACCAGTATTACCCTGCTCCATTAAATAAGGTACAGTAAAGCTACCAGTATTACCCTGCTCCATTACATAAGGTACAGTAAAGCTACCAATATTACCCTGCTCCATTAAATAAGGTACAGTAAAGCTACCAGTATTACCCTGCTCCATTAAATAAGGTACAGTAAAGCTACCAGTATTACCCTGCTTCATTAAATAAGGCAAAGTAAAGCTACCAGTATTACCCTGCCCCATTAAATAAGGTACAGTAAAGCTACCAGTATTACCCTGCTCCATTAAATAAGGTACAGTAAAGCTACCAGTATTACCCTTCTCCATTACATAAGGTACAGTAAAGCTACCAATATTACCCTGCTCCATTAAATAAGGTACAGTAAAGCTACCAGTATTACCCTGCTCCATTAAATAAGGTACAGTAAAGCTACCAGTATTACCCTGCTTCATTAAATAAGGCAAAGTAAAGCTACCAGTATTACCCTGCTCCATTAAATAAGGTACAGTAAAGCCACCAGTATTACCCTGCTCCATTAAATAAGGTACAGTAAAGCTACCAGTATTACCCTGCTCCATTAAATAAGGCAAAGTAAAGCTACCAGTATTACCCTGCTCCATTAAATAAGGCAAAGTAAAGCTACCAGTATTACCCTGCTCCATTAAATAAGGCAAAGTAAAGCTACCAGTATTACCGTGCTCCATTAAATAAGGTACAGTAAAGCTACCAGTATTACCCTGCTCCATTAAATAAGGCAAAGCAAAGCTGCCAGTATTAACCTGCTTCATTACATAAGGTACAGTAAAGCTACCAGTATTACCCTGCTCCATTAAATAAGGCAAAGTAAAGCTACCAGTATTACCCTGCTCCATTAAATAAGGCAAAGCAAAGCTACCAGTATTACCCTGCTCCATTAAATAAGGCAAAGCAAAGCTACCAGTATTAACCTGCTTCATTAAATAAGGTACAGTAAAGCTACCAGTATTACCCTGCTCCATTATATAAGGTACAGTAAAGCTACCAGTATTACCCTGCTCCATTAAATAAGGTACAGTAAAGCTACCAGTATTACCCTGCTCCATTACATAAGGTACAGTAAAGCTACCAATATTACCCTGCTCCATTAAATAAGGTACAGTAAAGCTACCAGTATTACCCTGCTCCATTAAATAAGGTACAGTAAAGCTACCAGTATTACCCTGCTTCATTAAATAAGGCAAAGTAAAGCTACCAGTATTACCCTGCTCCATTAAATAAGGTACAGTAAAGCTACCAGTATTACCCTGCTCCATTAAATAAGGCAAAGTAAAGCTACCAGTATTACCCTGCTCCATTAAATAAGGTACAGTAAAGCTACCAGTATTACCCTGCTCCATTAAATAAGGTACAGTAAAGCTACCAGTATTACCCTGCTCCATTAAATAAGGCAAAGTAAAGCTACCAGTATTACCCTGCTCCATTAAATAAGGCAAAGCAAAGCTACCAGTATTACCCTGCTCCATTAAATAAGGCAAAGTAAAGCTACCAGTATTACCCTGCTCCATTAAATAAGGTACAGTAAAGCTACCAGTATTACCCTGCTCCATTAAATAAGGTACAGTAAAGCTACCAGTATTACCCTGCTCCATTAAATAAGGTACAGTAAAGCTACCAGTATTACCCTGCTCCATTAAATAAGGCAAAGTAAAGCTACCAGTATTACCCTGCTCCATTAAATAAGGTACAGTAAAGCTACCAGTATTACCCTGCTCCATTAAATAAGGTACAGTAAAGCTACCAGTATTACCCTGCTTCATTAGCCCCTTAACTAGGGGTGGAAGTGGTTTAGTTCATTTGCATTCTTTGCATCTAGTCACATAATATACAATTTGAAAGTGTTAAAATTCACAAGTCTTCTATAATCAATTTTATGATTCCTATGTTATAGTGACAATGGTTCCTTATTGTGTAAAATGAAACAAAACAGGCTCACTCAAAACGCCGACTCCTCCACAGATAAAACAAATAACGGTAAAGTCTGTAACCTTATCCCGGCAAAAAATAAAACATTTTTTTTTTTAAATCTAGGCAAGAAATAAAAACAACACTTGTATTTGAGCTTCTGTCACTTTGTTTCAGTAATACTTGTAATATTTCAGCAATTCTGACTCTCAAGGGTTTGCTTACAGAAGAGACCAAGAATATGCCTGCAGTCAAGCACAGTAACCATTTCCTTTTCGGGCTTGTGTTCAAAAAAGGTAGTGCAAAAGAAGGGGTTAAATAAGCCAAACAAGCTACCAGTATTACCTTGCTTCATTAAATAAGCAAAGCAGCCATACCACCATGCAATCTGCTCCTGCAGAAAGGCTGAAGCTAAGCAGGTCTGGGCTTAAATAATAAAAAAAACAATGCCCCACAGCAGTGATGGAGACACTGTGCTGTAGGAGATGCTGTCTTTCGGATGAGACGTTAAACCAAGGTCATTAAAGATCCCATGACACTTATCGTAAAGAGTAGGGGTTTCCCCAGTGTCCTGGCTAAACTCCCAACCCAGGCTCTTTCAATCTGCCACCTAATCATCCCCCAGTTTATTTGGCTAAAGAATTATTCTCTCCCTCTCCACCTCAGCTGATGTGTGGTGACCATTCAGGCGCAAAATGGCTGCCGCTGCATCACCCAGGGGGGTGGTACACATTGGTGGAGGTTGAGGCGAGTTTCCCCGTATCATTGTAAGCGCTTTGAGTATCGAGAAATTATTATTACAGGTATTATTATAATTATAAAGCAAAGCCATCACTGAAATGCTGTCCTGGGAAGCATGAGGAACTAGAGTCAGGTCAAGTAAGGTTTGACAAAATAAGGTTTACAGTGGATCCATTTTATTTACCACTGGCCTGCTGCAGTCATTCCTTTCATAGTAACCGAAATAAGTATGTGGACGGACTTCAGCAAGGCCCATGTGGGCCTGAATGACATCATACCAAAAGCCAAAGTGGACCCTGAGCGGACATCCTGTCTAAGCAGTCTGCACAGCAGTTGTCTTTTTGTGCCATTTCGCTAACCAGCATACCTTCTTCTACCGTAAAACGTCTTCGATGAAAGACGCCGTTGTTGTTTGTAATTTGCGTGAAAAAATTATCGGAAATGTTGTCTACAAAGTGATGTTGGTACAAGGGGACCAGTGCCTCCCTGAAGCTCACAAACTCCAGCGGTCATCGGAGGCATTGAAGACAATTCAAAACTATAAAATGACCCAGGCAAAATTATACTATTTTGGAAAGTTCTAAAATGTATTCACACTAAACTAATTACTCTCCAGGGACCAATTTGTTTCCTTAGCCCCACAGGAGAAGATATAAGACTTTTTTAAATTTCTATTTGGTCTGCATATTTTTACATCACAGTGCACGTACCTGGTTACACGGGCACACCAGTGTGAAAACAAGAATGAGGCTGTGGTAGTTAGCTACGTAAAAGGGGTTGAGCCAGAGCGAAACAGTATCAGAATGCTTTCAGAAGTCCACCCACGGATTGCATGAATCCACCTTCAGTGTCATTATTGTTTTGATTATATTGTTATTTTGATATTATTACGATGAACATTATGAATAATAATGTTATCTGCAATAATGTCATGTTCTTATGATGTCAATTGTTCATGATGATGACAAGAAAATTCATAAATAAAGATGTCATATGTTGCCCTTGAATTAAGACGCGAAGATGCTGATTCCACCATTATTTTGATATTGTTACTAATTCTGTTATTAAAAAATGTTATTGGTTGTAGTATTTCTGTCTTTGCATGATGATGATAATGATGAAGACTAATCAAATATGAACACATGAATAGGCATATATAAATAAATGAGAATAGCTAAATATATTTAATATTTATATTTGCTCTCAAATACATTTTTGCTATGATGCTTATTAAGGTGAAGTGGTGGTGATGATGAAGATGATAAACTTGTCAATTACAAAGATGATGACAAATAGCATAAGCGCAAAATTTTGCCTGTGGCTACAGGAGTTTATATAGAATAATGCTATTGCAAATCATTTCTGTGCTAGTTTGTCCCAATTAACTGCAGCTAGTAACAATGCCATTGTGTTTATCCATTAATCGTACCAACTGCTTTTTGAGGGATATGGTTGCTTTTTTCAGTCAGTTTGCAATCTCTTACCATGCTTTTCTGTCACCCACACCCTGACCTAAAATAAGGACAAAATCCAAAAAAAGGTATATAGGCTACCGATGTAAAAAATATTTATTCACAACGTGCTTGTGTGAAAAAGTGTGAAAAGTATTCATGATTCATTAAAACTTTTTTCCCTTTTTTTCCTACACCTTTTTTTGACAAGATGCCAGTTTTATGAATGCATCTTCCGGGGCAGGACAGCTGGCTCTATGGCATTTTGGGGGAGTTAATTATGCTAATAGAGAACCCAGATAGCAAGAAAAACATTGAATCAATGTTGAATTAACATAAGATGAAGCATTGATTCAATGTTGATCTCTGATTTAGATTCTGCGTCCAGGTGCTCATCGAGTTTACGTTGAATCAATGCATTGAAATAATATTAAAACAATGTTGATAACAATGGAAATCAATGTAACTGATGTTAAATCAATTTAATCTATCATAGCTAATGATAATATCACTTTATAACTACATTTTACTTTGCTCAAAGTAACCAATTCTTGCTCAAAGTACCTAGTCAAAATATAAAAAACAAATCAAAATGCTTTTAAAATGTACTAAAATAGATAACACATTGACATCAATTTAAAAAATGCAAACCTTTTTATTGATTTTAAAGCTCTGCTTAATGGACACAATACATGCAATAGTAGCCTAGTTATAGTTTCATGCTGAAAAACGAAAGTTGATGTGTTTTAAAAGCTAAACTCGTCTAAAAATTATACTTGTAACTGTTCACAATGTGGGTCGCGGTGTGAGCTGCCATGATGATGTGATGTCAAGTTCTTCCTAATCGGGAGGTCGGGGTTGATTTCCCGAACCCTGATTTCAGAAATGGAACTCCTAGTTGAAAGGGCGTTTTATTACATTTTCCCTCGTCGGATATCGGGATTCCTAGTTGGAAATTAATAAACTAATGCAGCATTAGCATCAACCACAAATACGCTTTGCTGTTAAGTCTAGTTTTGTTAATTTTCCTACATCACCCATAGCAACTTGAACTTTTAACTTAACCAATTTAACCAAGAAAAAATAAATTCACTTACCACGTAACATACGAGCGTGCTAGCATGTATAATACGGACTCGTCTGTCTTTTTGGTGCACACTACGGTGTGTGCTTTTAGAACCCTTAGCTGTCGCGTTTGATTCTCTTTGAATCTTACACTCCACCTGATAGTATCATTCAAAAATTTGCAACAGAATACATTTATTTCAGAATCGTCACATAGAGTATGTACATAATACGCGTAAAGTACGTAGCCTAATGTTTTTAAATAAGTTTTTTTTAAAAACATACAAAAGCATGTGTGTTTTTACATAACAACAGCAACGTATTTCAGCCCTAAGTGCGAAAGGTGGTTGCTGTGGAAATGTCGACTGTACGGGACTTTGGCAAAATGTAACAAGATTAACTCTTCAGTGATAATCAGAAAACAGTTGTAGCTTCATACACAGGTAAGATATTTGGTTTCATAAACATATTTACATGAGAAATTTTGGGAAAAAATACGGTGTCTATTAAACCGAAAGTACATCGGGTACTGTACATAGTAGGCTACACTAAACAAAGGAAAACGCTGAATGCTTATTTGTACAACGTTTAAAAAATATATTATTGTTTCTATATCTGAACATAATTTTTTAAAGTATGTGTTAGTATAAACAATGCATTTTACAGTCTGTGGCTGTGGCAAGACGAGGGTCAAAAGTGCTTTGGGCTATTAATAGCACCCTGATATTTTATTGCCCTGCAGTGCAACTGGAGAGGCTGAGGTTTTTGCATGTGGTGACCCTTTTAAACAATCCTGCGTCAAAATTTACGGGGTTTAGTTGTATTCTATAATTTCAGACAAACATGAATACTGTAATTGGGACGGATACGACTACCACCAGGGGGCCAACGTGGGTTGGGTTAAACTAATCTGCTCCTGAACATCTTGCCACATTCTAAAATGAGCACTAATGTTTACTCTAGTTTTTGAGCGAGCTTTCTCGAGCTTTCTCGGTCAAAGCTGAAGGGTGACCGGGCCTTTGCTGTGGCCGCTCCAAGACTGGAACAGTTTGTCTTTTCTCATTAGATCTGCACCCTCCATAAACACATTTAAATCTCAACTCAAATCCCATCATTTCTCACTTGCATTCAATCCGACTTGAGATCTGTTATTGTGTATTCTGTGAATTATTGCCTTGTTTTTGTGTCTGTTTTAAAAGTTTTATCCTTTGTCATTGTTATCCATGTATTTTATGAATTGTACAGCACTTTGGTTGACGGTAGACTTTTTAAATGTGGTTTATAAATAAAACTGACTTGACTTGATTTGACTTATTTTGATAAATCCAGAAATTGGCATAGAAATGGTCGTACGCACACTTTAGGATCAGATTTGGACGTACACATGAATAAAAAATTAGGCACTAAGACTCTGCCTGCATCCCTCTCTGCACACTGCCAGTGTACCTTTTCTCTCTCTCACCTTCTGTTTCACAGTAATTATGGATCCCACAATGCTCCAGGTGTCTGTTTATAAGCTGGGTTGTTCAGACCAGACAGCACAATGTGTGCGATGTAAACCCATAAATGGCTTCCTGGTCATTTTCATCCCAGTTGTGCAATAGCTTTTCCCTAAATTACTGCTGGAGTGCATCAGTGAATTTCATATGGCAGGATATCGCTCAAGAGTCTCACCATAAACTGTTATTCCCCTGTCACAAAATAAAAATCCAAAAAATCTAAAATTTATTTATAAAAAATTTAAATTAAATGACTAAATGTATATAGTCTGCAATGTTGTAAATCCAGTCTGAAGTACACTAGGTATACAGAGAATATGTAAATTCTACATCTCTGGGTATCAAGACATTGTACAGAACTCATTATTGAAACAGCTGACAGCAATATTAATGAAAACCTGGCTCCTTGTCTCAAACATTAAGGAACTGATTCTCCATCGCAAAACAAGGACTATCCCTTGAGAGACATTATCTAGATATATTGCTTTTTACACCCTAGTGGTATGATTTTTTTTCCCAAAGGAAGCTGCCAGAACTATAATGCATCCCACTGTCAGCTGATATCTACACTGTGCAAACCCCCGACCACCCCCCCAGTGTCCCCCCATTCCTCTATTCTGCGTCAGGAACACGCTAAGGGGGCTGCACGCTAACACGTGTGTTGAGTGAGCACGGGAGCCCTCCTTCTGCAGCCTCCCTGCATTCTGCCAGCAAACCACACAGGGACAGTGTGAGCATAGAGCAGACGCCAGCCATGCATCCCGCTCCTCACTAACACACCAGCCAGTCTGCGCAACAATGCATTCTGCTCCTCACTAACACACCAGCCAGTCTGCGCAACAATGCATCCTGCTCCTCACTAACATACCAGCCAGTCTGCGCAACAATGCATCCCGCTCCTCACTAACACACCAGCCAGTCTGCGCAACAATGCATCCCGCTCCTCACTAACATACCAGCCAGTCTGCGCAACAATGCATCCTGCTCCTCACTAACACACCAGCCAGTCTGCGCAACAATGCATCCCGCTCCTCACAAACACACCAGCCAGTCTGCGCAACAATGCATCCCGCTCCTCACAAACACACCAGCCAGTCTGCGCAACAATACATCCTGCTCCTCACTAACACACCAGCCAGTCTGCGCAACAATGCATCCTGCTCCTCACTAACATACCAGCCAGTCTGCACAACAATGCATCCTGCTCCTCACAGACACACCAGCCAGTCTGCGCAACAATGCATCCCGCTCCTCACTAACACACCAGCCAGTCTGCGCAACAATGCATCCCGCTCCTCACAGACAATGAGTTAGTATCCTGTCCCAGTGCAGGTGCACAGGAGGAACATTATCAGTGCTGCGCTGATCTTCTAATGAATCTTGGTTTGAGATGATAAAGATGTGAATGACGTGTTCAACCATGGAATAAAAGGTGTGAAACATTGCCAACACTGGCAGTGGCAACAGGTGACGCCACGCGATTCACGTAAGATGGTTTTGTCTATTATTCGTCCATAGGAACGCTCATTTATTTTTCTTTCTGTGTTTATACTCTAGATATGATTAAGCTGATTGTTTTGTAAAAATCAGTCCACCACTTATAATCAGCTATTAGTCATATGAACATGGAGTCGTCAGTCAATGCATATATCAGTTCATCCACACACCTGATCTTTGTATCCACGGTAAATCTTGAGGTGACATTCGGTAGATAAGACATAAACACGTAGCGTATGATAGAAAGAGCAGGGAAGTAGCCCACACAAAATAAACTGTGTGCGTTCATTTGAAGTAAACAAACCTCAAGCATAAGGCGTCCTACGTGCCAAGGCCTCTACCCATAAAGGCTCTTAGAGGTGAGCGCAGCACTTACATGTGGAAGACTCTCAGAACAGGACAGAAAATGTATTAGAAATGCCTTTTGGGATTTATGTCCATTTTAAAACGGAACAACTTTAAGATGTCCCAGGAGGACCCTGAGCAGCCTGAGAGTTTCATTCAATCCTGGGATTTATGGGCGAGGCTGATGAGCAATAATGTCAGATCCTTAGTTTCCCTGATAGGCAAACATTCTGGAGCCGCACAATGAGCAGGAGCAATTGAGGCGTTACTGATTATAATCTACTGATTATCTTATGATATTTGGGCACCTTGTAAACTAGCTCCTGAATCCTGAATTAAGTATTGTTGATGAGCATGTGCTGTTCATCAATGGGAAGGATGCAATTGTGTGACAGTGAGTAGATTTAACGCATGATTACACACACACACACAGACACACACACACACACACACAAAGGTGATAAGATTTCACAATCCATAAAATATTAAGGTTATAAATAATTTTGGATAGTAACTCTTAAACAAGAGCTGTGAATATTGTTCAGGATCCCCTTGACAGTGCCTTTTCACCGTCTAGTGGTAAGACAAAGATATTGCAATTCAATTGGGGGGAGCCAATCACTCATTTAGTCAGTGACGGAAACTACCCACATGCAAAAGGTTTGTAACAATCCTGGAAAAAATCACTAAACTTATAATATACATATATATAATAAATATGTGGTAGAGAACTAGCATATACAGAATAAATGTAATAGTTCCCGAACGTACTACCAATAAAACAAAACATTGAGAGATTGTAGTATTGTGTATATATATATATATATATATATATATATATATATATATATATACAAAAAAAAATTTAATATTGTGAAAAAGTTCAATATTTTTTGTCACTCATTTTGAAACTCATATACTATATTTATATATATTCATAGAGTGACATAGAGTGAAATATTTCAAGCCTTTATTTTCTGATGATTTTGATGATGATGGCTTATAATGAAAACCCAAATTCAGTGTTCAGAAAATTAGAATATTTTGCTTTAACATGTTTTGAATGTATCATATTTAATATTTGGTCGCATATCCTTTGCATGCTGTTACTTCCTGAAGTCTGTGACCAATCAACATCAAAAGACTCTCAATATCTTATTTTCAGGTACTGTTACAAGCGATACTATAAGCTCTCAGCATTTGAACTGATCTCTATGAGAATTGGGGGGTAAGACTAGATTCAGCTGTAAATTACGCTGGTACAGTATGGAACACATGACTGGCGAAATGGCTGTACGTCATCAAGGGTCTAAGGTATCAAACGAGCCCCAAACCATCACTCTGCGGCCAGATATGGAGTAGATGTGGATGGATCCCTTTAAGGGTTGTTTCTCCTGACTTTTTTCCCCATAGAGTTCTATAGGAAAATGAGTCAGGAGAAATAACCCTTGCAGTGATCCATCCACATCTACTCCATATCTGGCAACAGAGTGATGGTTTGGGGCTCGTTCGATAGCTCAGACCCTTGATGACTTACAGCCATTTAGCCAGCCATGTGTTCCATACTGTACCAGTGTAATTTACAGCTGAATCTAGTCTCACCCCCCCCCCCCCAATTCCCATAGAGATCAGTTCAAATGCAGAGAGGTTATAGTATCGCTTGTAACAGTATCTGAAAATAAGATATCGAGAGTCTTTCTGAAATGAGTGACAAAAAATATTGATGCCGCGATATTCAAATTTTTTGAGCTGCACCTGTATATATATATTACATATCAACATATATAATGTTACATATATATTACTAATCAACATATATAATGTTTTAAAAACTTTGCAAGTATGATGATATATGATTTTTGTTGAAACTTTGTTTACTTGAACTAATGAATTTCCTTTTTTTTTTTTATACAGGGTAGGTTGACTGAGCACACATGCTCTTTTACCACAACACCCCGTTAATGAGTACCCGGAGGAAACCCATGCAGACACAAGGAGAACACGCAAACTCTGCTCTCCACTGCACCATAATGCCGCCCTTTTGTAAGAAGGAATAATCTGCCTACAATAACCACTGCTTATGTCCCTGCTTTGTCAGAGCATATGCAAAAATGTGTGTGGCAACTTCAGCCAAAGCAAGCAAACCACAAACTACACTCTCGGCTCAGGTTCAGATTTTCAGCCTCAGTATCCATCACGGCAGCAGCCGTAATTATTGATTAATTATCTCACAATTACATTGCTTCCAGACAAGCAATTCAAGTGACTTCCTCTCAATGCTAAACTAACAAAGTGGTCAAATGAATAGCTAAGAAATAGCTATTTAAAACCTCATGGTTTGTGTATTAACCCTTTTGTCAGCATTGTTCAGTCATAATAAGAGTTATTGTCTATAAAAAGTAGGAACAATTATATTTTTGTTTCTCTTGACATAGCATTATAGTTTTCAAGAAAAGGTAAAGAATGACAGTGACATTAGTTTGGTAGTGAGCCTAGGGTAAAATGCAAATTGGCTTTTCTACCAAATATGAATTGTAATGTAAATATACATAAACATCCTAGCTAAGTACATCTATGTAATAGATTTATACATGAATGCATGCTTCACTGACTACATTTATATAAACATGGTCCTGATTGGCAGGTCATTTTTTACACGTATTCTGATGAAGGGCTCAAAGGTGCATTTGTGCAATGTTTGATGACATACCTCATTATTCTTACCTTGCACCAACATCTGGAATAAACCTTAGCAGGACAACCTTTATTGCAGTCATGTTCAGTACAGTCTATGTCTATGTCTATGTACACCTTCCAGAAATTCCCATATGTATTACTCCTGCTAAATATCAGATGCAAGTGGACTATATTGTGGCCGAGCACGACTTTATATTGGTGAAGATTCAATTTTTTTTGTTCACCACCTGAATACCAATCTGGTGATACAATGCAGCTGGCTAGCTAGACACAGAGGAATCCCATTTCCACTGCTGTGCACATTAATAGCACTAACTGTTGCAGCTGAAGTGTGCCCTAACATTGATGCTCTCCCCACCCCTTCACACTTTGAGTAGGAATGGGATTTCACTAAAGCATCAAGTAAGGAGTAATCTCCATGTGAGGGGATATATTCAGGTAAGGAGTAATCTTTGTGTGAGAGGATATATTCAGTTAAGAGTAATCTCTGTGTGAGGGGATATATTCAGGTAAAGAGTAATCTCCGTGTGAGGGGATATATTCAGGTAAAGAGTAATCTCCGTGTGAGGGGATATATTCAGGTAAAGAGTAATCTCTGTGTGAGGGGATATATTCAGGTAAGGAGTAATCTCCGTGTGAGGGGATATATTCAGGTAAAGAGTAATCTCTGTGTGAGGGGATATATTCAGGTAAGGAGTAATCTCTGTGTGAGGGGATATATTCAGGTAAGGAGTAATCTCCGTGTGAGGGGATATATTCAGGTAAGGAGTAATCTCCATGTGAGGGGATATATTCAGGTAAGGAGTAATCTTTGTGTGAGAGGATATATTCAGTTAAGAGTAATCTCCGTGTGAGGGGATATATTCAGGTAAAGAGTAATCTCCGTGTGAGGGGATATATTCAGGTAAAGAGTAATCTCCGTGTGAGGGGATATATTCAGGTAAGGAGTAATCTCCGTGTGAGGGGATATATTCAGGTAAAGAGTAATCTCCGTGTGAGGGGATATATTCAGGTAAAGAGTAATCTCCGTGTGAGGGGATATATTCAGGTAAAGAGTAATCTCCGTGTGAGGGGATATATTCAGGTAAAGAGTAATCTCCGTGTGAGGGGATATATTCAGGTAAGGAGTAATCTCCGTGTGAGGGGATATATTCAGGTAAAGAGTAATCTCCGTGTGAGGGGATATATTCAGGTAAAGAGTCATCTCTGTGTGAGGGGATATATTCAGGTAAGGAGTAATATCCGTGTGAGGGGATATATTCAGGTAAAGAGTAATCTCCGTGTGAGGGGATATATTCAGGTAAAGAGTAATCTCTGTGTGAGGGGATATATTCAGGTAAGGAGTAATCTCCATGTGAGGGGATATATTCAGGTAAGGAGTAATCTCTGTGTGAGGGGATATATTCAGGTAAAGAGTAATCTCCGTGTGAGGGGATATATTCAGGTAAAGAGTAATCTCCGTGTGAGGGGATATATTCAGGTAAAGAGTAATCTCTGTGTGAGGGGATATATTCAGGTAAGGAGTAATCTCTGTGTGAGGGGATATATTCAGGTAAAGAGTAATCTCCGTGTGAGGGGATATATTCAGGTAAAGAGTAATCTCCGTGTGAGGGGATATATTCAGTTAAGAGTAATCTCCATGTGAGGGGATATATTCAGGTAAAGAGTAATCTCCGTGTGAGGGGATATATTCAGGTAAAGAGTAATCTCCGTGTGAGGGGATATATTCAGGTAAAGAGTAATCTCTGTGTGAGGGGATATATTCAGGTAAGGAGTAATCTCCGTGTGAGGGGATATATTCAGTTAAGAGTAATCTCCGTGTGAGGGGATATATTCAGGTAAAGAGTAATCTCCGTGTGAGGGGATATATTCAGGTAAAGAGTAATCTCCGTGTGAGGGGATATATTCAGGTAAAGAGTAATCTCCGTGTGAGGGGATATATTCAGGTAAAGAGTAATCTCTGTGTGAGGGGATATATTCAGGTAAAGAGTAATCTCTGTGTGAGGGGATATATTCAGGTAAAGAGTAATCTCTGTGTGAGGGGATATATTAATGTAAAGAGTAATCTCCGTGTGAGAGGATATATTCAGGTAAAGAGTAATCTCTGTGTGAGGGGATATATTCAGGTAAGGAGTAATCTCCGTGTGAGGGGATATATTAATGTAAAGCATAATCTCTAATCTCTGTGTGGGGGATATACTTTTGGTATATATTCTAATTCTAAGAGTCTTCTTGAATATCGCCCCTGGCCGGCCTTTGTGATAAACCACAGAAAAATACCACCACCCCCCCCCCCCCCCTCACGCCACCCACTTCCCATGCCTTGGGAGAAATGTGAAAACCATGTTATCACTGAATTTCATCTCCAAATATAACCACGCTAACCATGGAGGCACATGCATGTGCAGATGGAAATGCTTTGTTCCAAGTGACCTTTAGAAGCTTGTGAGGTCCCTGTGCACTTAAAAATAGCGTTTTCTGAAGAGCCAGGGAATACCGTTATACTGTTAGAAAGAATAATCAGGTGCACGCTGAAAGTAACAATGGACGGATATAGAATAAATGTATATAAATGTATAAATAAACCAATTATACTATGCATGAAAGTAATGATGAAAGCACATAGAACACAACACTGATGAATAACCATTTTTCTATACATTCTAATGAAGGCTGGGTGAAGTTCAGCTTGAGGGAAAGAGAAGAGCAATAATCATATTTTTTATTAGTCCATTCTGAGGTTCAAGTAAAACAATGTTGCAATACAGTTCTCATAAAGTACTATATGCTGGCCTAACTATATGTTATAAGTATAAACAACGAATTTGTAATTGAAATGTGAATATCATTAATAATGAGTTATCATTTGTACACCACAAAATGTACCACAGGAACATTTAAGATGTTGTCCGATTTCTGACAGAATCCTATCGTGACTATATCTGGCCTGTAGGAATGCATTGGACAAGTACATTTAATACTAGTCTAAATCTGAACACAAAACAGATTGTGTGTAAACAGATTATATATGGTACATGGTTCATCAGGTAATTCATAAAGCATGACCCTAGACGTTTAAACTTCTTCAGAACAAAATGGATGGCAGGTGCAGTGTTTCAGTCATATTTTCTGAATTTCCAGCAGAATTTGGAATGCTATAAGTTATGAAACAATTCAGATGTATTTATTTTTTGGTAGTTTTGCTAAAAGCACTTTGGGGTAGTAACAACACTTTTTGTATGGTATGCAATGACAAATGTGATGACCTCAGCAACCCATGTCACCCTCAGGGTGAATGTTCTTATGGACTGGGAGAATTATAAACACCGACGTCCTCTAGGTAGGTTGAGTGATCAGGAATGGCAGGTTCCTGAAGATTACATTTTTATGCAACCGTAAAACGTTGTAAAAAGATGTTTTTGGGCTTTCACGCAACCCTACCAGTACAGCCGGGAAAACAAGACATAGCATAAAAAAGACAAGTGAATAGCAGTTTAAACCCTTTGTTCAGTGACCCTAGTGGCGTAGACCCTGGGGTCTACATCACAAAAATCCTACTGTACCACATCAGAAAGCGAGGTACCATGGATACTGCATATCGTCTTCATCAGCGCGAGTTGGGCTATTATCGTGCAAAATATGAATTTCCTACATGCCACCGTTCTTCCGTATTTCATAAAAGTATATCGACCACAGTGTGATCTACATGAGAGCGAATCGGGCTGAAGATACTGGACATATAAATATATTTAGGAGTTGGTTACAGTTCTTCTTTAACCACCACACAATTTTATACTATCACATCAACAATAAAAAAACAAAAAAGGTCCTGGATATAGGTAAATTAAACTGTTATTTTGCCTGCTCAAAGAATTCCAGCTCATTTTGTAATTATATGTAATTACTTAACAAAAACTGACATTTTGATAACTCCTGTAAGCTATAATCTACGAATCTACGAATCTGTGACTCTGAACCAACCACAAAAACATGCGTTTAGCTATGCATTAGTTACACTGGCAATCCGATCATGACAGCTTGACCCACAGTGCTTTGCGCATGCGCAAAGGCTAGCTTTTTTTTTTTTAAAAGATGTATTTTGAAATAGAGAAGTTTTATTTAAAAAGACAGTGGCTTCCGAAATCGAAAACGTAGCTCATTTAAAATGATTACTTAAATAACGTCTTATTTTAAAAAAAGATGCTTTATTAAAAAAAACAGTGTTTTTTAAAATATATAAACGACCTTTTTTTTTATTTAAACTGGTTTCCTAAAATATATAAAGCATCTATTTTTTTTAAAAGAGCAACTCAAAAAATTGCTTCTTATTTTGAGATAGGGGTTTGCACTTCAGGGCAATGAAGATATAAATTTGGACACAATGCTACTTGATGTTAAAATGCATATGTAACTGGAAAAAACTTATTTATTAACATAAAGAGTGCTGGCACTTCTCCCACATATCTTGTAAAAGTTTTTAAAGTTGACTGTAGGGGTGCTCAGTCCAAGGAATACATATAATCCAAAATGAAGGTTCAGGACGACACTCTGCCTTTAGCATCTTTTCTTACTCTGACGAAGGAGCTTGACTCCGAAATGCATCAGTCTTTGTTTGATCCAATAAAATTTCCTGGTAGATGGCTGCGTTGACTGTGGACTTCAGAAAACACAGTGGACCAACACCAGCAGATGACATGGCACTCCAAATCATCACTGTCTGTGGAAACTTCACACTGGACTTCAAGCAACGTGGATTCTGTGCCTCTCCACTCTTCCTCCAGACTCTGGGACCTTGATTTCCAAATGAAATGCAAAATTTACTTTCATCTGAAAAGAGGACTTTGGACCACTGAGCAACAGTCCAGTTCTTTTTCTCCTTAGCCCAAGTAAGACGCTTCTGACGTTGTCTCTGGTTCAGGAGTGGCTTGACACGAGGAATACGACATTTGTAGCCCATGTCCTGGATTTGTCTGTGCGTGGTGGCTCTTGATGCACTGACTCCAGCCTCAGTCCACTCCTTGTGAAGCTCCCCCAAATTCTTGAATGGATTTTGCTTGACAATCCTCTCAAGGCTGCGGTTATCCCTGTTGCTTGTGCACCTTTTCCTACCACACTTTTTCCTTCCACTCTCTATGAATATGCTTGGATACAGCACTCTGTGAACAACCAGCTTCTTTAGCAATGACCTTTTGTGGCTTACCCTCCTTGTGGAGGGTGTCAATGACTGTCTTCTGGACATCTGTCAAGTCAGCAGTCTTCCCCATGATTGTGTAGCCTACTGAACCAGACTGAGAGACCATTTAAAGGATCAGGGAAACCTTTGCAGGTGTTTTGAGTTAATTAGCTGATTAGAGTGTGACACCATGAGTTTCCAATATTGAACTTTTTCACAATATTCTAATTTTCTGAGACACTGAATTTGGGTTTACATTAGCTGTAAGCCATAATCATCAAAATTACAAGAAATAAAGGCTTGAAATATTTCACTCTATGTGTAATGAATCTATATAATATATGAGTTTCACTTTCTGAAATGAGTGACAAAAAATATTGAACTTTTTCACAATATTCAAATTTTTTGAGCTGCACCTGTATGTATATATATATATATACGTATATATATATACATATATATATATATATATGCAGTGAGCACCATAATTCATTGGACAGTGAATCATTTTTTGTTATTTTGGTTCTGTACTCTAGCACTTTCTGTACTTCTGGTTCTGTACTCAGCTTTAATTTGAGGGTATTTTCATGCATATTGGATGAACCGTTTAGAAATTATAGAACCTTTAATACATAGTCCCGTCCCCGTCCCCCCATTTTATGGCATCAAAATATATTGGACAGTTTAACATAATGTTGAATAAAGTAATCATTTTTTATATTTGGTCACATATACTTTGCATGCCATGATTTCTCTGCATTTGAATGGATCTTTATGAGAATTTGGGGGTGGGACTAGATTTAGCTGTAAATTATGCTGGAACAGTATGGAATACATGGTTGGTAAAATGGCTGTAAGTCATCAAGGGTCTGAGGTATCAAACAAGCCTCAATCCATCACTCTGCTGCCAGATATGCAGTAGATATGGATGGATCACTTTAAGGGTTGTTTTTCCTGACAAATGTTTCTATTGAACTCTATGGAAAAAAAATTCAGGTGTCATGGTTATTGGCAACCTCGGTTGTTTCTGTGGTCGTCATTGTTATTGGCGGTGGCGGGGCGATCTATCGGACGTTCCGGTGTTTGGATCTCACCGATATTATTCCTCACACCAGTTTTGAGTTTCCTGCCGGTTATAAATAGTTCAGGACTTCCGTCTTCCTGTCTTCCTGACAAACAAAGTCGGTAAAGGTATAGGAATTTGGTCACTGCATTTTTTTGTTATTTATACGTGCCTTTTCGAGCCTCCTTTTGAGGTAGTATTCAGTCGGCTTCTGCCGGGAAGTTTTTCTCCCATTCTTCTTTCATTCCTTTCCTGGTGTGGTTTTACGCTCTTTGTGGCGTATCTTCCCTTATAGGTCGCGTTTTGTTCGCCGAACCTTACATCAACCCTCACATCCGGAGAAGAAACTCTTCAAGTTATCTATCCATATCTATTGCATATCTGGCAGCAGAGTGATGGTTTAAGGCTTGTTTGATATGTCAGACCCTTGATGACTTAGAGCCATTTAGCCAACCAAAATTTAAAAAAATGTTTCACTGTCCAATGAATTACTGTGATGCACAGTTATCCATTTTGGATAGATTTTTGGACACCAAGGTACACTGTTTCAAATTGCCTCATCGGATTTGAGCAGTAATACATATCACTTTCATATTTTGTACATGTGCAGACAGGAGGTTTGCAAATGAGAAAATGTTATTTATAATGTTAATGTTATTCGCATATTTGACTCTCAGGTGTTCACTGTAAACTACAGTGGTGGAACTTCGTTTTTCACCGGGGGTTATGTATTCACTGCCTGTAATTTAAATATTAGTTATGAAAATAATCTAATTTAAGGCATGATAAAAAATGGTATAAGGGTCTTCTTTAATTTAAGCCATTATTGGCGTTAGTGTAACACATTGACATCTTGAGTTATAAAGCTTTAAACTGAACGGTACAAAACTGATAAAAATTGGTAGAATTAAGCCTCTGCGCAAAGGGCTTAAAAAAATACAGTATGGAAGATCATATGCACGTGATAATAATAATACAAATTTTGCAGTGTTTCTGAAGAAAACATGATTAATGTAATGCTCCAAATGCTATTAAAACTGGCCACATTTCTCCAAATAATCTATAAGCCATAAGTAATAGAATAAATAAATTCTGTTTACAGTGTCGGATTCATAGTTAATTCAACTGTAAAAAAATATAGCATGCAACAAAACATCTGACGTCTAAATGGGTGACGCTTTCGTTCCCCTGAACGTAAAAGGGGGTATCCCAAGAGGCCGCATTACTGAGAGCTCGTGAGGTTTTGGGGCAAACTGTGCTGTCCCAATGAGACGCCCTAGCTGCTCGGGTCTAAAGGCGCTGCTGATTAGATGTTATTTATTTAGTTTTTTTTTTTTTTTCTCTTTTTTTTTTGCAAAGGTAGCATCAGTGCTTGTTATGGCCTATCCGCCCACAGTAGCTGTGCAAGCTCATCATCCTATTCCTGCAGTTCTGCAATAAACCATGAGCATTGCGATGAGGAATGCAGTCGCAACCAATAACTAATGATGGCCCAATCATAAGGTCCCACTGTGAATGATTAACCCATTCAAACCCTGCAGCTCCATAATTATGGTCTACCTGATTGTCCCTGGTGGACAGATATAGCTCCAGAATATCTTCCTTTTCCAATTAGTTGAGTTTAAAGCACCTCCAGTGGATGTGTCAGACAGCTCCTCAGCTGATTGGCTCACTAGTGTTATACTTATGAAAAAATAAAAACCTGCTCTAAAATGGAGCTGAAGAAATCGAATGTTATTTTTAACTTCTTCATCTCTCCGTCCAGATGTGTTTCCATGCTGGCTCTGTAGCATTCTTTATTTATTTGATCTCTAAAAAAATATATATGATGTGAGCACTGAAGAGAGGTTACTACCCTGTATGTGTATGTTTAAGTGAGTGTGTATGGGCACCATATCTATGTGTGGCATGTGCCATGTTTAATTTTACATGGGAGCTGCATGCTACCCATACTGTGTTGTGAGTGCATGTGCAGTTTGTTTATTTAATATTTGTTTACTGACTGTCAATTTAGTTTCACTTTTAAATATGATTTGTGTGTTTGTGTTTATGTGCATGTGTGTGTGCATGTGTGTGTGTGTGCGTGTATGCCTGTGTGTTTGCGTGTGTGTGCCTGTGTGTGCATTTGTGTGTCTGCCTGTGAGTGTGCGTGTAGGCCTGTGTGTGTGCGTGTGTGTGTGTATATTACGTGGATAATGGAATCTGCTGTTTTTAATGACTCACAGAAGCAGCCCCAGCTCACAGGGGGCAGCTGTATGGTGCACATCATTGGGTGAAAGCAGTACTGCAGGTGCTTCAGCTCGGTTAGCAGACCTGAGAAGAACACGCGCCATCAGACCAACGACTGATGTACTCATCACACATGAAGCGCTGCAGGCAGATCCGTAGACAGCCCCATCAGCTGTTTCCCCTGCTGAGGTGACAACGCTGTGCCGTAATCCTGTGGCCCATTCAAGTACAGCTTATTAACACTGCATCTATATGGTACATTTCAGTACAGCTTATTAACACTGCATTCATATGGCCAATTCCAGTACAGCTTATTAACAACCCCTGCAACCATGAGCCACTGAGCCTGCAACCATGAGCCACTGAGCCTGCAACCATGAGCCACTGAGCCTGCAACCATGAGCCACTGAGCCTGCAACCATGAGCCACTGAGCCTGCAACCATGAGCCACTGGGCCTGCAACCATAAACCACTGGGTCTGCAACCATAAACCACTGAGCCTGCAACAATGAACCACTGAGCCTGCAACCATGAGCCACTGGGCCTGCAACCATAAACCACTGAGCCTGCAACCATGAACCACTGAGCCTGCAACCATGAGCCACTGGGCCTGCAACCATGAACCACTGAGCCTGCAACCATGAACCACTGAGCCTGCAACCATGAACCACTGAGCCTGCAACCATGAGCCACTGAGCCTGCAACCATGAACCACTGAGCCTGCAACCATGAGCCATTGGGCCTGCAACCATCAGCCACTGAGCCTGCAACTATGAGCCACTGGGCCTGCAACCATGAGCCACTGGGCCTGCAACCATGAGCCAGTGGGTAGAGGTCAGAACGTGTCCTTCACTTTTCACAAGTTCATATTAGAAGTCATGACAGAAGTCCGATGGCACGTATCATTTTTATATAGGGGCACTGGGTGAGGTGAGGTGTTTATTTATTTAGCTAAGTGATTGACATCATGGGTTACATCTGGTTGATCAGGCAGCAAGAAACATAATTGTCTTTTTGTGCTAAGTGTGGTTATTTATTTCTAGACTGCCAGACACAGCATAATTTTTGTTGAACAGCAATAGGAAGATGGGAAAAATAGTGTATTACTACTTTATGCTACAAGTAACTTTCTACCATCCTGGTAATGTAATAAATAATAAAATTTAATCAATTAAGGAATAACAAGGCATTTCCTGAAGCTTTTCTTGTGTTGCTTAAAGCTTATTGTTGCTCCAAATGAGGTTCAAATCAAATCAAATGTATTTAGACAGTGCTTTTGCACAGTTATTGTCACAATATGGTTCACTGTATACGTCAGTCTAAACGCCCCCAAAAAGCAGGTCAGAGGCGACAGTAGCACAGAAAAACATCCGGGATGTAGGAAGAAGCACTGGGAGGAACCGGTCTCAGTAGGGGGAGCCCATCCTCCCCTGGCCGACTCAGGATGGGGTTCACAGGGACCAACATGTTCAAGTGAACGTTCAATCTGTCTAATCAGTTCAGGACTGTATTGGAGATACAAGGTATCAATGTATCTTACATGTATGAAGAGACACCAAGTCGTATAATTAGCTTTGACTGATTTACATGTTTTTAAAAATAAATGAGTGTAATGGCGAGTTGATATGAACGAAAGCTTTTGGTAAGTAACTACATAAAACAAATTGTATGCCACGGTACAGGGCCCACAACATTGATTCCACAGGCTTACGTATGGAGCCCAAATTGAGTGTCCCTTCATGTAAATATAAGCTGTCATTTAAAATTCACGTAGATTAACTAATTTAAAAAAAGAGGCGTAAGCTGGGTTTCTTCTATAGAAGTCAGTTGTGTTTTACATACAATAATCGGAAGAAGATTGTCCAGTCAATGTTCTCATCAACCATATAATGATATAACAATCTATATGCATGTGGCTGCCACTACCTTAAAACCCTTTGATACAGCTTACTGCAGTGCCTTGTGTTTTATTAGTACACATCACTGATCTATGCTACAGGTTTGGCTGCTCAACATTGGCTGTGACAGAACAAGGTGGTTTGGACCCAAAATGCACGACTCAGAAATGTGGAATATAATAAATAACCCGCAAGGGTTTTTATTAATAGGAGCGTTCAAGTTTGTAATCAATATCCAAGCAATGGTCATACACAGGAAATCCACAATCAAAGCGCAGGTACCGAATCGGGAAGGCAGCCTCGTAAACGGTGTCACAGGCAATGGTCGAAATCCAGGAAAAGCTGTCAGCGAGGGCAAAGAAACAGACAAACGGCAGGCAGGCTCGTAGTCAATGTCCGGGCGTGGGTCAGAACCGAAGTTCTACCGCGGAGCAGAAGTACCGTAAACAGCAGGCGATTCTCGTAGGTCAGTCAGGCAGTAAACAGTAGTCTGGGTACAGGCGTGGGTAATAACAGGAATCAGGCTTGGAAATAAACGCTCAAAAGTACAAGTCAAGGCAACAATTTCACAAGGAAGACAGGGAAACACTGGCTTAAATGCAGGTGTAGACAGGTGCAAACGCTTAGCTTGAGAACAGAGAGAAATTAGGAACAGCTTGGGAAAACGAGACGAAGATCATTAATCAATTAGTCTGTTAGTAATTATCCCATCCTAGCATTAGTAAATTAGTAGATTAGTTAACAATAATCAAGAAGGAAGCGAAGCTGAAGACAGAAAGAAAGAGAGAGAATGCGAGATCGCAGAAAACATGAACAAATGTGCACAAACAAGTGGGATCATGACATTGGCGTCTATAATTACAATTGTATCATTACATAATTTTATTGTATTTACTTGTTTTTTTGTATATTCTGATATGTTCCTTGATGTATTAAATATTTAATAGTTACATACATTATAGGACTCCCTTAAAAAAATACCTCAGTCTCAATGAGCCATTCCTGTTAAAATAAAGGTTAAATAATAATAACAATAATAATAATAATAATAATAATAATGCAATTTATCTATAATTTTATATAGTATTCTAAACCATGACATTTTAATGATAATATTTTTTTTGCAGTTGAAATACTTCAGCAGTTTCTGAGAGATAGTTATAATCCACACATGCTAATTATACTATAATTAAGTGTTAAGTAATTTTATTACACTCACACACGCATGAACGCACACACTCATGCACACACACACACACACACACACATATATACAGACAGAGTGTCCATTTCCGCTGAATTTTGTCTCAGATAATTGTTTTCTTTTCATTATTAATAATATAGTCAGGTGTAATGGATTTTAGTAGCGGATAATCAAACGCGAAGGTAAGGGGATCAGAACAAGTCACTCATGCCAGTGAGGACCAATAAAGGGAGTACTACTATAAATGCTAATAAAGAAAAGACAGGAAACTAATTCCTTGAAGCTAAACAGGCAAACGAAAATCAACCCACGAAAATAGGACGAACTCGAATATACGAGTGAAACGGCACATAAGTTAAGATGGCTGGAAGAGTTTAAAACCAAAATGAAATCACAAAAAAAAACAGAACAGCAAAGGACAAAATAAATAGTGCAGAACGCTAACAGGAGGAATAATACCTATACCTGAAAATAACACTAAATAGCAAGTCCCTCATGAACATAAACAACGTTTAATATCACAAGGTCGCTAGTACCTGGCTATACCTGGCTCAATGCAATGTGGAATGGCAAAGAAGCACCGGGGAAGCGGAAGTGAGGAACTTAAATACCCCGCAGGTAGAAGCACAGGTGAAAAAAATAACGAGTGAGGGAAAGCAAAACCCCAGAATGGAATGTGGAAAAAGTCCGATAGATTCTCAATCGGGAAACCAGGACGAGAACCACAACAGAAAAAAACAATAACCCACGAACCATGACATCAGGACTGGCAGTTAATGACACAGAGAAACACATTTCCAGAAAAATAAATATCTATAAATCTGTGTACCAGATAATCAATGCGCTAACTAACTGACTAACTCACAGGCACGTGAAATCAATGCTTGTCGCTGTCTCTTCTGGAATCAACTGAATCAGGTGAAGATGTCACTTTAGAAATTACATTTTAATTGGTTCTGTTGAATATTATTGAATAAAAGCACATTGTATTGGGTAAAAGCAACACAAACACAGTACATGCAAGTGCACGTACAGCTACATATTCCCCACATTTGCATTATGTTTAGGCACTGATTTGGTCATTTTTACCAGTCAGTTACAATTCAGTTTAGCACCCTGGAAATATGCTGTACTATGCAGCATAAAAAAGCAAGAAGATATGTGGTGTGTGAAAATTATATGTGTACTGCACATAAATGATTCAAATATGTGTGTAATTTGAATTTATAAACTGTGCTGAATGTTACAATGTATGCATTTTTGACATACTATAAGGGGTTCGGAGGACCAGACGCGACAGAGAGGAATCGAAAAGTAAACCACAGAGTGGTATACCAATAAAGCGGAACCGTGTCCGTGACAGGGAAAGAAAACACAAAGAATAGGAACAAAAACTCCCGGCGTAGATCCAAAGAAAAAACAACGCCGAAAATATGGCGAGACTCAAGACTTGAGCAGAATGCAAACAGAGAGTGCCTCTGACTCTCAATAAGAGATAGCACTAAATGGAGACGCAAAACAACCTCAGCCGAGAGGAAGCGGCAACCAGCGAAACCGTGACACGCACAGCGAAACTTACTTGGGAAGGCATGACTGTGCGACTCAGGATGCGCCTCTGCAGGGTTAACCATACTTTACATTTCCGCGAGGTTGTTTCTTGTTATCTCGCTAGCTTTCTCTGTTCACACAGTGAGCTGCTCGGCAATCTCTTCGCAATCCAAGCCCCATAATTTACCTTGTTGGTGTCCTGTCTGTTTAGTGCTTTCCATGAGAAAACCTTTCAGTTGTGAACACAGAACCATTTCACCAGAATAACGGCAGTCCATACCGTATATGACTGTTGATCTGTTACAAAGCCGTGATTGAATCCAAAATATGTCACGTGATCCCTCTGATGAGACTTTAATTAGTTGGAGTCTTTTCCCCGTTAGGCGTAGCCTACTGCCACTCTTCAGCAGCTCAATGGTGCAGACCCATCAATCCTACTGCTCAGCTCATCTCAATACATTATTATTACCTGCATTTGGCACCAGGCTTGTTTGTGACAGTATTCATTAGCATCTTACGCTACGGCTATTTTGCAACCTGTTCCTCCGGATCTATTGTGTAGGCTATATTTGGCTGAAAATGATCTCTTAGTCAATGAAACTGATAATTAGTATTACTATTGCTAATTTAGAAAAAAATGTAAAAATATTAGAAGCACCTTTTCAGATCCTGATCTGATATTTTCAGTATTTAACAGCTCAATCAAACCTTGTTGATAAATCGGGTCATTTTTGTAATAGAATCTGAAACAGAGTGAGTCCCCCAGAAGCAGCAATAAGAAGCATGATGAAATATCATCTGAAATATCATATGAAGGCATACCACAGAGACTTACAGACTGTGAATTACTTCAGATTTTAACCATTTATCACTCAAGGTGGATGTACTATACTCAAATGTAATTTTTATGTATTTCCCAGTACGTAGCTC